>CM023490.1:1931202-2340153 GCA_013339685.2 Hyalomma asiaticum | reverse complement strand
GCGCGCTTTAATGCGAGGTTTTGTATGTACCAAGTAGAGACGCAGCTTAAGACACGTACGTGCCAGCAATACCTTCACGTGCTTCAGTGCAGGTACGGCAAAGGGACATGTGAAAATACGTGAGCCATAGGAATTGCTTGTTTTATTTAATAAATAAAGATTGGAAGAAGGAAAGGAAGAGAGAAAGAAAGTAAATAAATAAAATCTCCCCATAAAGGGAACCCTGAGTAGTATGCGAAGCAGCCATGAGTCGGCTTAAAGTTGTGTAAATCTTTTATTCATCACTGCTCACGGTTCTTCCGTTCGAGGTTCCCCTGATGTTCCTCAACCGGGTTGAGCTCGGGCAGGTGCTCGGGTTCCGGCGGGTAGCGGTAGCCGTTCGTCACGCTCATCGTGGGGAGTTTTCCTGCCGCCAATGAATTTTTGCAAGTAGAGCAAACGGCGTACTCACTGTGATCGTCGTCGGCGGTGAACTCCCGCTGCAGAACGGCGATGGCACGGGGCTGCTTGTTCTTGATGGTCGAGACCTTGGTCAGATTGTTATGGAACCACAAGCGGCCGCATACGTTACAGCTGTGCCCGAACGTGTGGTCGAGAAAGTCACGCTTAAAGCGAGCATAGGCGCCACCAACCTCAAGTAGCGACCGCTTCCGGCGCTTGGCAGCGCGAGCTCGCAAAGCGGCCGCGCTGTGGCCGCTTTCCGAGCCCGCGCTGCCGCGATGCGATCTTCGTTCGTCGAAGCGCACTCCATGACAGCTGCTGTATAGAAGAGAGCATGCCGGGGAGAGCGAGCGCTTTTATTTAGTATCTCTTGAATTACAGCGCCACTAGCGGTCTCCACTCAAACTAGAGCACGCGCCGAAGTGGAGCGAGCGCTCTACTGCAGAGCCATCTAGCGGGTGCTCCGAGCACTAACGGGGGCAGGCCACGCCGATGCGTGAGGGAGGGACAGGCCTAGTTCATAAACTGCTTCGCATCTAATAAATAAAGTTTGGTGCATTGTACTTCAAAGCCAGCGCTAATGCAACGCCACCAACGTGAAACCGGGGAAGTGCGAAGCAGTGATGCCGCGGTGCCTACCGCAGGAGCAGCTTTGCGCTTAACCCGCTCAACCTGTTCTGATCGCTTGTTCTGCCGTGTCGACATGCCCATCCAGGAGGCAGTGCCCTCAGGGTAGTCGTGTCAGAAGCGACTTTAACGAATTTCTGTTAATTAACACGATCAGAATTGTTGTCTTTACGTATTATTCTTACTTTCATTTCGGCCAGTCACCCCCCTTTTTGAGCATTTTGAGACCGTGAGCACCACGACGACAGGAGTAGGCGCTGGCAGCCCAGGCATTCAAAGTGCTTCGCACTTAGATGAAAGGAGGACAGAGAATGTGCGCACGTGCAACGCTTAGCGTGCTCCCATTTTGCAGGTAGAGGAAAAGCTCCTATTTCATTTTTTTATAGATTTAGACTGGCGCATGCACCTTCCACTGCATATAAAAATCTAGCTTTAGTGCAAACGAGAAAGCACTAATGCAAATTCGAAAGCGTTGTACGGCTCACAAATAAAAATATGCATCTTCCTCCGTCCAGCGCGGACACAAATACTACCAAAAGTCACGTTACCGATCAGCGATGTCACAACACGTGTATGACGTCATGCGATAGTCACATTACTAGCGGACAGGGTGAGACATATCTCTAATTCACATGTGACTAAGTCGTGTGATGTAGCATCAACTAAATGACACGACGTCAGCGTTTGAGTCATCACTGGTTAACACATCTCAAGGTAGGCAATCGTTAACTATCATGACAAAAACAAATCGTGGTGTGTCACATTACTGAGGTGTCAGACCAATAAAACTGCACTCTAGACACCACGCTTCTGTCTCGTTCTGCCTTTCCGCGCCCTTGGCAAGTGCGCGCTCATGAAAACGTCACATTAAAAAAATAAAATAAGGTCGCCCGATTGATGTCAAATTTGTCAAGAAGCTAACTGAGAACGAAATAAATGAAATGGTTTTCAAAAGCAAACTCCGCGGTGTGGTTGGGAATAGAACCTTCGACCTTCGGGTCACCAGGCGAGCATGTTCACCCGAACCCACCTCGGCTCTCTGGTTCGCGCTTACTGAATATTTGACCAGTGCGTGCGTTATCGCGCACAATACTACGCTGTAATATGGGTGACAAAGATACTTCCACATTTTCACACGTATAGCCATCTCTTACGTAACATGTTTGCGTGAAAGGTGGCGCACCTACTCAAGTCATTCTTTATCATTTTAGGTGATCAAGGTAATCTACCGCATTGATCTTGCATTGGTATAATTCATTCAACTTAGAATCAAAGCTAGCGCGTTCACCTACATTGTCCGTTGAACTGCCGTTTACTCATTTTTTGTTCAAGGTGGTTAGAGGTAGAGAGACGCCACCGCTGAACGCGGTCGGCCTCGTGGTTAAACACACTCTAAAATCAGCTTGTGCCTTTTGGGGGAGCCATCGCAGGTGTGCCATGCGCCGTCACCTGCTATGCGCGCGCTATGCCGCCGAGGTGAGGGCGGAGCATAGCCACTGTAGTCAAAGCTGTGCCGAGTCACGTGTCCTGCCCAGTCACGTTACGGGTTCAGCTAGACGTTTAAAGAAGCTGGTGAGTGTACAGCGAAGGGAGAGGGTGCGAAATGAGGAGATAAGGTGCATATAGAGGGAGACAGACTCACTGAGAGAGAAATACAGTAATAAATAAAGCAAAATAATATTTCTGGGCGAGGCGGGATTCCAGCCCTGCTACCCACGGTCCGGAGGCGATTGCTGTACCAGTAGGCCACGCAGTCCCACTTGCACAGTACGCATTTATAAGGACCATACGATTGCTTTGTACCGACAATTGTAACTTGTGGCCGAGAGGGTTAGGCTTAGTGGAGAATACTTGAGTAACTTCAGATTCGCTGATGACGTTGCCTTGCTAAGTGAGTCGGGGAACGCATTGTAAAGAATGATTACTGAACTGTACAGGCAGTGTAGAACAGTGGGCCTGAAGATTACTGTGCAGAAAACTGAAGTGATGTACAATGCCCTTGGGAAAGAACAGCTTCCAGTCCGCGGCGAGGCACTGGAAGTGGTAAGCGAATGTATCCACTTAGGACAAGTAGTGACCCCTCATCCAACCTTGAGGCTGGGGTAATTAGAAGGATGAAAATGGGGGATAAGAGAGCAGTGTGGGTCAGGGGAAAACGCGTGTCAAGGACATATTAGTGGAAATGGGCGTGGACAGGGCATGTAATGCGAAGGCAAGAAGGGACGCTAAAGGCAAATATTAAGTCGACGTGCACTGTTAAAATACTATTCAAGAAACGCCGTAGTGCTTTTTTGGTGCCAAGGAAACGCTTAGTTTGAGCAAAAAAATCATGACAGCTCCACTAAGGTGAAGCCTGGGAAGGTGCGAAGCATGCGCCGGTGTTTGCCACACTAACACGTCAGTCGCTGCTGCTAATGGGCTTGCTCTGCAGTGGCCACGCCCGGGTGCATTAGCAGAAACTGCTTAGAATGGCGTCTGACACGACAACCGTGCACGTACAGTGTGTGGGTGCCTACAGGATGGGCCCACGCAATTTTCGCAACCGAATTTAACAAATTTCTGTTGTTAATGCGATTAAATCCTGACTATTCCTTTATTTTGAATTAGTTTACATCATGTTAGCTTATTTCGAACCGGTACGTTTTATCCATTACAGACTTGTCTTTTGACCATCGCTTGGTAACTTGGTTTACCGTGACAAGAGACGGCGACAGCCTTATCGCCCCTGTAATGGTGGCCAGCATACCGTTAGAACCGCCCGCCTTCAACGGGCCGCTGACGTAGACTCGCCCTTTTCTCTTTTTACTCGCTGACAGTCGAGAGACAGATTCTTTTTCGGAAAGGAAATTCGGTTCCAAGTGCATGGTAGCTGTGTCTCAGCATCTCAACCGAAACACTCACAGGGGAAGGAGAGTGAGAGTGGAATGTAGGGGCCACCTTCACGATACTGGAGATTACCCAAAGCACCGAGCGCCAGGTCAGGTTATCTCTACTTACTAGAAAAACAGGTGAGTGCCCGGCGGCAGTGAGAATCCAGTACCTCCCACACCGGAGGCGGCCGCCCTAACCACTAGGCCACCGATGCGTTTAGCTGACAGTCGAGCAAGCTGTGAGAAACGCAAGAGCCGGAAGCAGAGAATGAGGGTGCAGCAATGGCTAGCATGCCTCGGTGGTGCCTCCCGCCGGCCGAGGAAGACATCGAGGCACTCTGCTGCAGCGGAGAAACTCGCCTCACCTACGTCGACCCGCCAAATTCTCAGAATATCCTACAGCTGTGTCGTACACTTAGATCTTCCAAAAGATCGTCCAAGAGATTCCTCCAGTGGATAAAACCATGACGGAGAGCGAAACTAAGGAAGAGCTAGAACTTCAGAATTTCAACTGGAAAAAGGCCGAAGGAAAAATTCCAAAGCGCACTGCTCTGTGTTTTGATGGAGTCCCCGTTAGCCTCATTAACGAATTAGGATAGAACACTAAAGAAGCACTATTGAAAGCCGTAGAAAAATGCTTACAGAAGAGGCAAATACCGGACAGTTGGCGAAAAAGCAGAATGAACTTAATCTATAAAGGCAAGGGGGAAAAGAACAACATTCGCTCGTGTAGACCGCTAACCATTACATCGGTACTATACAGGATGGCTATGCAAGCAGTAAAATTAAAAATAGAAGCCTGGGCAGAACGTAACAATATTTTGGGAGAACTTCAGAATGGATTTCGAGTAGACAGGCGTTTAGGCGATAACCTATTTGTTCTTCTCAGTGTATAGAAATATCTAAAACAGAAAGGAGGCTGTTGTATGTGGCTTTTCTAGACATCACTGGGGCGCATGACAATGTTAATCAGGAAATATTGCGGCAAATTTTGGAAGGAATGGGCATAGGCGACGATTGTGTACAAGAGTTGCGATGCGGGCTTGTTGGTGGTTCATATTAAACGTAATTTGATGTAGCGCAAAAAACAAGACACGGACAACAGGAAGGCACATATGGTGGCCAGCATACCGTTAGAACCGCCCGCCTTCAACGGGCCGCTGACGTAGACTCGCCCTTTTCTCTTTTTACTCGCTGACAGTCGAGAGACAGATTCTTTTTCGGAAAGGAAATTCGGTTCCAAGTGCGCTGTGTGGTGTCCATATGTGCCTTCCTGTTGTCCGTGTCTTGTTTTTTGCGCTACATCAAATTATGATTGTGTACAGCTTTTGAGGGGAATATACCGAGAAAATACAGTTTGCATAGAATGGGAAGGAATCAGTAGCAGAGAGAACGTTGATATTAGCAAGGGGCTGAGACAGGGATGTCCTTTGTCGCCGCTGTTATTCATGTTGTACATACATGGTTAAAATGGAGAAAGCGCTAGGAGTTAGCAACATTGGTTTTAATCTGTCACACAAACAGGGCAGCGTGATGATTGAGCAGATGCTTCCGGGTTTATTTTATGCTGACGATATTGTCTTATTCGCGGACAGTCGAGATGATATACAACGGCTGGTGAATATATGCAGAAAGGAAGGCGAGGCACTGGGACTGGGATTTAGTGTAAAAAAATGCGGATTGATGGTATTCAATGATCCCAACGACCAGGCGGTATCAATACAGGGCCCAGAAATACGAGAGTAAGCGAATACAAGTACCTTGGCGTATGGGTAAATGAGGGTGATAGATACATGGAGGTACACGAAAAAGCCTTGGCAGCAAAGGGAAAGAGGACCGCTGCGATAATGAAGCACAGAGCGTTATGGGGATACAATAGGTACGAGGTGCTTAGGGGTCTGTGGAAAGGGGTAATGGTACCGGGGCTTACATTTGGGAACTCAGTGGTGTGCATGAGGCCAGAGATACAATCAGGAATGGATGTGAATCAAAGAACTGTGGGACGCCTCGCGTTGGGTGCTCACGGGAAAACGACAAACGAGGCTGTAAAGGGCGATATGGGATGGGCGAGTTTTGAGGCAAGGGAAGCGCAGAGCAAAATAAGGTTTGAAGAGAGGCTAGGGAATATGAAAGAGGCAGTGAAGGTGGGCAGTGAAGGTGTTCCGCTACTTATATAGAAAGAGCGTTGACACGCAGTGGAGAAAGAGAACTAGGAGGCTCACCAGTAAATATACGGCTCTAAGAGAATTGACAACAAAGAGCGTAAAAGGAAAAGTCAGAGAGGCGGAGAAGATTTACTGGAGGGCAGCGATGGAAAAAAAAAAAAAACCCGACTCTGAATAACTACCGAGAGGGCAAAAACGAAATAAAGAGGGTGGCATTTTATGATAATTCAAGAGGAAGCGCTTTACTGTTTGAAGCGAGATCGGGCTGCCTTAGAACGCGTATTTATAAAGTGAAATTCAGTAAAGAAGAAGAAAAATGCACATGCTGTGAAGAAGATAGGGAAATGACGGAGCATGTTCTGATTGAATACGGAAATATCCACCCAGGTGTACGTTTGGGCACCACCCTACAGGAAGCCTTAGGTTTTAGGGCGAACAACGGGAAGCTGAATATAGCCGCGATTGAAATAAGTAAGAGACGGTTAGAATACTGGTGGCAGAAAACTAGAGAGACTGGACAAAAATAATTATAGGGAAAAATATGGACTTTCTGCCATAAGGGGCAGGGAACTGGGCTATGAATTTCCGTTTTAGCTATAGTATGATCGATTTGATTGAAGTAGATTTAAAAGGCATGAGGACAATTTAATGAAAGAAAAAAAAAAGAAAAGTTCCAAAATTTTCTTACGAGCGTGGTGGCGCACATGTCACCGCCTCGTTACAAAGGGGACGCTCATAGCATCCATCGATCCATCCATCCATACACTTAGTTTTATTTTGCGATAGCAATTATATGGACAGCCTCGGCCGGTTTTTGCCGTCCGCGTCGCCGCCGTCATGAACCGTATATGTATAAGTATGTATATATATATATATATATATATATATATATATATATATACGCTGAAGAAAGGTTCTCTGGGCTTGGTTGCGAATACGAAGAAAAAGTCAGACGTGGTGAAGAAGCAGTATATTTTTGACGTTTCGGCCGCGGGACCGGCCTTCGTCGGAAAAACCGTGTTACAAGCAGTGTCTGATATTTATACGCTGTGGCTATCGGAATCGGTACTGATAATGGTCAGCATCTATGAATAAAACAAAACCAAAAATAGTTCACACTCATGCACTTACACACGTGCAATGGTATGCCCTGCAAACGAAATGAAATCACAAGAAAACAAAGACACGTGGCGAAGCTGCCATGTGGATGATCCTGCTGAACCGACACGTGCGCGTAACCATGCATTGCAAATCATCGAAAATAATAATAATAATACAAGGGCACGCGAAGAAACCTAGTTATAGATAATGCCTTGCTCATTATACAAACACACTGAATGAGACAAAACCGGGCGAAAGTGAAATGAAGCACAGTCGCATGAAATAAAGTGCACATGATGTAGGGATTTTGCTTCGTGACGTATGGGAAATTTGAATAAACGGATTAGTAAGGATACCAGCTATCTTCCCCCGGATGTCAAGAAGTTCTTAACAGAAATGCTGTCATCATGATAGATAAGTAAACTTTCCTACACTTTGGTTTATGCCTGACGAAACTGCCTTAAACTTATGAATTAAAAATGATTCTCTTATTTCGCGGTCGTAATGCGATCGAAATCCAGATTCCAAGACAGTAACTTGTAATTTATCAAATGAGTGACCTGGAATTTTTACATGTTTGGACAGCGGCAGGTTTGGTAAGGTGACACTGTGCGCCTTGTGATTGTTAAAACGTAGTCTAAAAGACGTCGAAGTTTGACCTATATATTGAAGGCGGCATGTGGAACATTCAAGAATGTAAACTACATTTGCAGTGTCACAGGTAAAGTTACCTTTAATTTTGATACAGTAGTTGGAAGCAGTGCTAGCCGCTACCGATGACGTTGTCATCTGGGGACATATATATATATATATATATATATATATATATATATATATATATATATATGAAAGTCCCAAAGAAAAATAATTCAGAAAAATGCTTCCGAATCGCGGAATCGAACCAGTAACCTCTCGCTCCGCAGCGCGTGGCGCTAACCAATGCGCCACAAAAAGAGCAGATCCTTCAGGGAGCTAACGTCGAGCCTTATATACACACGATTAACCGCTGGCAGGACTCAGAGGCGGCAGGCGCTTATAAGCGTTTCTTCATTACCAGCGAGATGGCGTCAGGAGCGCCAGGGCCGCATTTAAAGGTCGTCGGCCCAGCTCGCTCGCTTCTTCTTATGTTTGCTCAGGGCCTTTCCGCTGTCTGCTCGCGCGGTTGTCTCGTGGTGAGAGGAAGAGGGATGTTTCGAACTTTCACCGTGATGTCCGCGCTGATGTTACGGGAGCGTACGAAAATCACTCGAGCTCAAGGGACGCCGCTAAACGAACAAACAGTAGATGAGCGCCAACTATCAAGTGTCACAGCTTGACACTTCAAGCACGCTAGTTTCCTTCACTGCTTCGGCCGCCTTTGCAACAGGAGCGCTGTTCAAACTGAGAGTATACATTGTGACGGCTTATTCGCGCTCGTTCGGTGTATATCTGTGCGTTCGTTTCGTGCGTGCTTCACTTGATAGTTCGCGATCATCTTCTGTTTGTTCATTTAGCGGCCTCCCCTAGCTTTGTATGTGTAGCTTTGCGACACAAAACGTATAAAGCCTTTCGTATCAGCACGCGCTGCCCACGGGAGGCGCTCACTTAGCAAGTGCATGTTTGCTACAATTAATATTTCTCCTGAAGCGGCGAGCCTCACTTCGTATAGCATTACAGCTTCTTGCTATCGCATTCAGTGCTTCGCCCTTGCTGCGAAACTGTGGCTTTTTTTCAGTGCCCGCCGCTATGTTGAACTTCTACGCAAATGTATTCTCAGTTTTCCATGTGATACCAAATTAAAAGTTCATCAAGTGTCGAATGCACCCGCAGAAATGTTTTCATGTGGAAATATGCTGCAGTCGGTACAGTTCGTAGTTATTGATATGGTGACATTAATTGAAAACTTAACCTCAGGGTACTTAAAATGCATCAGTGCGATTTCCCATGAAGCAAATGGGAAACTTTTCTGTCATGTGTGATCCAAATAAATGTTAAACGGGCAGAATTAGAGAGAGAAGCTTTACTGTGTCCGTCTCACTTTTGTCATTGTTTGCACTCCTTCAGCCCTTCATGGAACCGCATCAACTAGCTCAAATGTCAACCTTGATCTAAAAAATAAATAAATAAAGGTCAAAAGGTTCCCATTAGTGTTATTAGATAGTGAACGTTGGATGCATTGTGATGTTGCCCAAGTGTTACGTTTCAAAAATTGGGAGAATGTATATGAGGAACGTTGACACCGCGTAAGGTAATAAAGGCTACTACTGCATACTGACCAAATGTTGATACAATGTGTACTGTTGTACTTCAAGGCAACGTAATAAAGAAATGTGCACTAAACATCCTGCCGGTAACGTATGTGCAACGTATCGTTACGTTCTGTATTGTTACTTAACACCGGTTAGATTCAGATATTGGCCGAATATTCTGCTTTGCTTGGGAGGATGCCCTGATGTGCTATCACAACTGTCGCTCGTTGATCGATTTGTGGGGTTTAACGACCAAAAACCACAATATGAGAGAAGTCGTTGTGGAGCACTCCGGAGGTGTCACCCACCTGATGTCGCCTGGAAGCGTAGTTTTCTACACCATGGGAGGTGCATAAAGCTGCGCGTGATTGCAGTGTCGTTCAAAAGGACAGAAAATTGAGCGAGTTGGTAAGGATTCATAGTCAGAAGAAGAGGCGTGCAGGACACGGACACAAGGGGTAGAAGTGAACAACACGAGCGCCGACTATCAGCTGAAGCAGAGCACAGTGGCGAAAAAAAAAAGAAGACACACAGCTTATCTGCGCATGCTCAGGAACAGTAGCACTATCTGTCAAACGGTTACGCGTGCTGGTCTACGCGATAGACAACTGCTAAGGCATTCTATCTCTTCTCTGTTTAAGCTAATCGACGGCTGACTCACGCACGCACTTCAACTAATACTGATATGCCAGGCCTCGACCGATAAACGCGTCTCTTCATTCTTTTGTCTGTACAGGATCTCGGTTTCGTATAATATGGGCCTGCAGTTACAGTCCTGGCAGTGCAAAGATAGATTAGACAGCGTTCCTCCTGAAAGCGACCTTCTATGTTCAATTAATGTCTGATTAATACAACGCGCAGTTTGTCCTACATGAAAACGTCCGCAGCTAAAAGGAATCATAAACCACGGCCATGCGACAGTCAGTAAAATTAATTTTGGCTGTGTGCTTTGCCCGACTGATATCTGTTCCCTTCTTTCCTTCCATCAGCTCATTTCTTCTACGCACTGCAGCACAAACCCTACCTAACTTATTGGGAGCCGTAAACAGAACATTAACCCCATATCTACTTCTCACTTTCTTAAGCCTGTGCGAAACTGCGTGGATATACGGAATCCTCACGACTCTTCTCTGGTTAATGTTACTCACTGCTACAGCATTGGTTCCGGTCGAAATCGACTTCTTCGGACATGCAGCTACTGTGGCTATGGCTAGTCTAGGGTAACCTGCATCTAAGAGGCGCTCGACCTGCGCATTAAAGCTAATGTTCAAACGGTGCGCGCACGAATTCGATAGGGCTGACTGTAAACGAGACAAGGCTATTCCGTTTTTTCTTCGCAGTATCGTTAATCATGACGTATATGACAAGTATATAGCGTTAGCGATCTATAAAGCAGTCATTTATTTCTTTATAAAGCTCCGAAATATTTTGGTATACTAGGTGAACGAGACTACCAGGAGAGCACCGAGATGTAGGCGGCTAGGTCGCTAGAGAGGTGCCGTCAAAGTAGCTTAAGTTTGCCAAGAAATGCTGTGCATTTAAAAATTTCCTCGCGATGTGGTATTCCAACCTGAATTCTCATGCTCCAGTGCTTGGTCAGATTTCACAAGTATAGAAGTGGTTTTTTTGATAGCGAAGCTCTTTAAGCTTTTCGTAATTTGTTGTGTCACGAAATATGACCTTGAAATGACCTTGCCTAGCGACCAAGCGATGGTACATCTACCAGTACAGCCGTATAGGGCCTTGACATCATGCTGTCACATAACAGGACGTCACAGCTACACGTTAGCGCACCTTGCATCACTAGTGCAAGGTGCGCTAAATTTTTTCTCTTTCTTTCTCTTTCTTCTGTTCCTTTCTTTCTGCTTGTCATTCGTTCTTTGTTTCCTACTATCATTTTCGGGATGATCTAAACGTCTTTCCTGAATCGCCCTTTTGAGAGGCAAGTGAAGCATTTGGCAGATGCAGCATTTTTTCGACCGAGACAAAAACTTTTATTAATAAGTTCACTTGGCTGGAGGGCCATTTGTAGCACAAGGCTGCAAGCGGGAGGATGCTAAGTCGTCTTTGCCTAAAACGTGACTCCACTTTGCGGGTTTCCGCAGAACTCATTTGCCAAGTTTCGTGAATATACCGCGAACCACATGAGTGGTTCGAGCAAACGACGGCCGCCTTCATCTTGGCTGAGCCATCTTGACTTGGTCCATGCCCCCGGAGCTCGCTGGCCGGAGTGTTTGCCGCAAGAAGGCCGGTTTTATGGTCCGTTTATTCGGTCGACTCCCCCTGGGCTCGCTATCCGCTTTCTCCGCGCGCTCTTTCTTTAACCGTGCAGGTCACAGATTATGGTTTGTAAGCGCGGCCGAAGGTGTACCGTCAGGTGGGTTTAATGACAGTCCGGAGGCTATCAAGTCATCTTATCATCTGAGCGCCGATCTATCTCTATTCCCGCTCGCGCGAGCTGCTCGGTATGGTTGGCGTCACTGGTGTAATGATCGGGCTTGCTGTGTGGACCTCCAAGAAACAACCCTCTAGCGATGCATCCAGGCGGTAGAGTCTGTCGCGCTAATCTCTAGGAATGAAGATAGCCCTAGCCGGGTGCTGCTAGAGATAGCGATGGCAAGAGAGAGAGAAAACATTTATTTAAACGAAATGAGGGATCTTCCTCGTAGGGTGGAGCCCTTAGTTCAGGACCCCATTGATGGGATAGGGGAACAGCCCGGTGGACATGGGCATTCCCACGTGCAGTGATATACTGTGGGCTGCGCTCCACGAGGATGCTTTAAACGGAGCAGGTGTGGCTGCTGGTCATTTAAGATATAGTTAAGTGCCTCAAAGAAAAGAAGGCAAAGATGAGAAACGTGCAAGGGGGTTGACAGGAAGAGAAACGTATGGTTTGCTACCCCCTACTAAGGCAAGGGAAATGACGAAAGAACGATTATTTGATTTCCGCCTTCGATGAACAACTCATTCTAGAAATTAGACAGCTGCGCACATCACCTCGTCCTCGAGCAAGAAGACGAAGACACGCTTCATTGGCTGCCAGGCCACTCTGGCATCCAGATAAAACTTCTCGATCAGCGCAAGAGGAACTAGGGGAAGGACCCATCTCATTCACAAAAACGCACGCAGCCGCGAAAATACGTATGCTTGCGAACAAAGCTATAAGATCTGCCCAGAATGCGCTAACTTTGCAGGTCACACGTCTGTATTTACCGGACATATCTCTTGGACGTCGTCCTCCGTCTGTGCTCCGTTGACTCGAGACAGCAGTATTTTCCACATTTAGTGCAGGGCACGCCAAACGTATTATACGACAAAGACATGTGTTGAATATTGGGCGAGTTGGTTCGTCGTACTTGGACTGGTATAGTGCATTATGGAAAAAGAGAAACGGCCAAGCAGACCGACCCAAAAGGAGAGAGCGGACTGTCCTCCTGTGTCGGTCTGCTTGGCCGTTTCTCTTCTTCCATAATCCGCTACACCAGTCCAAGTACGACGACAAAGACATACATTATTTCCTCGTTTTGTACCTGTCCTGCAATCAGAGTCAAACACAATACCAGCACGCGTACACCTGTGTTCTTTTCCAGACAACAGTACGGTAGTTGTACTAGCAAAGACGGGTTTTACTCTTTTACGACAAGTTAAGCATCAACGGTACCTTATTCGGTTGGGATGAAGGTAAAAATGTACGATTCGAGATAACCAAGCTGCGGACCGACTGACACCAGAGCCCAGAACCCGACCCCCTAAAGATAATAAATGGTAATTTCAGAAGCGTAATTACCAAGGTTGCTGAGTTTCAAGCTCTTGTCCTTACGCATCATCCTGCTGTAGCTGTTCTGACAGAGACCTGGCTAAATGACTCAATCCGCGACAGCGAGTTCATCGAGACGGTAAGGCGGCAGGTGCCAGTCTCCTGTTGCCCCGCCACGGTGGTCTAGTGGCTATGGTACTCGGCTGCTGATCCGGAGGTCGCGCGATCTAATCCCGGCCGCGACGGCTGCATTTCGGTGGAGGCGAAATGTTGAGGCCGGTGTGCTGTGCGATGTCAGTGCACGTTAAAGAACCCCAGGTGGTCGAAATCTCCGGAGACCTCCACTACGGCGTCTCTCATAATCAGAGCTGGTTTTGGGACATTAAACCCCACATATCAATCAATCAAATCAGTCTCCTGTTTGAGTCATCACTAAACATCTTGCCAATGCCTAACATACACGACGTTGAAGGCATCTTTCGTAGGGCTTACTGCAATGGCATCAGATATATTATAGGTACGATTTAAAGACCACCGAATGCCCCAACGTCCGTGCTCGAGGAACTCCAGAATTACTTGCGCAATAATATAAGACCTAAAGATTGACTTAGCCTTTCAGGTGAATTTAATTTGTCTAACATAGACTGGCCAACGTTCACACTCACAAAACACGACCTTGTCTGAGAAGCAATGCTAAACATTGCGTTTACACATGATGTGCTTCAAGTTGCGCACACTCGCACCAGAATTCGAGGATCTTCCAAGTCTGTTCTGGACCTATTTTTATCAGCAGATCCATCTATGCTCTCTCAAGCTGCGAGGTTCTTCCAGGAATTCCGGTCCACAAAGCCGTGATGCAGTATTAGACAAAAAATTGCAACAGTTATCTTTCCCCGACTTCTCTCGGGAAGATTATATTTCTATTATTGATGACCTCGCTTTACATCTCAGTGAGCTTGCAGACAGCAAATGCGACGTAAATGGGCTTTGGACCAAGTTTAAAACATTATAGACAGCTGTATTTACTCTTCGTACAATTTATCACAAAAGAAGAAGAAAAATAAAGAGCCTTAGCTCTCTCATAAAACACTGCAGTTGAAGAGATGGCTAAAACGATTACAGAAAAAGATAAACAATAAAAAGTTCCCTCGCAAAGAGAAATAAGTCCATGAATTAACTTCAAAACTTACGGAGCGAGTTATTACTGATAGGCAGCGCTATTATAACGACTTATTGCCAAGTTACATCGTATCTGCTCCAGACAAATTTTGGAGAAGCATTAGCCCTAAATAAGAAGAATGCGATGTGTTTGACGTAAATGTTACACTTATGCACGAACGTAAAGAAATTCCAAACGTATTTAGTGCACATTTCAAATCTGTTCTTACACAAGATAATGACAGTTTACCACATTATAATGTAGCCAAGCTTTCTATACCTGATGTCGGGATAACCTAAGAGGGCATTTTTAATACTTACTTAATTTACTTTATTTAGATATTCGCAAATCTTCCAGTCCTGATGATATTCCAAATGCTTTTCTTAAACGCTATGCGGAGTGGGTTTGCAAATATTTGCATGTTTTGTTTGTTAAATCCGTGGAATGGTGATTGATTTGTGGGGTTTACCGTCCCAAAACCAGCTCTGATTTTGAGAGACGCCGTAGTGGAGGGCCCGGGAAATTTTGACCGCCTGGGGTTCTTTAACGTGCACTGAAATTGCACAGCGCACGGGCCTCAACATTTCGCCCCCATCGAAATGCAGCCGCCGGGATTCGATCCCGCGACCATCGGATCTGCAGCCGAGTGCCATAACTACTAGACCACCGTGGCGGGGCAATCCTCGGAATGTGATCAAGTGCCAAGCGATTGGAGGACCGCCAGAGTCAAGCCACTACAATAAAACTGGGAATAAGCAGCACATCCAGAATTACCGCCCTATCTGATTAACTTCAACTGCATGCAAAATTTTGGAACACATCACTGACAAACATATATCCGGATTCAATGAGGAGCATAACTTTCTTACAATCCATCAGCATGGGTTCCGAAAGGGCTACTCAACAATAACGCAACTGGTACACACAGCACATGACCTGGCAAATAATATAAACCACGGTAGACTGATGCTATATTTATCGATTTTTCTAAAGCCTTCGATAAAGTCTCTCATCATAAATTACTACGTAATTTAAGCAGAATCGTTCAAGATCCTAGGCTAATTAATGGGATTTCAGGCTACCTTAGTTCACGTAAGCAATTCGTTACATTTAAGAAACATGTCTCCAATAGCCTGTTGACTCTGGCGTTCCCCAAGGCTCCGTTCTTGGACCTCTCCTTTTCAAGCTTTATATAAATGACCTCGTAAATGATCTTCCCCTTAATATTAAGTTATATGCGGATGACTGTGTTTTGCACTCAGCAACAGAGAGCTCTGCGAATCAAATGTTAACGCCTTTCAGAAGGTCGTTTCCTGTAGCGAAGATTGGGAAATATGCGTGAATTGTGAGAAAACTGTCTGCATGCGCGTTACTCGAAAAAAAAAAACAATAATAAGCTTAGTTTCAATTATTCGGCTAACAATGTCTGTCTATCTGAGGTGAGCGAATACCTTGGTTTGTGGATAACCAATGACCTCAAATGGAGCGGGCACCAGTGAGCGTCGTAAATTGTTTTTTTTTTAAATGCGAAGCATTTCATAGCGAAGTTCGGCAACTTAGGAGAGCATTAAAACTATTACGTGTAACGTTCGCTCATTAGCGTACAAAACAATTACACTGCCAGTGCTAGAATACGCAGCGATTATTTGGGATCTGTTAACGCAAACTAACGTAAAGAAGCCTGAACGAGTGCAAAGAAAAGCAGCGCGTTTAATATACAATAACTACTCTTGAACCTCAGTTACACAACTTTTAAAACAAGCCAACCTGCCCCCACCAACAGGGCCTAATGAGGTCCCGCGACTAAAATTCTTATATCAGCTTTTGAACAAACGTTACTATATTAACATAGGTGATATAATTTCTTTCTCTTCTGGGTACGCCACAAGACAGAGGCACGAGGCCACACAAAAAACAACTGTTTCGAATGTTCCTTCTTCCCTCCTAGGACAGTGGGTGAGTGGAAGAATGTGACTGATATCCAAGTAACCCAGCCTTCTTTATCTTCTGCTTAAAGCCTCTGTTCAACGTGTATAAACCGAAACCTGACCTTACACAACACTTGTTTTATTATCATATCTTCCTTTCATGTTTTACTGAAGACCAATATTGTTTACATAACCAATATGTACTTTGTATTGCTGTGTTAGGTTGCCTTTATTCGTACAGTGATTTCCACCCTGCTAAAGTCCCTCTGGGGATTGTAGTATCTGTAAATAAATACATAAATAAAATATAAATAAAATATTGCAAACTCTGGTTATGTTATCCCAGTGAGTACAGCTCACACTCGAGAGGCCCGTTTGCTGCTGCAATACGGCAGGCCTCACCAGTCAGTCCTCGCTGGTCGTGCTGGAAAAAAGCGGCCTCTCGATACGGACGCGGCTTCAGTGTTCCGGGCTGTCCGGGTAGTTTGAGGCATTTCCCTGTCGGCGAGTCCTTCACAAAAAAGACGTCGTTCGGGATACCGGTTTGGGTGAGTGGCGGACTGCAAGGCTTGCAGCTGCCGCATCGGCACGGTTCTCGTGTGGCGGCGGGATCTGTCGCGTTGCGATATCTGTGTGTACATAAGTTGCGTTTTCACAGGAAAGTGTTTCATGCCGGGGTCCACCATGACCCAACTACGTCATTTCTGTAACGGAAGTGAGGCGGTGAAATTTACATGTAAAAACTGCAAAGAAAAACACGCCGAAAAACTTTCTTGGATACGTTGGGAATCGAACACACAGCCGCCCGCCACACGACGAACGGCGTCCGGTTCTCTAAGACTGACCTATCGGCGCTTATTTTTAGGGGCGAAGCTCCTTAATCGTCGTAGTCGTAGTAGTGCGTAACCAGTCTTACGCTTTGACCTCCAAGGTGGTGCCGGTGGGAGATTTCTCCTGTGCGTTGTTGAACAATAAAAAATTCGCAGCGTGCGCGTTAACTAAAAGCCGAATTCTTCTGTCTCTCATTCCCCATTAGCAGCCATTTCGTGCGTCCCCGATGTATGTAGTAGTAGTAGTAGTAGTTAGTAGTAGGTAGCCACCGGCGCGTGCCTGCTGGAGCGCACGCACGCGCCCAGGGCGACGGGAGCCACGCGCTCCCCGGCAAACTCGACACTGCCCCGGCAAACGCGAGAGACAACGTTGGCGCAGGCAGCGTCTCCTAGCGAGTTTCTTGATTGAGAAATACCGACTGCTCGCGTTGGAGAAGCGTTCACCGGCAAAACCCATATATATATATATATATATATATATATATATATATATATATATATATATATATATATATATATATATATATATATATATATATATATATATATATTTCTTTATTGGACTGAGCTATCGGCGCACACGCGCGAAACGCGCGAGACTGTACGAACGCAGTCTAAGCCTTTTGTTATCGCTTGTTTCCCTCTGCCGCGACGCGCGCACGGCGTTCCTTGGAACGCGCCTGTAATGGTGCCGCCATTAGGAGTTGCCAAGTGAAGTACGATGCGCTCGTGCGGATTCACCTCTCCTAGATGGAGCACCGTTCTAGGCAGGTTCCAAAGTGCGCCTCGAATCGCGTGCTCGGAGACGCATCGCCGATCCCCTTTCGCCGTGGATGGCGTTTCCCTGTGGCCTCGATACGCACCATACTCTGTGCAGGGTGGTGACAACCCCGCGCCATACTGAATCACACGAACACTCAACTGCGCTGGCGTTCATAAACAGGTTGCGGCGTGCGTCTGGGCCTTGAAGCCGGGCACCAAACAGACGCTCAACTGCTCGCTGTGATTCGAAATGGCGTTGCAGCGGCCAATGGTTGTCAGCACAGAGTAGCGTGTACCGAGGCACCCTAGCCGCGGCCTGCTCTGCGAGCGTGATGTCAAGAAGAAAACTGCTGCTGCGTCAAGCGCCCAAAGTCGGCATGGACGTTGGCGGGTAAATGTGGCGCAAGTAAGCATGATTGATGTCTTTATCGCTCGGGGTTCAGGTAAATATAGACTGTGTCGAGTTATTACGTAAGCTACTTCAGCTGCGACAAGGACAAGGGGTCGACGATGAATGTTGTGGAGGTGAACGCGCCTTCATCCACGTCAAACGGTGGCGTACCAGCGAAGAACCGATAAAAATGGGCATGTTCCCCCCGAGATGTATAATAAACATTCAGCTGCTCATGTGAAGACACATTCCACTTTCGTGTTATACCGATGCTGTGCCTTGTTCTATGTCCCAGTGAGCCCAAATAGCCATAACGCTGATAAGTTTTCGGTTGTTAGTGCACCCGTAGGACCTCTTCGACGATATTCAACTAGATTGGTCTCTATGTCACAGCACACATGGCATATGCGCCGAATGCAGCCACTGTAGATAGCTGTGCAATTATTTACGCTTTAGGAGTGGCTCACCCGACTTGAACTAAAAAAAAAAAAAGAAATGCGGGAGATTTAACTGTTAAAACGAAAGATAATGTCTGAATATGGGCTTTTATATGCGTAGTTAATCTCTCCTGCGCGACGCGTTGCTTCTTCAGCATGAACCTACGAGTTTTGAACAAAGCGTTTTCGTTCATTCTTTCTTGTATTTAACGCGTGACATAAAAAAAAAAAGGACTTCGGCGGTTAAGCTGCATGCGCTGTAACATTCATGTTTTCAACTTTAGCGTCGCGTTTTCTAGAGGTAATTTCTTTACGTTACCAAGAACTGCTATACTGCCGGTATGCGCAGATTCTGTTCTGAAAGTGAAATCTGAAGATTGCCGGTTCTGCAGCGACGAATGCCGCAAAGTACTTGTTCGATGGCCTCTTCGTTGCCGCCGTGAATGCGAGAAAAATGTCTTACCATCACGATGCGGAAGGCGAAAGATTTTTTAAAAGCGGCACCACGCCACAGTGGCCAAGGCCTCACCCTCTGAGTGTCAGCGGAAAGCCAGCCAAAGCCGAGCTCTCACAAGATGAAAAAATGTGGCTGATCCCTCTGTCGGAGGAATCGGTTGGGCTAGTCGGTATGTTGCGTTACACCGGTGGGAACGCGCTTCGAGGACGCGCTGTGTAGTCCGGGTCCTCGAAGGGCATTTTCCCCGGGGGGGGAGGGGGGGGGCGAACCACAGGCTCCCTCCTGTGTTCGGGCTGTGTGATTATGTTTGAGCAAAATTTACGGTACATTCTGGTGGTTCATAGCTTTGAGATCTGCAGGAAAAGACGAGGACAGGCGTACGAAGCGCACAGCACTCGTGGTGCACTTTGCACGCCTGTCCTGGTCTTTTCGCGCAGTTTCAAAAGTCTCAAGACTTGGTAAAATGGAATCACGTTCACGGGTCCTGCTTCCCAAATCAACATTACGCAGAGCCACGTGGAAGTCAGCAGCGATTCTCGTATCGACTTTATGTCAAGCTTGAGCAAACCGAAACATTTATGCCTAACTGTTGATTAACAGATTGATTTCGGGGGTTTAACGTTCCAAAATCACAATATGATTGTGAGATACGCCGTATACAGAGGAAGGCTCCGGTAAGTTAGACCACCTAGAATTCCTTAACGTACACTGACATTGCACAGTGCACGGGCCTCAAGATGATGCATTACTGATATCCGACAGGTTTGCCGGATGCAAATACTCGAGGCCAAATTACGGATGGTTCACGTTCCTGATAAGATGCGACCACAAGAAATATCGCATGCATCATGGTCGCTTCGATGTTGTTCCTCTATGGGAATAAGAGCGTTGTTGCTGAGTTTCCTTCGCCGTCACGCATGTGCACTTCAAGAATCTTTACAAAGGGACACCTCCGAGTGTTTGTCCTATTTTCGTTTACTTCTGGGTGGTTGCAAGAACACATGACACCATGTTCACCATGACACCAGCTAACACCATGACAACGTAGGATAGTTCATACCAAGTGTATTTTGTAAACATTGCTTTTTTATTATTTTCCCGTCTCCTATTGATTCGTGCGCGCGCGTTCTAATATTCCTCATGGTGGGCATCCTGCTGGCGCGGTGATACAGTTCGTGACGGGGTGCTCGGCTGCTGGCCCGAGAGACGCGGGTGCGATCCCCGCAGCGGCGATCTCATTTCCGTGGCGGCGAAATGCTAGAGCACTGTGCGTTATCAGTGCACACCGAAAAACCTTAGGTGGCTCAAATTTCCGTAGCCTACGGCGTGCATCATAGTCGTAGCGTGCGTTTGGCTCAAAAGGAAAACGTTAGCTATATCCTGTCCATGACGAAGTGCCTTTTTTTTTCTTCATATAGATTGTTTAACGGAATGAATGTTCTATACCCTCAGTTGCGTCAACCGCCTTGCTATATTTTGGACAGGAAATAAATGTTGTGGGGCACCTTACTCAGTGTACGCTGTTAGCCCTGTTATGTATTCCTGAACACATGCTGCACACGCACGCGCTTCTTGGGGAGCACCATTTCGGCAAGCTACGCACAATGCGTCGGTAGAACACGTCTCGTGCATCGATAACATTCCAAACAAAGAAGTATTCCCGACAACGTACATGTGTGTTCTCTGCGTCCCGCCTTTCTGCGATGGAATGTAAGTATCGTAGCTAAATACGCTCATAAACTGTCCATATGTATTGTCGCGAGGACCGCGTCTCGTAGCATGTTTTCTTGTTATTTTCTTCTTCTCCGACGGCTTTTGTACAAGGGTGCTCTAGTAAACGAGCCCGCACACCGCAGGGAGCCTTCCGGGAGACGGGACACCGAAAATGAAAAGCATGTGTGCGCGCCGCGGCCAGTTTCTGGAAAGCGTTGTTTGTATTGGTTTTGTGGCGAGGCCGGATGCACGCGATCATAAAAGCTCGTAGAACATCGTTACCGTCGACCTGCCTGACTTGTCCGTGTAAGCCGGTTTCCTATTGGTGGGAGGCGGTGGTGGTTCGAGCCGTCCGCGTCGCCGTGGATGCTGAAAAAGTGCTATTTAAGCGGCGACACTGGCCTTTTTTGGAGAGCGGACTCGGGGACCATGACGCTCGGCACCACCTGGGAGCAGTCCGGCAGGCAGACGGAGTATGATACCATTTTCTATGTTGTATAATTTTTGCCCTGTGTATTTTCCAACTTCAAGATGTCTTAGCTAAATAAACCCCCCAATGAGTGCTCTCCCAATTCCCTGTGTCGACTCTTCATCGCTTGCCTGCGCGGAGTGGCTCCCACGCCTCTTCGTCTTCCTGACCTTCCGATGCGTCTAACATTCACGGCCCCGACGTTTCGCTACAGTATGTTGACCTCCAAAGAAAAACTCATCCGCTTCGTATAAACGTTAATGTGCACCACACAAACTGCCCTGGTTGGTGCCTTTTAGTTGCGACGGTTCTCGTGCCAATCGCATAAGCAAGTTTACCAAGCCGCAGACACAAACGAAACGACACGAAACGATTTCCACTTCGTGTCATCACCCCTGACGACGTGAGGTGAACATTGGTGTCGTGCACAGAGTGGCACCATGGCCCACGAGTGTATCTGCCTTTTCTTCTCGCTCGAGTGTGCCAAGGAATCAAAGTGGTCTGTACTAACTAGTATAAGGGAAAATATGCTAACATAAATTGGGCCATCACTATCATAACGCGATATGGCGTCGCACGTAAATACATGGAAGAAAGCGAAGAATGGAATAATTTCTATTTTTGTAGTTCTTTCTGCGTTTACCTCAAGAAAACAAAAACAAAAATTTCTTATTCATATGTTTGGTGAAATATTTACAAGGTCACTGAAGTTTATTACAAAGGGTCCTTCAGTTAATTTGCCTCAGATTGTAATAAAAAAAGTTCCGCAGGCGCGTTACAACGATGCAATCATATTAGTATTTACTGTCGTATAGACCATCTGACATTTTTTTTTTCAATTAACTCAGGCAAATAACTCTGGCTTATTGTTTACCCTACATTTAGGCTGTTCTTTTAAGCGAAAAATATTCATTCGAGAAGTTGAAAGCATTCGAACTAGTGTACGGGCAACGTACTTTAATAGTGCATCGGTTTCAATTTTTCCGGGATTTAAAAGGGGCCTTACAAGTTACAACACTTTTGAATATAGTCAGAGAACGGCGCAGGTCTATGGAGGATGCTCCTGTGAACATGTCAGGGAAATATTAATGCACTGCACGCACCAATGAATTCGCAATTTGGTTTTAAACACAGCTGGAAAGCGCCTGCTCTTAATTTCACTAAGTGACGTCACCGGGGCTACGACTACGCCACTTGCTTTTTTTCAGTCCTTTAAGAGATACACGCCCATTTCCTTCATTTGTTTAATTTAAAACGAACAAATAAAGCATAGCATATTATCTCCCGTTCTAATTAGCCGGCACCTCCAGTGTGTCATTTGTTGAAAGAAGAGCGGGCGCTTTCCAGCTGTGCTCGAAACAATATCTTGGATTCCCTGGAGTGTGCAGTGCAATAATATTTGGCCCAACTGTTCACAGCAGCCCTTCACGACTGATCGGCACCTCTTTCTGACTCTACCCAGAAAAAAAAAAGAAAAGAAAAAGAATAGAGGCCTTCAAGCTTGCACTAAGCCGCGAAAAGCTCATGCACAGCGAAGCTAATCGGTGACATGCTTATTGCTGTGACGAGGTTGAACTTGACCACGTATTCCAGATCTGCTCCGCGCCGTCGATTTCGTTCTCGCGTAGCGGCAAGCCTTCGATTTTCGGATCGCGGTTTCGTCCTCGCGAGTGCGATTTAGCTTCGGGCTACCCATGGCTGCATGCGTTTGTGCATAGGCTCGCGCCGTGAGAGGACGCATGCTCTCGCAGTGCGAAGCAATGCACAAACGCAGACCTTCGCGAGACACTGTGCACCAGGCATATCAACGCATACAGGATTTTTCTTTCTCCTGCGTGCGGCCGCCAGCCGCCGTTTTGCCAGTGTATAGTAGTGGGCTTCGGCCATGTGCGCAGGAGAAGAAAGAAGCGCGCATGTCGTAGCGTCGTATGTGTTCGGGAACATCATCATCATCACCACTGTGCATTCGGCATTGCATAGTTCGCCCGGTCTCTTGGGGACATGAACTAAAGGTGATTAATTTTTTTTTTTTTTGGTTCTCGGGACAAGGAACGATTTGTTAAAAAAAACTCTGCTGTTTAAAGTGCTGTCGGACCCCTTAAAGAAAGTGCGCGAATATACGACGGGACTGGGCACTTGCGTGCAGTGACAGCAGCTCCTTCGAACATATACCAACAAGCAATCGATGATGCACATAGACCGTACGCATCAAGTAGCCGAGAGGGCGTAAAGTGTGGCCACGTCTTGTCAATACTCTTGTGGCGTGTCCAGTGCTGTACGCCTTCGTGCATCACCGATCATCTTGTTGTAGCATGTTTGAGAGTGCTGATGACAAGTCTTCGAAACGCTTCGTCACGTGGTACTTTTTCGAATCTCCCAGACCTTTTTAGGAGCCCAAAAACGTAAAACCACTGAACCTATACCATGATTTTACATTATCAGGACAATAATTTACATGCTGCAAAATTCCCAATTGAGCAATTTGTGTTTAACGCAACTGCTTGAAACTTAGATAACTATAATGTTAATTACCTCAGTTCATTGAAACAATAGCCTGAGATGGACAAGATAACAGCCAACAATACCAATATGGTAGCGTCCTTGAAGTTCACTCGTGAATTTTTATAAACCCTGGCGTAATTGTTAACTGACGTACCCTGCGTGTTACCGTGTTTTGGACAACCTCTTTCTGCTTCCGGTCGACAAGTCACGAAGCTAACAAAGCTACCTGCTTCATTTAACGGTTAAAGGGCTGTTCATCCTACTGGAGCTGTTGTCATGAAACTCCTTTTTTAAAACACAACACCGGCTGGGCTGTGCGATATATTTCTGCGCACACATTGAAACATTTCATTAGAGTTTGAGCAATAGCGAAATAAAAACCGATATACAGGGCGTCCCACTTAAACGTAATGTAATTTTTTAAACGTAATGTTAGTTAGTTTTTAAAAATGACGGAGCGTGCTAGCGAGTTGCAACAAACTCGGCCGTGTAAAGGATCAAGTCTCCTAGTGTTACGAGTTTGTTTCATTCTTCATGATAAATTAATTAGAATAAACTAATTACCGAACTTTCTATTTGTTCGCTTCAGTAAGAAATTGTCGACACAACAAATTCATATTTGCGTGCGCCCAATTCCTTCACATTGCCAATGCCCCGAAATTTGTAGATCAAATAAAAAAAATTCCTTTAAGCAGAATGGATAGGTATTTTGATACGTACCGTTAAATAAAGCCCACGAAATGTAAAAGTAGCCACGTGACAGCGCCACTAATTCGGCGAAAAAAAAACCTATACATGCGCTTGTACCTGCAGGGCTGTAGCAATCAGACGCACAGTGCGAGTGACGACGAAAGTGCATTATTACGCTCCGTAGTGACGTTGCATAAAGATGTGTTTTTTATTAAAGGGCCCATGACACCAAAATTTCAAACCCGATATGTTTGTGTTGTTTGGTTGTCGAACATCTGAAGGCACTCGTGGCCAAGTATAAACGGCGAACGTTGTCGTTAAGATATTTTAATATGTATTTAAAGTGACCAGAAATGCTCATCTGGGTTTGCGGCACCTCGCGACATCGTCACTAGTATGACGTAGTTTGTGGGCCATCTGTGACGTTTCACTTTTGTAAGTTGATATCGTGACGTCACACAGAGACACGGGCGCGCCGCGCTATGGCCTCCGAGCGTGGCCTCCAAGATCGGCTCTCGCAGCCGATCGCGGAGGCCACGCCAAAAGCCGTATTTTTCTGCTTCCTCTCCGTGTTGGTCCCTCAAGCGTACATTGTACACACGCTATGATGCAAAGCGAGTGTGGCGAGCTGGTCTGGCGCTCGCGCTCTCCGCAACGTCACCGAATCTTGAGCTCAAGTGATCAGTGCATACGCTCACTTCCGACAGCCGCCGCGCTAGCCCCGCGGCGCTAGTTTCTTGCAGTTTTTGGCGCGCGTTTCGAAGCTTCATTAAAACTGAACAAAATTAACGATGCTGTGACTAATTAGACTTCACGCTGGAGAATTTGCCACTCCATGCCGTGGTTACAAGACACTGTTCTACTCATTAGAACATAAAAGTATCCAACAAAAAAATAGCTGTCATGGGCCCTTTAAATGTGGGAACATGGGAATGTAGGCTGCATAAAGATATTATTCTCTTCGATTCGTCGAATGAAGCCCGCGCACGCACAAACACGTATCTTGTGGCCACCACAAATGCCAAAGATTGTCTCGGACAGCGCTGCAGAGACAAGCGGACGTTCTTCCCTGATCGGCTGCCTCGAAGCGCTAATTTAGTGGCGCTATCAAACGGTTATTGTTGTATATCGCGGGCTTTCTTTCACGGCACATACAAGCAGACCATTTCACATTTCAATTTGATCTACAAATATCTCAGCGACAATGTCTTGCTGAAGCGAATAGTTAAACAAGTTGTCTCATTAGTTTCGGCCAATTTATTGATTTTGGAAAACGAAAAAAGAAATCGTAACACTAGGGCACTTGATCCTCAACATGTGTGAGTTTTTTGCAAATCACTAAGACGCTCCATCATTTTTCAAAACCTGGTTACACTTAGGTGGGACATCCTGTATGTGTCGGGGCAACCAAAGAGGAAAAAGGTATGGTACTCAGCTCATAAGGCAGAACTATATCTTGCATACTCATGCCACACCAAATACAACAAGGAGATTTAAAGCACATAACAAAATAACACACTGCAATCTAAAGTTTGGCAGCAATAAAGGTATCACAGTACACCTTTGCTTTTGTTAGATTATGACTAAATGTGCAAGGAAATGGCGACTAGGGTCGTTATCGGCCGCTACACGAGAAAAGCAACTTTGCACTGCTGGCAAGTAGCAGTTTCAGATTAGCTTATACCACGATATAAGCCGCCCTTGATTGCTACATAACCAGTCAAAAGCGAAAATAGACATTTTCTTCTTACTTCGCACTTCATGACTGTGCGAAAAAAAAAACATTCCTGAAACCTTATACAAAGAGTGAAGGGAGACTCATAACAAAGTAAACTACGTCCCAAAGCATTTAAACGGCGACAGTAAATGTGTAATACACGACAAAAGAACAAGAAATGAGCAAATTGTAATAAGTCAGAGTCGCATATGCATGTCACAGTTTCTAGAATGCGCGAAACTTCCTTACAGAACATGTTGAGGCAAGAGGAATTCTTTTTATCAGGATGACACTACAACAGCCATGTCTGCCTTGAAAATAAAAAAACTTCACAATTTAATACGAAAATGTACTTAACAGTTGCCGTCTGCAACAAGCCATATTCCCGGAACACACGCGTAGGCCAAGGATCGGGAGCGCGGTCGAATCTTGCACTTGGATAGAAGAGGGGAGAAGAAAGTCCCAAACCAACTTCTCGAAGCAAAATACGTCAGCTGGCTTGGTGGCAGTGCACGTTCCTTCTTTTTCTTTGCAGCGGCCCTCCTGTCGTGTCCGTCTTCTCCTCGGACATACAAAAGAAAGAAGGGCACCGTATCATGAGAAAAAAAAAATAGAACAGACGGAGAGGACGGTAAATTCTTACAACGTTTGTAGGTACACCGATTGTTAGCTATCAGGATGGCGGTAAACGAAAGAAAAATAAACGCACAGTTGAAGAGAGCAAAGATGAAAACTATTTACTAGGGTAACTAAACGGACTGAATAAAGCATAACCACACACTTCGCACAGCCGCCGACTTCGCTCGCATGACGGACATCGCGCTCCCTTTCGTGCCCAGTCAGGTGACTACCGGGTTTTCCCTCGCTTTTTTTGTTTTGCTTTTTCTTATTTTTGCATGTGACGACTTCTCCGGCAGCTCCGGGCACTTGCGCTCACGCGCATTGTCACGAACGCACAAACACATGCGCCCACGAACACTGCTCAATGGGTTTTCAACGAGGCAGAGTGGCCCCCAGACCGAGAAAGCTTTCTTCTAGGCCGTCCAAGGAGAGATTCTTGTAAACACGGAAATATGAAAAGGGGTAGGGGGGGGGGGGGGGGGGAGTGCACGATAACTGTCTCTCCGGAGAGGACACCTCAACCGCTACACTCAAGGGGAAGGGGATATGAAAGAAAACGAACGAAAGAGGGAGTTCGAAGCGCGCACACACACACACACACACACACGCACCCACACACACAAGTCCCACCGAGTCAGTCCGCAGCGAATCTAGACCGTCTAATATTCACGCACTGAAAGAGGGGAGGGGGAAGAGAGTGACAGGGAAAGGAATAAATATAAAATAACTAAAAGGGTTTGCCAGAGGTCACGTACACGGTTCTGAAAAATGCTTAAATAGCATTTCCTGCAGTGTTTGTGCCCCTCCCAACACAGTCGGTATCCCCACCGCTTCCAAGCGGCGCGTGCGCAAGGAGCCAGGACGGACGACAGGGCGAGAAAAAAGAAAAAAAAAGAAAAAGGCTGCTAGATTTTTCACATTCTGCACGGCCGTGACAAAGTGAAGAGATCGCGGTATGGCCATGGCTGCCTGAACAGCTCGCGGTGCCCACCTTTCCCACGAAGAGGCCTGGGTGCAACACCCCGAGCCCGCAGTGGCGCCAGTCGGATATGCAGCGTTCATTGTTCGCGTCGACCTGCGAGGTTGCTTTGCCGCTGCAATATGTCAACGGCTGATGCACACACACATTCCTGGAATCCGCGCAGTGGACGGAGCTCTCGGTTTGAGCGCAAGTGCTGGCAAGGGGATTCGAGGCACAACAGCGTGAAGCGAGGAATTATCCGCGAGCACGGGGAGAAAAAAGGTCTACGCGAATGTCGCGGCTCGTTAAGTGTGTCAACCTTCGAACCAGCAGAAGAAAGAGCGGTTTTCGACGTGCGGTGGATCGCCGAAGTATATTGTGGAAAGTTCACTTTCCATACGGCCTGATCTAGCGAGTCTCTCCGGCCCTGTTCGTCGCCACAAGAAGTTTCGAAAGCTCTTCTGAGCTACCCCCTGATGGGACTGTTCTACGAACATGTTGGACACTCGCCCCTCTTTTTCGTTTTCCCATGCATTCTTTCCTAAAGGAGCACTAAAATTGAGTTCACTGCCTCGCCTGTGCTATTTTGGGAGTCACGCATATTTGCCTGCAGAGAATGTTGTGGCGGCATCAGGGGACGTCTGGGACGGCCACGGCCCCTGCATCTACATGGTTCAACTTCGAGCCCCCCCCCCCCCTTCTTGCTCTGCCCCCCTCGTGCCACCCTCTTCCCTCTGCCTGGTCACTGCGCGTGCTTAGACACGTTAATGCACCTGCAGCTACACTCTGTTTGAGTAATTCCGTGCAGAGCAGCCAAGGCCATGCGACCATGACCGGAGTAGCGGCTGGAAATAAACGTTGCGGGAAGGCCTACTTACAACTTTTTTTTAATCGGTCGACTGATATCTCCACTTCTACAGACCCTGTTTAAACACGTCACTAGAATGAGCGCATAGATGCATTCTCAAGGCAATACAAAAAGATTGTTTAGCTCGATTCGTTACTTTAAAAAAAGCATATTATCCATTTAGTTGTTATTAGGCCAGTTTACAAGACAGATCCAAATAATTTGCAGGTGATAATATACAATGACGCAGCATTTATTATACTGATTGTACAGAAAGATAACTTGATGGATACGTGACCTATAACAGAAAAACACATTTTAATACTTTCGAATGTTCCTTCTTCCCTCCTAGGACAGTGGGTGAGTGGAAGAATGTGACTGATATCCAAGTAACCCAGCCTTCTTTATCTTCTGCTTAAAGCCTCTGTTCAACGTGTATAAACCGAAACCTGACCTTACACAACACTTGTTTTATTATCATATCTTCCTTTCATGTTTTACTGAAGACCAATATTGTTACATAACCAATATGTACTTTGTATTGCTGTGTTAGGTTGCCTTTATTCGTACAGTGATTTCCACCCTGCTAAAGTCCCTCTGGGGATTGTAGTATCTGTAAATAAATACATAAATAAAATATAAATAAAATATTGCAAACTCTGGTTATGTTATCCCAGTGAGTACAGCTCACACTCGAGAGGCCCGTTTGCTGCTGCAATACGGCAGGCCTCACCAGTCAGTCCTCGCTGGTCGTGCTGGAAAAAAGCGGCCTCTCGATACGGACGCGGCTTCAGTGTTCCGGGCTGTCCGGGTAGTTTGAGGCATTTCCCTGTCGGCGAGTCCTTCACAAAAAAGACGTCGTTCGGGATACCGGTTTGGGTGAGTGGCGGACTGCAAGGCTTGCAGCTGCCGCATCGGCACGGTTCTCGTGTGGCGGCGGGATCTGTCGCGTTGCGATATCTGTGTGTACATAAGTTGCGTTTTCACAGGAAAGTGTTTCATGCCGGGGTCCACCATGACCCAACTACGTCATTTCTGTAACGGAAGTGAGGCGGTGAAATTTACATGTAAAAACTGCAAAGAAAAACACGCCGAAAAACTTTCTTGGATACGTTGGGAATCGAACACACAGCCGCCCGCCACACGACGAACGGCGTCCGGTTCTCTAAGACTGACCTATCGGCGCTTATTTTTAGGGGCGAAGCTCCTTAATCGTCGTAGTCGTAGTAGTGCGTAACCAGTCTTACGCTTTGACCTCCAAGGTGGTGCCGGTGGGAGATTTCTCCTGTGCGTTGTTGAACAATAAAAAATTCGCAGCGTGCGCGTTAACTAAAAGCCGAATTCTTCTGTCTCTCATTCCCCATTAGCAGCCATTTCGTGCGTCCCCGATGTATGTAGTAGTAGTAGTAGTAGTAGTTAGTAGTAGGTAGCCACCGGCGCGTGCCTGCTGGAGCGCACGCACGCGCCCAGGGCGACGGGAGCCACGCGCTCCCCGGCAAACTCGACACTGCCCCGGCAAACGCGAGAGACAACGTTGGCGCAGGCAGCGTCTCCTAGCGAGTTTCTTGATTGAGAAATACCGACTGCTCGCGTTGGAGAAGCGTTCACCGGCAAAACCCATATATATATATATATATATATATATATATATATATATATATATATATATATATATATATATATATATATATATATATATATATATATATATATTTCTTTATTGGACTGAGCTATCGGCGCACACGCGCGAAACGCGCGAGACTGTACGAACGCAGTCTAAGCCTTTTGTTATCGCTTGTTTCCCTCTGCCGCGACGCGCGCACGGCGTTCCTTGGAACGCGCCTGTAATGGTGCCGCCATTAGGAGTTGCCAAGTGAAGTACGATGCGCTCGTGCGGATTCACCTCTCCTAGATGGAGCACCGTTCTAGGCAGGTTCCAAAGTGCGCCTCGAATCGCGTGCTCGGAGACGCATCGCCGATCCCCTTTCGCCGTGGATGGCGTTTCCCTGTGGCCTCGATACGCACCATACTCTGTGCAGGGTGGTGACAACCCCGCGCCATACTGAATCACACGAACACTCAACTGCGCTGGCGTTCATAAACAGGTTGCGGCGTGCGTCTGGGCCTTGAAGCCGGGCACCAAACAGACGCTCAACTGCTCGCTGTGATTCGAAATGGCGTTGCAGCGGCCAATGGTTGTCAGCACAGAGTAGCGTGTACCGAGGCACCCTAGCCGCGGCCTGCTCTGCGAGCGTGATGTCAAGAAGAAAACTGCTGCTGCGTCAAGCGCCCAAAGTCGGCACGTTGGCGGGTAAATGTGGCGCAAGTAAGCATGATTGATGTCTTTATCGCTCGGGGTTCAGGTAAATATAGACTGTGTCGAGTTATTACGTAAGCTACTTCAGCTGCGACAAGGACAAGGGGTCGACGATGAATGTTGTGGAGGTGAACGCGCCTTCATCCACGTCAAACGGTGGCGTACCAGCGAAGAACCGATAAAAATGGGCATGTTCCCCCCGAGATGTATAATAAACATTCAGCTGCTCATGTGAAGACACATTCCACTTTCGTGTTATACCGATGCTGTGCCTTGTTCTATGTCCCAGTGAGCCCAAATAGCCATAACGCTGATAAGTTTTCGGTTGTTAGTGCACCCGTAGGACCTCTTCGACGATATTCAACTAGATTGGTCTCTATGTCACAGCACACATGGCATATGCGCCGAATGCAGCCACTGTAGATAGCTGTGCAATTATTTACGCTTTAGGAGTGGCTCACCCGACTTGAACTAAAAAAAAAAGAAATGCGGGAGATTTAACTGTTAAAACGAAAGATAATGTCTGAATATGGGCTTTTATATGCGTAGTTAATCTCTCCTGCGCGACGCGTTGCTTCTTCAGCATGAACCTACGAGTTTTGAACAAAGCGTTTTCGTTCATTCTTTCTTGTATTTAACGCGTGACAAAAAAAAAAAGGACTTCGGCGGTTAAGCTGCATGCGCTGTAACATTCATGTTTTCAACTTTAGCGTCGCGTTTTCTAGAGGTAATTTCTTTACGTTACCAAGAACTGCTATACTGCCGGTATGCGCAGATTCTGTTCTGAAAGTGAAATCTGAAGATTGCCGGTTCTGCAGCGACGAATGCCGCAAAGTACTTGTTCGATGGCCTCTTCGTTGCCGCCGTGAATGCGAGAAAAATGTCTTACCATCACGATGCGGAAGGCGAAAGATTTTTTAAAAGCGGCACCACGCCACAGTGGCCAAGGCCTCACCCTCTGAGTGTCAGCGGAAAGCCAGCCAAAGCCGAGCTCTCACAAGATGAAAAAATGTGGCTGATCCCTCTGTCGGAGGAATCGGTTGGGCTAGTCGGTATGTTGCGTTACACCGGTGGGAACGCGCTTCGAGGACGCGCTGTGTAGTCCGGGTCCTCGAAGGGCATTTTCCCCGGGGGGGGGGGGGGGGGGGGGGGGCGAACCACAGGCTCCCTCCTGTGTTCGGGCTGTGTGATTATGTTTGAGCAAAATTTACGGTACATTCTGGTGGTTCATAGCTTTGAGATCTGCAGGAAAAGACGAGGACAGGCGTACGAAGCGCACAGCACTCGTGGTGCACTTTGCACGCCTGTCCTGGTCTTTTCGCGCAGTTTCAAAAGTCTCAAGACTTGGTAAAATGGAATCACGTTCACGGGTCCTGCTTCCCAAATCAACATTACGCAGAGCCACGTGGAAGTCAGCAGCGATTCTCGTATCGACTTTATGTCAAGCTTGAGCAAACCGAAACATTTATGCCTAACTGTTGATTAACAGATTGATTTCGGGGGTTTAACGTTCCAAAATCACAATATGATTGTGAGATACGCCGTATACAGAGGAAGGCTCCGGTAAGTTAGACCACCTAGAATTCCTTAACGTACACTGACATTGCACAGTGCACGGGCCTCAAGATGATGCATTACTGATATCCGACAGGTTTGCCGGATGCAAATACTCGAGGCCAAATTACGGATGGTTCACGTTCCTGATAAGATGCGACCACAAGAAATATCGCATGCATCATGGTCGCTTCGATGTTGTTCCTCTATGGGAATAAGAGCGTTGTTGCTGAGTTTCCTTCGCCGTCACGCATGTGCACTTCAGGAATCTTTACAAAGGGACACCTCCGAGTGTTTGTCCTATTTTCGTTTACTTCTGGGTGGTTGCAAGAACACATGACACCATGTTCACCATGACACCAGCTAACACCATGACAACGTAGGATAGTTCATACCAAGTGTATTTTGTAAACATTGCTTTTTTATTATTTTCCCGTCTCCTATTGATTCGTGCGCGCGCGTTCTAATATTCCTCATGGTGGGCATCCTGCTGGCGCGGTGATACAGTTCGTGACGGGGTGCTCGGCTGCTGGCCCGAGAGACGCGGGTGCGATCCCCGCAGCGGCGATCTCATTTCCGTGGCGGCGAAATGCTAGAGCACTGTGCGTTATCAGTGCACACCGAAAAACCTTAGGTGGCTCAAATTTCCGTAGCCTACGGCGTGCATCATAGTCGTAGCGTGCGTTTGGCTCAAAAGGAAAACGTTAGCTATATCCTGTCCATGATGAAGTGCCTTTTTTTTTCTTCATATAGATTGTTTAACGGAATGAATGTTCTATACCCTCAGTTGCGTCAACCGCCTTGCTATATTTTGGACAGGAAATAAATGTTGTGGGGCACCTTACTCAGTGTACGCTGTTAGCCCTGTTATGTATTCCTGAACACATGCTGCACACGCACGCGCTTCTTGGGGAGCACCATTTCGGCAAGCTACGCACAATGCGTCGGTAGAACACGTCTCGTGCATCGATAACATTCCAAACAAAGAAGTATTCCCGACAACGTACATGTGTGTTCTCTGCGTCCCGCCTTTCTGCGATGGAATGTAAGTATCGTAGCTAAATACGCTCATAAACTGTCCATATGTATTGTCGCGAGGACCGCGTCTCGTAGCATGTTTTCTTGTTATTTTCTTCTTCTCCGACGGCTTTTGTACAAGGGTGCTCTAGTAAACGAGCCCGCACACCGCAGGGAGCCTTCCGGGAGACGGGACACCGAAAATGAAAAGCATGTGTGCGCGCCGCGGCCAGTTTCTGGAAAGCGTTGTTTGTATTGGTTTTGTGGCGAGGCCGGATGCACGCGATCATAAAAGCTCGTAGAACATCGTTACCGTCGACCTGCCTGACTTGTCCGTGTAAGCCGGTTTCCTATTGGTGGGAGGCGGTGGTGGTTCGAGCCGTCCGCGTCGCCGTGGATGCTGAAAAAGTGCTATTTAAGCGGCGACACTGGCCTTTTTTGGAGAGCGGACTCGGGGACCATGACGCTCGGCACCACCTGGGAGCAGTCCGGCAGGCAGACGGAGTATGATACCATTTTCTATGTTGTATAATTTTTGCCCTGTGTATTTTCCAACTTCAAGATGTCTTAGCTAAATAAACCCCCCAATGAGTGCTCTCCCAATTCCCTGTGTCGACTCTTCATCGCTTGCCTGCGCGGAGTGGCTCCCACGCCTCTTCGTCTTCCTGACCTTCCGATGCGTCTAACATTCACGGCCCCGACGTTTCGCTACAGTATGTTGACCTCCAAAGAAAAACTCATCCGCTTCGTATAAACGTTAATGTGCACCACACAAACTGCCCTGGTTGGTGCCTTTTAGTTGCGACGGTTCTCGTGCCAATCGCATAAGCAAGTTTACCAAGCCGCAGACACAAACGAAACGGCACGAAACGATTTCCACTTCGTGTCATCACCCCTGACGACGTGAGGAAACACCTTCTCATTGGTGTCGTGCACAGAGTGGCACCATGGCCCACGAGTGTATCTGCCTTTTCTTCTCGGTCGAGTGTGCCAAGGAATCAAAGTGGTCTGTACTAACTAGTATAAGGGAAAATATGCTAACATAAATTGGGCCATCACTATCATAACGCGATATGGCGTCGCACGTAAATACATGGAAGAAAGCGAAGAATGGACAAAACACAAGCGCTGTAGCTAACATAGCTTGTGTATATCGAGATTTTTTTTTCTGTGCTTACAACTCTATCAGAAATAGAGAGCGCCAAGTGGAAATGGGCGCGTGGTATAAAAGACAAAAACGAAATGACACGACAACGCGACAGCTAACAGGACTGTCTCAGCCGTCTTCCTGCAACGACATGTACCGCGTAAAGCGACCCGGAGAAATAACGCCACAGGGACAAGACAATCGCTAAGTACATTGACGGATTAGATCCTCAACTCGATTCACGTATTTATGTCTCCCTGCTAGTCTCGCTGTTCACGACCATTCGCGCAAGCAAACTCTGTAGGGCTAAGACGCAGGAAGTGTTCCGAGCTTGCCGTGCTTCCGGTCACTCGATCTAGCTGAATCGCGCTTTTTTTTTCTCGTTCCGCTTCCGGACTGCCTTCCTGTTTACTTCTCTTTCGGCGTAGGCGGAACTCGAGCAAAGACAAAAGCGCTGCTTCTGTCCCACCTTCTCCAACTCGCCCGCCGTCTGCTAGGTTGCCGTTTCAACAAGCTGCCCATTGCCGCCTTCTGCTCACGTTCCTTCTTCTGGCTGTGCGTGTGTGTGTGCGTGCCTTTGTATAATAACTTTGGTCTGTCTACATGTTTGTGCAATCTGTGTGCTTGCGTTATCAATGCTGTCCGCCTAAGTGTACGCGCTCGAGTCGGTTCCGGCGAGCTGGATGGAAAGAGCAACGCTTCTTCTAAGCAGCGTGCGGTAAAGTAACGGACGAGCTGCCTCGCTTCGGGTAAATAAAACACCCCAGGAAAAACAAACAATACCAAACCGCGCTGAAAGACCGATCGAAACGGATGGCCGAAGGAAGCAGAGCGAAGAAAGCAAATCAACAGAAAAGGAGACGCCACGGAGGATGTCGCAGAAATTAAGACTAACGACCAACGTCTGCAGACTCCGGTCGTCTGCTGGTGATAGAGTGCCTTTGCTGCGCATGCGCTGATCTTTTCCGGGGCGTAAATGTAGCAGGAAGTTGGTCTCGGGTAGGAGGACATCAAAAACACTGCTTCTTCCCGAACGGTATCTTGTCAAAGGCACACAGACGCAAGCACGCGCGAACTATGTATAAAAAGTTACTCCGTACCACTGTCTAGAAAGAAGTCAACGGCCAAGTCTGACATTTATTAGATCCTGGTCGAAGTTTCTAGGGACAAATGAGGGTCAGCTCATTACTCAGGGCTAGTGTCACAGTCTTTTACCACACCGTTATCCACAAGATTCTTTCCACGCTAACACGGCAGTACGAAGTACTCCTCCTGGGAAAATGCAGCCATGATCGAGAAACGAGGATATAAGGCTTCCGCGTACCGATTACAAGCTCACTGCATAACCTAGCATAACCTAAGGTTCCATGTTTCAAAGTACTCACAAATACTGCTTATAGCCTCGTGCACACTACTCCTGCAAATTTATGCAGGAGTATTGATCTAACGCACTTCGTTTTTAAACCTCATCGTCGCCATACACACAAAAGCACAGCTTGCACTTGTGGAGCAAGGCTAGCGAATCAGCGAAGCTGATGGGCTGCACTTGGCTGGTCCGGGTTTGTCACCGGCACACCCTCATCTCGTGGTGGTCTTCGGGAAAGCAAAGTACTGCGAGGCCCATCGAATGCGTCCCTAAGTTTCACACCGAGTACAGTAACTGTATATGCTACCGCAGGAGTTTTCCCCGCCACGGTGGTCTAGTGGCTATGGTACTCGGCTGCTGATCGAATCCCGGCGGCTGCATTTCGATGGAGGCGAAATGTTGAGGCCCGTGGGCTGTGCGATGTCAGTGCACGTTAAAGAACCCCAGGTGGTCGAAATTTCCGGAGTCCTCCACTACGGCGTCTCTCATAATCAGAGCTGGTTTTGGGACGTGAAACCCCACAAAAGCAGAGCTGCGCGTAGGTCCGCCATCTTGGCCAGAAAGCAACCAAAGCTCTGTGGCAAAGCCATGCTCAGTTTTTGCAGGCGGCATCCCCGACCGAACATGGGCAGTTTTCCAACGCTCGTAGACCGCTTTGATGCCTAAGAGCAAATAAAACACAGCAAAAGCTTAGTGACGAGACCGATTAAAGGCGTTGCTCTTTTTAACGTGCGGCGCGAGATGCAGTACGATAGAATGTTGTCAGTTGTGTGTGTGCTTCACTCCTCGCAACTTTTGACTTGACAACGTATGTACACATTGGTTATTTTAGACATACCGGCCATATGCAACATTCATTTTTCTCAGTGGTTAGTATCGCACTGAGCCATAGAGTTTCCTACTAAAATACTAGAGGGAAAACTGGCGCTGCGATCGTGAAGATGCCATGGGAATGATGGGTATGACATGGATTTGTCTAGTCTTCGTGCCCGCGGCTTCAAACGTTTTGGTGGATTTGTTTATTCCTGTTTCTTTAGCTTCAATGACAGCGAGTGACATTACTACACTTTTTCATTACGCGACGAAGGCAGCGGCTGTAGTGTACGCTTTGCCGCTAGAAATCATCAGACTGTCGCATGTACTAAAGTCGTTTGCAATTATGAGGTGCCGTGCAGTCCGTTTCTTTGTTGTGCTTGTTGATGGATGGCTACACATTATTTGCAGTGGTATTTTACGTAACCTAGGAAATATTTGCGCTTCGTCTCGCGAATTTTATCGATGCGATTTTGCTGTTTCTTTTTTTCTTTTGTATCAGGTGCGACAGAATCTGTAAGCGTATAGGGTAGCTTTCACGGCTGACAAGGCTGTCCGTATATAGTGTACTACACCATTTCGATTCCGCTGTCTGATTAATTCAACGCTGATCGAATGTGCCAAGCAGACGCACACTTATCGTGCGTAGTCGACACCCATTTGGCGATAGGCAAACGGGCCTGCAGACGACGCTGAAAAAGTCAGCTCAGATCAAGGCTCAGGCGCAGTTTCTGACGAAGTTTAACGACACGGTTGCTTATTTAACATCATGTTTTTGCACAAAACTAACCAAGATACGATGGGCGATACTGCGCTTCTGCTACGGCCTCGCGCAGTGGCTTGACCCATATAGTTTGTAAAAAGGCAGTGGAGCACTTGCACTGCGCTTAAAGAAGCGAGTGAAAGCATGTTTGTTAGATTTAGAAGACGCACCTACTCTTTACATACTTGAAAACATTAGCACGCCCCTTACAAGAGCAAGAATTTCTATTTGAAGTTCGAACACAACTATATCTGGAACTTAAACATTCATGGACGCCGCTAAATCTGGGCGCAAATAAAGGAGGCAACATTTCCATATGGCACAATATTGCTAAATTTCTGAGCGTTCAGTATTTTTATAACCGCGAAAAAGCAACTAGTACCTGCGCTCGCAGATAGTTATTCCTAAATCTTCCGTTTTAGTGCACTATTTTGTCGTAAACGACCTATTTTTTTTAGGTGGCAAAGCCATATGAATCCAAAAGAACGAAGACTAGGCAAATCCATGTCACACCCATCATTCCCAGGCTGGCTCAACCGTCTTGTTTTAAACTCCCGTAGACACTAGCGCCAGTTTTCCCTCTAGTATTTTAGTAGGAAACTCTATGCACTGAGCAGGTTTTAAGCCGAAACCGCATGTATGCGATTTTCCGCGCGAATGCGACGCGATACGAAATGGGGCGTCGCGCGTTGGGTCACATGGTCGATCACTAGGTTCCGACAGAAATGCTGCAGGGTTAATCTCTAGCCACTGTAAAAACGCAATTGAAAAACAACACTTCCTGAGCACTTTGAGTTGTCCCGCAACTGGCGCGTTCGTGCAAAACAATCAGGTACTCGGAACGCGCTCCTATACAGGCAATGTTCGCGCTGGGTGTACCCCAGTACTCGTCTACCGACAGGCTGCTGAAACTGGATGTGCACAACACGCTCGAGGAGATCGCCGAGGCCCAGAGAATCACGCAGCTGGAGAGGCTGTCAGGTACCAGAACAGGAAGACGGCATCAGATATCGCAAAGCGCGCGGACTGAAAGAAGCGTTGCTGCAGGAACTCAGGGACGCCATACACACGGAAACATGCCGAGAAACACGCACGCCGTGCAAAAGCGTAAACGAAGAGGGTAAGAGAGGGCGTCCTCTTCGTCGATGCGGCCAAGTAACGGAGGCCCGCCGGCGACAGTGACAGCGACGGGGGACGACCGCGTCCACCACTACCGTCGGTACAACCGACCGCGCGGGACGAACCGCAGCAACAAACGCCGTCACCCCTGCTACTACTACGACACCAACGAGAGCAATGGCAACAACGAAGACAAGGCCAGCACACGGCGGTGCCGCCTGCCTTCAATATAGCGGTTGTGGACAAGAAAGGAAAGGGTCCGAGTCGCGTCGTCGGCGGGGCTGCCGTCAGGCGAGACAGCGGAAGAGATGGCCGTAGCCCTCGCGGTACTACACGGAGGTGTGGAAGACGACTTTATCATCAGTGACTCCAAGACAGCGATTCGGAACTACACCAAAGGCTGGGTGTCCGCTGAGGTGGCGCGCATGCTCAACGCCAGGGCAAGGGACTTCGGCTCAGGCTTTATTACAAACAAGGCCCTCAAGTGTTTCCCTGCGCACGTGGGGGACCTTGGAAATAGCAGCCATCGCAATAACAACAATGCCAACAGCCAAAGACCCGCAGGCATCCCGCCCAACCACAACGAGCGCGCCCACCTCGTCGCGAGGCTGCTTACCCGCCGCGACCGAGTCACCCAGAGGGCAGCCACCACCGTTGTTATGCGGGACTGCGCCGCAGGAACGGCACCTATGGAGTCTGGCCCCGCCGCTATCGCCGCCACTACTACCGTTGCGGCCATCGAAATCATGACGGACCAGCGGGACGCTGATCATGACGCCAAGGAGTTTCCGGCCACTTACCGAGAGGTGTTTGGGCACTACAGAAAGGAACGACAATAATATCACCAACCCTACGTTCGGTTGGACAGGTCCCAGGCAGTCAACTTGCTAGGCTGCAGGCGGTTACTTTCACCAACCCCTACCACCTGTGTCCCGCGCTGCACCCATCGCCCGGCTGTCCATGGTGCGAGCACGAACGGGCATCTATATGGCCCACGTGCTTTGGGAGTGCCGACGAAAAAGAAAAGCAGGAGGATGAGAACAGCAGGACCTTCTGAAGCGGAGTGCCTTCCTGAGAGGTGGCAAGCCGCCTTCCTCAGCGGGGCTCCTGAAGACCAAGAGTGGGCCGTCCTTCGGACCAGAGCCATCATCGAGGACCTGGAAAGATGTTCCTCGAGCGGTGGACATCTGGCAGCCTAGCCCCGGGCACAAACCATAGCCGTTGGACAAATAAAGTTTACCCAATCCAACCCAAATCCGCCGGATTCGCTTTGAACTTGACGGACGATAGCCCAGTTCCCAAACTTACGCCGAGAAGCGCCGCCGCTGTATCTTCTCCGCAATGCGTGGTTGTTTCGCAGAGGGCGGCGTTTGGAAAACAGACGCGCGACTCTTTGCGGTAGCACATACATCAGCGTGAGTTTGGCACTATACACAGCAGCGCAAGCATGCAAGCGCTCCGGCACCGTAGCCTTCCCTCCATTGCCACAGAAAGTTGTCCGCGAGTATAGCGCCGAGTAAAGACGTCCGCGTCGAACCGCAGACGGTGGAAGACGCGGTACGCGTGTCCTCGACTTCATTGCATCCCACCCCTTTGATTGATTGATTGATTGATTGATTGATTGTGATTCGGTTATGAAAGGACGCTAATTTCTGCAGCCCATGTAGGGAGCACGGCAAAGCGTACGAGGGGTAAGGGGAAAGGGAGCGAAAGAGATAGAGAGGAGAGAAAGGCCGTAGTGGAGGCCTCCGGAAATTTAGACCACCTGGGTTTGTTTAACGTGCACTGACAACGCACAGTACACGGGCCTCTGCATTTTCGCCTCCATCGAAAATGCGACCGCCGCCGCCGGGATCGAACCCGCGTTTTTTGGGTGGCAGCTGAGTACCACTACACCACCGCTGCGGACGCCCCTTTGCCATACTACACTATGCGTTTGTGCATAGCATCGCGCCATGAGAGGACGCATGCTCTCGTGATGATGATTGATGATTGTGGCTCGGTTAGGAAAGGACGCTAATTTCTGCAGCCCATGTAGGGAGCACGGCTAAGCATCCGTGGGGTGGGGGAAAGGGAGTGAAAGAGATAGAGAGGAAGGCCGTAGTGGAGGGCTCCGGAAATTTAGACCACCTGGGGTTCTTTAACGTGCACTGACAACGCACAGTACACGGACCTCTCGCAGTTAAGCACAAACGCATAGCCTTGTGAGACGCATACTGTCTTCTTTTTCTCCTCCTTGCACGTGCAACAAGTGTGCCCGCGAGCCGCAGTTTTACCACTACAGTGTCATGTGCGCCACAGCCGAAGCGCGCGTGCGAACGCCGCACATGGGCCATAGCACCGAAGTGCACGCGCTCCCTTGGAAACCTGAACTAATGATGATAAAAGTTTTGTGATACGCACCACAATTTATGCGAGCCAGAAATGTTTCGCATTTAAGAGGATAAGATCTCAGCGCCTCATTAACGAGCAAGCTGCAATGTTATTCACACAGGTGCCAGGACGTATTTTCTAAAGTTGGAGTCGTTCAAAACCAAGAGCATTATGACGTCGTCAATAATCTGCTACAAACCTGCCACTTGTGCTGCAGACACCGCACAAACTGCACTTCGATCTGAGACAAATACCAGAATTTATTGATGGATCAGAACTCTTGTTTGGGCTAGTTGGTGACCATTCATAGTGACTTGAAGACGCGAAAAAAGTACACAGACGATACGACAAGGCGCTTGTCCTTGTCGTTTTTTGTGTATCGTCTGTGTACTTTTTTCGCGTCTTCAAGTCACTATGAATTTATTGATTAAATACGACAATCACTTTCGGTATTTTAATTCCTCATTACTGCTCGTTACACATTGAAGATATGAGACGCTGAAGTTCTTAAAATGATGTTGGGGCAATACTGAGGCTAGGAAAGCATTCCATTTAATTCCTTTATCGCGGCCACAAGTTGAATGCAATGAGGTCGCCCTTGGTTAACGTAAAACTGGGTCAACTCGTCGCTTTAGCAAAACGCTCTGCCCATAAGTTGAATAGTTGAGAAGCCAAAACATCGGTTCTCCGAGACATCGTAATTGAGGTATACAGTGAGCCGTCGCGTACCTTAACGATAAACGTCATCTAGGGTTCATCTACTGGGTGGCAATTTCGAGCGCAGACATCTGATGCTCGAAACGAGGTGTCCCGCGGAGAGGGACGATGAAGCCGCCGTAGAGTGCAATAACATTGTGCCGCTCAGGCGCGCAGTTTGAACTCGGAGATTGCGGGAATAATTCATGTATGGGCTGACATTGTGAGCACTTTCGAGCGCGAACGCACTTTGTCATCACCGGCTGGCCATTAGTGTGATGGTTCGTGGGCCTTATGACAGCGCGCTTCGTGTAAACAAGTACTGGGGTCGCGACAGTAGCGTCGAAATTGTTCGCGGCGCACAAACGTCTCAAGGTTCCCGCACAACTCACGCTGTTTAACTCGCTCGGTGTCGGTTGTGTGGCCGTGCGCCGTCGGTGCGGTGTGCCTTCGATGCCGCTGTGGCCGCAGCACCAACCCCGCCGATGAGCCGGACGGGCGTCGTCCTAGATGCAAGGCCACGCCACGTGGACCAAGGCCTAGCCTGTGGCCACACGCACAGGCCCCTCTAGTAGGCGCACCGAAGAACAGTGTCGGAGCCGCAACAGCGGACCGGTGGGCGTCGCTCCCCGCGAACAGGATGATGCCCTGGCTGCACGCTTCCTGCCTGGCCACTTTGAGGGCTCCAATCTCGTAGCCTTCCACTAGTGGTGCCACCGCACACACACCTCTTCTTATCCTTCTAGGTCCGATTTCGGGCCGCCGCTCGAGTGGTTTCGTACGAAAGCGCAATTAGTGAATCACTTAATATGAGACAGTTTTGTAATAAAAATACAAATAAATAAATATAATCTGCGCGTTAACATTTACGTGAACAAATAAAAAAACACGATTTGATGGTAACGTTTCGAGCGAGTGCAATTCTAAAAAACAAAGAAAGAAGGAACGGAGAGGGGAGATGGAAGGAAGGGAACAGAAAAGCAAAACATAGTAACTTCCAAAGGGCTACCCTGCTCTGTCTGCTTTGCTCTGGAAGGATGCAAAAGAGGAACGGAAGGATCAGAGGAGAGAAGAGGGAAGAAGCCAGTTCCACATCAGAACAACGAAGATGTGTTTTTATCGGGCATCGTGACATAACCGGCGGAGATTTCGAGTCATTGATGAACCGGTCAGTTATGTTAGTCACAGATTCGTACTCCACCAACATGTATGTTCGTCATCGAATGACAGTGCCTCGATACTCCGGATTTCATCATTACGTATTGATATACGTGATCCTTCACCATGCACTCATGCGATTTCATTCATTCATTCATTCATTCATTCATTCATTCATTCATTCATTCTCACTAAAAGGGTTCATCATAAATTGAGGACGACGCAGTGAGAAACGGAACGGAAAGTGATGTGTGCAACGTTAAAGGGATTGTCCGGTCATTTTACAAACCAAAACAAGTAGTCTTAAAAGAAAGTGTGTGCTTTATTTTACTTGTAGGCAGCTGCACAACTAAGACAATCGTGTAGTTAATTCTAAAATAATTATCAAGACCAGGGATTTTTGAAAATCCCGCGCAGCGAAGTAAAGCGCTGGCCACAGTGAGCGTGACGTCAAATGGTATCGTGCCCCCCGTGCCGGGCGGTCGTGGCTTTCCTGCCATGCAGCGTTGAACGTAGTGTCGCACAATTCGAACCCCTTTTTTTCCTTCTTTTATAGCTCTATAATTTGGTTGATTCCGTAACGCTGTTAATGCGGAAGGGTGGAGTCCCTTCGCAAGTTTCCGCGCGACGACATCCCACACGCCGAGTGGGTCCGCCGTTCGTCACGTCAACTGGTTTCCGAACACTCTACGATCGGTGCACTTTACATGCGTCCTCTCGTAAATTTTGACGTAGCTGTTAGTGGAAGGGCCGCACGAATAATGTGACCTACACACACACAGTTGTGCTGCCTTCCTCGGTCACGCTGTAATTAAAGCATCTCTGCATTTTGTTGTGCTCTGTGCATTTCTCTGGCATGTGGTGGAGGGAAGTCTCAAGCAGGCCCGTAGCCAGGAATTTTTTTTTTTTTTCGGGTAGGGCCCACTTGATGAAGGCTTTGATTATCGAGAAAAACATTTGTTTTCATTATTTATTTTTGGTAAAAATCGCAGCATGTACACTTACTTTTCCAATGCGACGTTATTAACAGGCTTAAATGTCGTTATTAGCACTACACTACGTTCTTAACACTATCCCCCAACCAAAATTTCGGGAGGGGCCCAGGCCCCTAGAGCAACCGCCCCCGACTACAGGCCTGATCTGAAGGTGAGCACAGGTGCGGAGATTTCTCTGGCTACACGTCTTCAAAGGCACGTTGTTTAGGTCAACTGCTGATCGCGACCTCAAGTAAGTTACCATCTAGGCGAAACAAATGTAAACACTGACGCGGACAAATGCCTCTTACTGTGAAATGTGAAAATAATAACGCATGGAAAAGATTCCCCGACAGTAGCGTGCTCGTTTCCATGCGCGTAGCCCGGATTTCTAGAACATGCTGATCTGAAACGACCGTGTCGGTGTGATTCGCACACATTTGCTTGTTGAAACGCTTACGCTCCCCCGTTCTCGTCACTTCGTTTGACTGGCTGGCTTTCTGGCGGGTTTAACCCAAGCGGAGATTCATACTCTTCATGGTCGGAAGCAGTGCTGTCTCTACTTGACGGCGCCAGATAACTATCACAGCTCCGTTTCGTTGATACATACGGCCCCGAACAACAATACAAACGTGCAGTGAGGAAAAAATGCCGCCCGCATCTTCCCACAGGGGGAACTCGAGTAAATGCGTCGCAGAGTGGTGGGGGTATCGCGTGAATGTTGCGTAATTTGGTATGGTTTGGGAATGCTTAATTGTTATTTCGTCTTTATTATTCTTATTTATTGAATGAAGGAGAAGCGAAGGCAACGAGTGTAAAGTTAAAGTGTGTCTTTATTGCTTGGTGCCGTCGTTGTATTGGACGGCACCAAGCTGGGCGCTTGCGTCCACGAGCAGCGCCCGGAGCCGCGTCTCGTTGACGACGTTTGCACGCCGCTTCTCGCTCACGTATTTGGGGTCTTAAAGCTCGCTGCTCACCTTTCGCCGCTGCTTCTCGTGCACGAAGTTCGGAATCCGCAGCTCGGCGTTGCCGTTTCGCAGAAGCGTCGCGCTGCCCGAGTGATGGATTGAATTCCGAACGCGCGCTCCGCCGCTTATATACGCACCGCCCGCGTTCGAGGGAGAGGAGTACGGGGGAGAGGTCCACACCCCCCCTGCGCATGCTCGGCTTGCTGAACGCCCGGTGGGCCGGCACGAGGCGAGCCGAGCATGCGTAGTGGGGGTGTTGACGGCGCCGCCGCCGCCGACGCCGAAGCGCGACATCGTGCGACTAAGAAATGTTCCGCATTTAAAAATCATGAAACGCCAAAAGCAAAGCGCTGTCAGGACAGCGCATCGGAGGTAAAGCGCATTGATCTCGAAGCGCAATAACCGCTCGCTTAATTCGCAGCTGTTGAAATAATAATGATAATAAAGGGACTTTTATTCACATTTGTCTAATCAACGAGGCATAGGCCCGAGCGATGAGCAGCGCCCAGCGAACTGTGCAACCAAGTACAGGGCAGACAGCTTCGCGAGTCCCCTGCACGGTTCCGTGTGACGTCATGCTGCAACGGCCGTCGCTCACTGGGCGCTCCATTGGAGTTTCGTACGCATGCAAATAAAAAAGCTGAATAAAACTATCGAAAGCTCCAGTTCGTTCAGAAAAATCGCTCTTGTGTTCCCCACACGCACAAGTACATGTTGCGTCTGACAGTTCGTAATGTTTACAATATCGCCGGACAATCTCTTTAAGGCTGAAATGAGAGCGAAGTGGGTCAGAGAAAAGACGTATGCCCGGAAGGGCATCTTAGCATAAATAAGAAGAAATGGTCGTGGGCATGCAGTGCGAAGGCAAAACAAGTGTTGTAGCAGGGTGGATCCCGACAGCAGAAAGTTGGGCGGACAGATCCAAAAGTTTGCGGGGATGAGTACTTGGTATGGGAAAATGAACGGTCTATGGGAGAGGCGTTTGCCCTGCAGTGGGCGTAGACTTACGTGTTGCATTTCACGCTATTAGAAGAGAAGCTCAGGGGAAAATGGATGCTTGAATCGATGAACAAATCGCGATTTAAAACAGGGAATGTCGCGGGAGCCAACGTTTCGACAAGCGGACTTGTCTTCGTCAGGGCGGCAACTGCCTTCTCCAGCGTTCGCTTATGTACGCCTTTGTCGAAACGTTGGCTCCCGCGACATTCCCTGTTTTAAATCGTACCTTGCGATTTGTTCATCGATTCAAGCATCCATCTTCCCCTGAGCTTCTCTTCTAGTTTGGATTTCAACGAACGGAAGATGACGGAACATGGTGAGTGTCCCCTGCTTTCTCTAGCAGACATAGCTTTGATAGGTGATAGCCAGTACAAGTACATACATGAACATTTCCCAAGAGGCAAACATGCACCATACATTAGATCTAAAAGCGGCGCCACAGTTCACGACATGAAAGATCTCATTGCTGCTGCACCACAGAACATTACGCACTTCATCATTCACTGCGGAACTAATGACTTGACACATCACACGGGTGACGACACTGTGCAGGCCATAAAAACACTCATAAACGATTTCCAGACCAACAGGCCAAACATTAAACTTACCCTCACAACAGTGTTCCCAAGGATCGCAAACAAGCACAAACCGCTGATCGTACAAACACACACACTCCTAGCTCACGCACAGGGTACGCGCAAAGTTAATGATTTTCTTCTCGACACTGAACACGCCGGCCACGAAAACGTTGACATCATCCATCACGCTGAAATCCATCAGGACCCTGACATTCTCCTAGCTCGGGACGGACTACACCCGAATTATTCAGGCGTCGCAGTGATCAGCAAAAATATTAAGTACAGAATCAGGAATGAATATAAGGAGACGCAACCAAGGACACGCTCTAACGAAACGTCCCATACAGAACAAGACGCAACACACTCGACCAACAGTAGCAACAACACGCGATCCACCAAAGTTAAGTCACAGGATGCCTCTACCCAGACGGTGGACGTGAAGCCAACATCACCAACAAAACACGTACAACAAGCAGAGGTGGCAGAGACGCGCACTATTTTTACACAGACATCTACATGTGTTAGCAAACACACAGGTACACAGACAGACATCGTGGCAGACCTCACCACCAAAACTAGAAGCAGCAAGCAGAGACTATACCCCTAAACTCTAGCCCCCGGAGGTCTGCTCGAAACAAACACAGATGACTAACAAACAGAGAACTCAGCTTAGATAATCACAAATCTCGTTTTTTCCTACAATCACGGAAACTCGCCGCCAAACAAACAAACTACAGATTACATTTAGCTAAATACTCTAGCTACACCAAAGAGAATAAAATTCCGAAAGGTTTAAGTATTAAGGTCAGATGTGCGCTTGGTGTACTTCCTCCTAGCCTATTGAAAAAATGGAATGGCGACCTAGAAAGTGCTTCATTATCGCTAATAGATATTTTAAAAGAGCATTGCCAGAATCAGCTTATTGTAATAACCGACCAACTGAATAACATTAAACTAACTGGTAAATAAATAGAAGAACTAGCCGAATTTGTCGAAAGGAAAGAAACCAAGATAATAGCTATGCAAAAGCGCAAAAGCACCCACGCGACGAAGTGCGTCCAAAATAATTCTATAAGCGCAATAGAAACAGTATGTCCCTCGGTGCAGCGCCGAGAACTCACTAACAAGGTAGTAGATATATCACAGAGCCTAAGTGCAGTTGAAATAGGTCTTCTAGAACGCGGTCTAACATTCTGCCCGACAAATAATGCGGTTAACGAATTCGAGCTACACAAAGACATAACAGAGTTTTCAAGGCGTCTGCGGATCAGAGAATTCTTTTTTGATAAAGTAGAGGCAGGAAACACAAATACTGATGCGCTCCGAGCGCCAAGCACGTGGACACCAAGCAATGCCAAGAGCTAGATCAGTACATAAAGCTAGTCAGAAGAGACATCCTGAATACAACAAGACAGAGTCGCAAACCAAAGAACCTATCCCGCGAAGAACACGATTCCCTGAAACAACTCGCGGACAGAAACATCATAATAAAACCAGCAGACAAGGGCGGTAGTATAGTAATATGGCCGATAGAAAAGTACAAGATCGAGGCAATCAAGCAGCTCTCTAACAATGCACATTACCGAAAACTAGATTCTGACCCAACTGTAGAATACAGCAACAGGATACGGCGTAACAGATCTTTTAGCCAGCGAATTAATCACACAATCCGAGTACCGGTTCCTAATGCCTGATAACAAACAAGCAGGCCGTTTCTACCTCCTTCCTAAGATCTATAAGGTTAGCCCAGATGAACTACTTACTGCTGAAATACCGGGAAGACCCATAGTGTCTAACAACAACACCCCGACAGAGCCATTATCGAAGTTTCTTAATCACCATCTATCTGACATACCGCCCAACCTCTCGTCCTTTATTCAGGATACGCCTCACTTTCTGCGGATTATAGAGTCTATTAACGAAACACAAACACTTTCAGATCAGGCTATTCTGGTAACGCTAGATGTCACTTCCCTATACACGAATATACCTATCACAGAAGGAATCGAAGCGCTCTCGAAAGCAATACAGAATAGCAAACGTGCACACGCCGCTGAAGTTTACATCACGCTACTAAAATTAGTACTTACACTTAATTACTTTGAATTTGACTCGACCAACTACCTGCAAATTTTTGGCACCAGCATGGGAACTCCTTTCCCGCCGACCTACGCCAATATCTTCATGGGGCAACTAGAAGCACAGCTTTTGGAATTGTCGCCGCTAAATCCTCGCACCTACCTCCGTTACATAGACGATATCTTTATTATTTGGGAACATGGTGTAAGTGCACTAAGCACATTTTTTGAGCAGTTTAACAACTTTCATTCCAGCATTAAGTTTTCCATGCAGCACTCTTCTAGTAAAATTGATTTTCTCGACACGACAGTATCCATCGAAAAAGGAAAACTAAAGACGACACTTTACAGAAAGCCAACGGATAGCCAGCAATATCTAGATTATAGTAGCCATCACCCGCGACACTGCAAGCAGGGCATATTTATAGGACAGGCAAGGCGCATAAGAAGGATTTGCAGCAACGACGAGGATTACGTTCACCACTTAAGCAATTTAAAGGCAACCTTAGCTGAACGAAATCACCCGCACGACGCTCTCAACAAGGCATACAATAACGCGCTTAAACTAGATAGGACACCACCACTAGAAAAAAGAGCCCCTAAAGCGCAGGCCAACCAGCCGCTAGCATTCATAACGAAATACTCCAATGCGCTTCCAAACATAAATGATATTCTTCGGAAATACTATCCAATACTAACAAGCAACGATCGCCTTAGAAAAGCGTTTCCGGAAATACCGAGAGTCACCTACCGCCGTAATAGAAACTTTAAGGACCTGCTAGTGCATGCCAAAGTAAACCCTCAGCGCACCGCCTGCGTAATAACTTGCTCCCGTCCCAGGTGTAAGACTTGCAAGCTTATTCAAAATGATCTTAAAGTTAAAAGCACGGGAAGTGACTATGTCCATCATGTAAAATCAAGTTTCATTTGCACTAGTTCGAACGTTATTTACATGTTGGAATGTTCACTCTGTCACAAGCAGTACATCGGCGAAACTGGTCAACCAATTAATGTTAGATTAAACGGGCACCGCGCGGACACCGCGAATAACCTGCCGAAGGCAGTGGCGCAGCATTTTAATATGACAGGTCATAATTTCGATGAACTGAAACTCTACATACTCCAAGGAAACTTCCGCTCGCCGAGGGACAGAAAATACAGGGAATCGTATCTCATATACAGCTTCAATACTCTCCAACCTGCAGGCATAAGCCTTTCAAAGGGAACTCTTGAGTCCATTAGACACGGTAGAGTGTTAACAAAGACAACAAAAGGTTGAGGTATGCACAAGCTAACAATGTTTCTCCCAGAAAGTCTACTTTCAGGTGCTGAGCCCTCATCCAGTTCCAGGAGAACAAGGACGTTAAACAGTGTAGTTACTTTTTGTAGCCCCAAGCTTTCCCTGAAATGCATTGTTGATGCGGGGCAGGTGGTGCGGGGTGGAGGGGGGGGGGACACATGCCATAGGAGTAACTTCTGTTCCGAGCGCGTGTTCTTTTTTTCATCCTGCTTTCTAGCCCTGTGCACACAATGCATTTGCAAGATATGTACAAGGATCGGATTCTTTGGAAGCTCTCGCTCTGGCCATTTATATTAGTCACGCTAACACCTGTCACCCAAATACCCCTGCACCCCCCCCCTTTTTTTTTTCTTTTGCGTTTGTGTGTTCCCACGTGCTGCTCTTCTCCTCCTCTCTTTCTGAGGACGGGGGAGAGTGTGCAAAGGCGTACGTAAACGAACGCTGGAGAAGGCAGTTGCCGCCCTGACGAAGACAAGTCCGCTTGTCGGAACGTTGGCTCCCGCGACATTCCCTGTTTTAAATCGTACCTTGCGATTTGTTCATCGATTTCACGCTATTGAAATACAGCCGCGGCTGACTGGGGGCATCGACTCTAATCTTGTATAGCTAAGTATTCTCTGCATTTTTTTTTTTGCACATTTAGCTTGACATAATCACAATCATGTATCAGTGGACTGAGAGCAAGCGTGTCGAGCGGTAGAGATGAAAGTATAGTGGGAGGCAATGAGCTGACGTGTGCGCTACTATGTAGCGCCGAAGAAACTGAGAAGGCAACAAATAGAGTGTAGACACGGGTGGCGCGAATCTTCAGGACCGCTTATATTATACTCGTTGCTATATATGCCGGCAGCCCAAGAAACCTCAGTTCGATACCTGACAAATCCATAGATGGTGCGCTTGTAGAGTACCGCAGTCTCCTGTCTTTTCGTTTACTTCTCAGTCTTTTCTCTTTCTTGGTTGCACTAAATCTGAGATGTTATGCAACAACTTGCCGACGCCGCCACGACGGCGGATATAGTTAGTGGTGAGTAGCACGGTTTCCTGTACTGTAGATAATTTTTACTGCAGAGGTGCCGTATCGCCCCCGGGGCGCCAAGTAATCCATCCGTTATCCGCAGGACCTCCTTCAGGAACCTCGGCTGCGCAGGTGGCTTGAAAAATTCCTGCTCGTAGTTTGACCTGTATATTGTCAAAAGAAACGCAAAAAAAAAGAGAAAAGAAAGCATGTGGCGAAGTATTGTGCTTTGCACAAGTTGGCACACAATCGATTAAAGCAGGCAGCGCAAGGGAAACAACGAGAACGAAGCAGAGTTGATCCTGACGCGGGAGTGCACCGCGTGTTTAACGCCCTTTCCATCTTGCTTTCGTTTCTAGATGTACTTCTCCGCGGTAAGCACTTTAAGTAGAAATGTCGCCAGTATTTTTGCTAGTCGCATGGGAAAGTGGAAAGGCATCTTTGCATTCTTGCCTTAATACAGCCACACGTTTTGAAGAAGAGTGGAGAGAATCACTCGTGAATTACGAGTTGCCGATATCCATGGCATGTTGTGCCATGCGCGGATTGCGACTACGTGTTTACTGGTGAAAGCAGCACAATTATGAATTGAATAAAAAAAAGTGAAATCCAGGCTCAAAAGTAGCGACTGCAATCTGTCTTCAGTGTATGAGCGCTGGTTGCGTGGTATATTCAAGCATATTTAAAGAGAACTGCTCGGACGCATGTTTTCATGTTACTTGTGAAAAAGGCTACCGTGCGGGAGCCGAAACGTCATGTGAGTATTAAATCAACTTTGCTCAGCGCAGTGCCTCGGGTTCTCTACCTTCACAAGTGGAGAGATTATATGCTTTAGTCATTTTCACCCAGAACTGCTTGGAGGGGAATTCAGAAATCTTACACGGTTATCCTGGTATGCGTAGCCCGTTGTTGTTACAACTGATGGACTGCGAGTCAATGACGACTCCTCGCCTGACACCATGGCAGCATGTCTGCCATGGACAGCTATCCGGTACAAGCTCATTGTGATGCTCTAGACGCTTGCACGAGAATACCGCATTGCCATTTTGTGCATGGTTGGCCTCGTTTTCCACTTCCAGTAACATTATTTTCTGCAGCACAGAGCCGGTGGATCGTATGGCACAGCTCTTATTCTGCTCCCCGGAGTCACCTACACTGCTCGGCTGTGAATGCACAAACGATTTAGCTTTCTATACGAATCACGAGCAGGCACAGCTGTCGCGGTGTTGACACATTCTTGCAGTACAACGCGCCCTTAGTAGAGATACAGTCGACTTTCAAGGCATTTACCTTTCTCCCTGATAAGCGTGTCTACGAGTGACGGGATATGTTTCGCTAGCAGCAAATGTGAAATTATAGAGACGACTGAGTTCTTATTGCGCGTTAAAATGCTTACGGTACACGATATGTTGTTTCTGTGTGCTTCATCCCATCGTTTCTAAGCAGACTGACTACAATCACCGTACAGATGATATATGACGCGGAGTGGCACGTTTCGGGCGGCCAACATTAGTTACGCTGCATGGCTCATCGTACTCTTTCTTGCACGATAAATTTCGCCCTTACTCGAGTGACATCAGGCAACAGTGAAACACGCGGGCGAGCACGCGTTCATAGCCCAACGAATGAAAGTGCTTGCTTCAGCCATCAGTGCCAGTATGCCATTGCACCGGAGACGTGTTTCGAGTTCTCAATCTTGCGATTTCGTGGGACAATTAGACGTAGCTTAGGTGGTACCGGTGGGCTAGTTGGTTGTGCATGACGTTGTTAACAGCAGCGCAAAATTATAGAAAAGAGGATAGAGGGTGATGCACACAGCACAGGCGCTGAATTAACGTCGCCTTCGGTGTGACGGTCACAGGAATGCACCGCAAGGCTATGCGGGTCGGCTTGTGCCGTGGACGCCGGTGAGCTATACGCCAACGCTCCGATTGCTTCGTATGTTCCTTGTTTTCTGCTCGAGGGCATGTTGCATTAAGAAGGAATACTAATTCATATCCCGAACGGTAAAGATATCACAGCTAGATCCAGTTGAGAAACAACGGAGTGCTCAATCCAGCTACTTCAGGATGGCGCTATAAAAACAAAATCCACGACAGAGAACCACAGCTTCTAGAATACTGCATGGTTCTTACGAGAAACAGCTTTCACTCACGTGCTCGATTCGGCAAATTCCCTTCGCACAGCTATAGCGAAAACTCATACCAATTTTCGAGGTGCTCGGAGAGAGAATCCAATCGCTGCATCGCGCTGATGAGGCAATTACTATGCCGTTTCCGCTGGATTGACAACTGCTCGGGCGCTTACCACGTCGGTAACATTTTTTTTTTCTTCCTTCTGATCCTTTCAAAATATTTATCTTCTGACGCGCTTGTAGGACCCAACTTTGGCGAATGAGTTGTCACGTTAGTGGCGGCACAGATAATAATGGACGACTGTAATGTTCGAAGTGGTACATTGGTAGAGTTGAAAACATCAAAAGCTTTGCGCAACCTAAATTAACGCCGTGATGGTGGCAGCCCTAAATTACCACCAAGGATTCCAATCCGTAAAGCTAGAAACACACTCAAAGCACAAAGCTCAGATTTCTTTGGGCGTCACAGTAGTGACGATAGTGAGAACAGGCACGTCAAGGAACCTCAGGTGGTCGAAATTTTTGGGGCCCTCCATTATGGTGTCTCATAATCATACCGTGCCTTCGGGACCTAAAAGCCCAGAAATCAATCAATCAGTAGTGCAGCACATCATGTAAAACGTCGCCGAGAGCACCATCTCATGCTGTCTCTGATTCGCCTGCACACGTTAGTGCCAACGAACAGACTGTTGGTGGTATTATTAATAGTCTAGCATCGCTTTCAGGTTTGAAGCAGCGCTCCTGTAAGCTAGTCTTGCGTGATGTCAAAATATTGTGCCGATGCCGCGATAGCAGAGCAACCGAGATACGCTATAGGCGTAACGTATAAAGATTTCGTAAGTGACACTTCGATTTCATTGTATAACAGTGACATGAAGTTAATGATGACCATTGTTAATGATGACCAATGGGAGCTAAAGCGAAGGTGGCATGGATGATTTTATGATCACTAATTTCCCGAAGATAGTCAATGCTAGTAAGGCTGTCAGGATGAGTGGTTAGTATGAGATATAAGATGTTCTCGGTAGTCTCAGTTACACGTGTTGGTTTGGTGACCAGTTGAGTTAGGTTAAAGTTAAGACAAACGTCAAAGAAATCATTAGAACCGGCTTGGTTTGAGCGAGGCAGCGCTGCAGACCAGTTGATATTTGGGTAATTCAAATCACCAAAAAGTATAATACGAGCATTCGGATACTTTTTAGTTAACTGGCTTAAGACGTTGTTAAGTTTGTAAGGGAAATCAGCAGGACCGTTTGGAGGGCGATAGCACACACCAAGAAGTAGTAATTGTGGACTAATGTTGAATTTTAACCATAAGATTTCTAGTTCAGAGGACACGTTTACTTGTGAGCAGGATGATTGCTTATTTACAGAGATGAGGCCGCCACCCCCCCCCCCCCCCCCCTAGACCCTTGCCTATAGTTTCGAAACACTACAAAGTTTGGAGAGTCTACAAGAATTTCCGTGTCGGACACGTCATCACTGAGCCATGTCTCGGTGAGTACAAGAATGTTACTTTCAGAAGATGACAAAAGACCCGATATTTTATCACGCTTCGGAATAAAGCTACGTATGTTAGAAAAAATGACTGATAGAAAAGAGGGTGGTTCAGGATTACGTGCAGGAAGTTCAGGTGGGTGTCGGTTGCTACGGGGTAGCTATAATTCCTTGACTTGTTGGCTGGATTTGTCAAAAAAGTATCGCTTGGGACCAATATGTCAGGTTTTATACCGTAGTGAAAAAGGTGTCGATTTGCTTTTTCCAAACGCGATAAGATGCTTACGCGCGGTCTGAGTTTGTTTTGAAAAATCTTCGCCAATGCTGTAAGCAGTGCCTTTCGGCTTTCGACCATTGCGCAGAATTGCTTCTTTGGTTTTAAAGTTACTGAATTTAACAATGATGGGGCGGTTATGGTCTGGATTATGGCGTCCAAGCCGATGGGCACGTTCGATGTCTTCCGTTTGAACATTGAAATGTAGATGTTCGGAGCAGTGGCGAATAATTATTTCCTCAGATCGCGCGAAGGATTCGCTGGAAGAAGTGTTTGGTATGCCATAAAACAAGGTGTAGTTACGCCTGGAGCGATTTGTCGCATCATCCAGTCTATCTTCCAGCGAAGCGACGCGTCTGGTGGTTAAGTAAGAGTCGGCTTTTACGCTCAGCATCTGTTGTCGCATTGGTTCAATGTGCTGACAGCTGGTTTCTACAGCAGTCAACCTTTTGTTCAAGTCCGTAAGAGTGTTAGTCGTTTCTCTTAGCTGAGCTTTTAAATCTTGTACGTCTACAAGTAACTACGACTGTCCTGCCGACAGCTTTTTTAGTTCCGCCAAGACGGCAGCCATGTCGGGACCAGGATTTGTCTCAATATCTCCAGCGATCAGCAGAGAGCGTACAACCGAAACACAATCACAAGCAATCATTAACAAACACTGGTAGCTGGACAAGAAAGTAGTTATTGTTTTTTTTTAGCAAAAAGGCTGCATGGTTGACTAACCTGCATGGCGAGAGCAAACTGGTGAGGCGTCTGCTTAGCGGCACAGCCACCAAGCCCACAGCGGAAAACAGAAGGGGGAGGCACTTTTATATCCGGCGATCCAAGTAGTGTCGCAGTCGATGGTGTCTGCTAGGTTGGACTGATGATGGTAGGCTCTGATTGCGCTGTCTCCATCCACTCCCAAAGAGTGGTGGATGGCAGGGATGTGCGCAACTCGCACCTGTCATTGCCACGAGCAGGCGTTTTGATTGCAGATCCGTCACAAGGCTCCGTTGATTCCAAGCCAGCGGGTAGGCCTCGCGCCTTTGGTGAAGGCACGGTGCTGTTGGTGAAGGCACGGTGCAAAGTGGCGGTACACATGCGCGTTGGGTAATCAGCGGAGAGATGGGGCCAGGAAGGAGCATCAGAAACGCTGCTCGGACTATCACCTGCATGGCGAGAGGAAACTGCACTGTAAAAAAAAATCAGTCAAAATGACGGCAAAAACACTGGAAGCTCTATTTCCAAGATTATTACCGTCAAAATGACTACAGCCCGTCATTTCCAAATGACGGTGTTTCTCATCATTTTGATGTGTTCCTCGTCATTCTTAAATACAGCCGAACCGTCTAATTGATAATATATGACCGTCAAAATGACAACAGCCTGTCATTTCCAAATGACGGCGTTTCTCATCATTTTGATGTTGCCCATCATTCTGAAGCACGACTGTACCGTCAATTTGATATTTGACCGTCAAAATGACGAGTGAGCGTACTTTCTAAATGACGGTGTTTTTTTAATTATTTTGATGTCTTTCTTGCTAACTTTATGTACAACCAAGCCGTGAGTATTGTAGCATTTGACTGCATAAGTGATGTCAAGCTTGGAAGTTTACAAGACGACGTGGCATCAATTCCAGTTTAATATGATTGTGCTTTTAATAACTGTGACTTGTCAACACGAAATGCAACGTTGTTGTCAGTATAACGAACCAACAGGACAAATGTCTTCTGTGTCGATATGAAATGTAGTGTGGTCAACCTCCTCATGAGACTTGCTCGACGTGGGCTGCACCTCACACAATATGCAACGAAAGCTGGCATCTGTACTTGCATATTTATTGGATATTCATAGTGCTTTCAGAAGACTGCCTAGCCTTGATGCAATTCCGCTTGCTTGTCCTTTGCCATGCCCTTTCCTCGGGGTTTCTTGTCCAAGTTATCTGGAAGTGAAAGAGGACAACAGAATAAATTGATGCTCGATAAACTGTACCAGTCGTATACGTTGGCTTCAAATGTGAAACACCATGAATGTGCAAACTGTGCTGCCCGTTGCGGGACATAAGTCAGTGAAATCAAAACAAAATAGCCCAAACTCCTGTAAGTACATATCTGTCGTGCTGATTAGCTGCAAGTAAGTGACCTGATGCATAACATTCCTAAATGAACTTTGAGTGCAAGTAACATTGAGTGCAAGTAAAACCGTCATCACAAAGTGTGAAAAGAGGCTGTACTTGCAATTAAACCCCATATCGTACTTCTAGTAATAAAAGGTGCTCATTATGTACAGGGATCATGCACAGACCCTAGAGGCTGCCACTCTGCAAGGTCATTTAGCTTTATTTCAAGGACCTCTACGATCAATCGCATGCACAACTGCACCATGTTGTCCAAGTATCGGCTGTATCCACACTATTATGAAGCTCACTGTCACACTCCGTAATTGTACCTTCTATAAATGCTCATTATAGTTTCCATGTGTTTGGCCGCAAGAGTGTGGAATCTTCCACAGAACACACTCTGAGCAAACAAATCTCTTGCAGCCATGAATCCCCAGGCAGAACATTCATAGCCCCGTTAGAACACGTTACTTGGGCGGAGAACTGGTCGAGCGCCAACATAGCAGCTTGTATGCCCGCTCTTCCACTTGTCCACTCCAAGTGGTGAGGCAAGCTCTGCAAGTATGTGATCACAGTCAGTTTTGTTCCTTCTGAAAACGGCTAACCTCATCAAGCAGCCCCTGAAAGATCACCAGGTCATTGAGCTATGCAATGGTTGTATAGACACATAAGAGGTTGTATTGCCTTTGTAGCGACTCTGGTTGCCACATAAAATGAAAGCAAAATGAGACCATCAAAACGGCTAACCTCATCAAGCAGCCCCTGAAAGATCACCAGGTCATTGAGCTATGCAATGGTTGTATAGACACATAAGAGGTTGTATTGCCTTTGTAGCGACTCTGGTTGCCACATAAAATGAAAGCAAAATGAGACCATCAAAACGGCTAACCTCATCAAGCAGCCCCTGAAAGATCACCAGGTCATTGAGCTATGCAATGGTTGTATAGACACATAAGAGGTTGTATTGCCTTTGTAGCGACTCTGGTTGCCACATAAAATGAAAGCAAAATGAGACCATCATCATTACAAAGGTTTGGCGATTGCTCAGAGGGTAAGAGGAAGAGAATTCTACTTTCACAGAGCTTCAACTGATGTTGAAAAGAAAGAAAGCACCAAGAAGAGATGCCATGGCATCCTAAGACGTCTGATGTATTCCACATGGTGGCCAGGATGATTTCTTGGATGTCACCGACGCTTTGATCTTGCATAGAAGCAACAGTTTTTCATGTGAAAATGCTCACAACCAAATGAGTGGCACAGAATTATGAGTGACGGTGGCTTTATGAACTTCGTTATGTACACCGACAAAAGCTGAATACAAATTTAGTCACTTCTATGGAACTCGTCTCTGCTGAAGCCCTTTCCGTATTATGCGTGGGATACAGTTCGCAGTCAAATATTGCATGTGCAATGCAAGAGAATCAATTTTTTGTGCCAGCAAATTATTTCATGTTCTTTTTAATGAGACTTTAGAAAGGCTTCGTTTATGTATGAGCACAAGTGTGCTCAAGGACACTATGCTCATACATAAATGAAGCAGCAATAACTCTAGCTAGCCTCGTTCCTTAACTTAAGCCACCGTAGGTTGTCTACAGGCGAGGAAAAAAACCTGCGAGACTTAATAACTTCTTCGAAAATGAGTCGTAAGGACAATGACCAGACGGTTGGGTCACATCCTTGCATGAAACCACGCTGTAAGGTGTGTGCACACATGACGACGACAAACGTGGCCACGAGTACCACTGCGAATTTCAGTTTAAAGATCAGGGGCAATTTCACTTGCGACACAGCAAACGTCGTTTATTTGCTAGAATGCTGCATCTGCCATCTTCAGTGCATAGGCCAAACCGAGAGAGGTTTCAGGTACCGTTTTAACAACCACAAGGCACATGTGCATGCCCTTCCTAATTTGCCTGTTTCAAGGCATGTCACTTACGCAGGTCACTCCTTTAGTAAATTTAAAGCCAGAATACTTGAATCAGGGTTCAACTCACATCATGAACGCGAACTCAGAGAATCATTTTTAATCCATAAATTCAACACACTGTCTAACGGCATGAACGAGAGTCCGGGCTCTCTGACTTGTATGTTGCCTTGAAGCACTGCCCCGTCGTACGGTCACGTGTCATCACTCTCACGTTGTCGAGAACCGACGTATTTTTAGCCTGCCTACTTGTTTTATCTTTCTTCTTCTTCTTCTCTCTCTCTCTCTTTTTCGAGTTGTTGAAATATGACATGTGCTTTTGAGTGATGTCTGTTCTGTTTATTTACTCACTACAGCAGTGGCTGTCCGCGCTTTTCGCTGTCATGTATTTATGTATGGGCTATCGACGAAAGATTGAAGGAGTCAATTCACGATTGTATAACGTCGCGCGTTGAAATTGTGTGTCAGCCTACGACCACGTGCGTGCGTCGATAACTAATCATACTTCCTCAGAGACGATATTAGTGATGACACGGCTTTGTGATACGCCAGTATATGCGGACGCTCTATATGCCCTGCGTGGCAAGCAGTCTCTGCTATTCTGACGAAGGCAGGCTGACCTGCCGAAACGTTAGTAAAAATTGTGTTTCGAACCTTTGTTACCCTCTTCCTCAAACGTATTATATATATATATATATATATATATATATATATATATATATATATATATATATATATATATATATATCCTGCTCATGCCACACAATTCGAACTCGGCCGCTTCTGCCGGTCAGCAACAGAAGGCAGTTTGTGGGCGGGTGCGGCCTGCGCCTCGTGGAAGGTGCACCGATGCGGTTTCCTGGTGCTCCAACTTTCGCGACGGTGTACGCATTTTGTGGCGCGGTACTACCTCGTAGCTTTTCCTCCTAACTCGCAACGGCAGCAGCGAGAAAGTGGACGACGTGACAGAGCTCCTTAGAGCCGGCTCACCGCAATCCAGCGCTAATTGTTCCCTGACAGCTTGTGGCCCCTAATGGCCTGGCGAGAATGCTGCTTCGCTCTAAAACAGAGAACAATAGCAGGATGCTCTGCACCGCGGTCTTTCTTTTTTTTTTTTCTTCTTGCCTTAACAAGAGTAGACTCGGCACTCTTAATTTCTTATCCTACGCTTCGCAAAAGGAACATCCGGGACCTCGAAACCACAGAGTGTATAGCCGAGCCCGAATCTGTTAATACTTTAGCAGTTAGTCTAGGAGTGACTTTGAAGCAGCTTGCTTTGTGTCGTGACATCATGAAGCAGAAAAAAGCTACACGCACACTCTCCAGCCCGTTCAGTCGACCCATACGCCGCTATCCGTTTTGAGACCCATGTAGCCGCATGCACGTTGAGAGGGTGAGCTGAAGGCAGTACAACAGCGTGGTACGAGCATCCTAGTTGGTTCCTTGTTTCGTTTGAAACAGAAGTCGAGCACAAACGGCGCAGAACACCACGTGCTCCGCTCGTGTTCGTCCTTATAAAAGCAGCAGTTTCGCACGTCATGGCCTTCGGTGACATGACAAGTGACGACGCGCTACAATAAAATATTCCAGAAATGAAACCAGAACTGACACTGGCACGGTGTTACAACGTTGCATAAGTCACGGCGCGGTGAGTGAGGCTCAAAAAGGACGGAAAGTTGAGCGAGTTGGTAAGGGTCCATAGTCAGAAGAAGAGGCGTGCAAGACACGGACACAAGGGGAAGATGTGAACAACACGAACGCCGACTTGTGTCCGTGTCTTGCACGCCTCTTCTTCTGACTATGGAGTGAGGCTCGGCTGCACATTTTCTGTCATTTTGAGGCAGAGAACTTTCATTTAATGCTAAAAGGAAATAGTCAATCAAGTTGACATGGAATACAGCTCAGCTCCTCAATATTGGAACATATAGGACCCCGTGCTGTAAGTTTCTCAAGTGTCCGAGGTAACACGCGTGTTGAAGAAAAGATACATTTACCAGCAGGTTGCGTTGCTTATATTATTTCTTGCTTCACACTTTTTCTGAACTTTGTAATGCAGTTACTTAACTAAACGACGTGGTGTGGCATCCGCATTCGCTAGAGCGGTTGACATCGTTCGTTTTCGCTTCAGGTTACCTGATCAGTGCTCGGTCAACTATTCGAGAACAGCGAGTTGCGCAAGAATCAAAACAGGATAGATGCACAGCTACTACAGTGTACCGTAATTAGCATTGTTGTAATGCACTAAATATTTACCGAAATAAAATATTAGAATTGTGAGCAGTTAGCAGAATATGGAAACACAGCGATTTCAACCTTCGCTGCCAGAATTACATATCTTTTGGCAATGTTCTTTGTGGTCACCAGTCATCATTCAGGTTCCCAGGTAGCGTTCCCACGCATGCTTAGTGTTTCTGCATCTTCAGTGTTCGACTTATGGTATTGCCAAGAGTGCTTCGACCAACACTTACGAGCAACTTCATCACATAGCTTCTCTCATTGATTCGACAGAGCATCCGCAACACTATTAGAATTTCTTTCCTTTTCGGCTCAGAGACATTCTAAGAGCTGAACGGAACGTAAGCGAAACATTTAGAAGGTTTGAATTATTGATTACACTTTATTTTTGCAATTCACGTTCAATATTAGAAGAGAAAATGGAGGTCAGAATCAGAACCAGACTTAGTCTTTTCAATAGCGCGCCGAAACTTACGGCAGATGACGTCATGTACACCATTTCTTCTTGTATTCTCTGGACAGTAGCTGCGTCAAACAACACGCCGCGTTACATCCGCGGCTTCATTAGGAAAAATGCGTACCTTTCATGCTGATACGTAAGACTCAGCAGACGCTGTCCTGCGACGTCACGCGCATAATTGTTCGAAAACCTCAGTGGCCAACAGTGTTCTCTGTGTGCGCTTTTTTTCTAGCCTACCGTACGTCTACTTCTCTTCACGAGTGCTGGGCTTGCTATTGTGAAAAGTAACTTACAGATATGAGTAAAAATTGCTTTAGTCTCCTTTTAAACGATGCAACTGTTGGAAAGAAAAAAAAGTAATCGCTTTTAGTCAATGATGTTGGGCATAATTGAAATGCATTGTCGCACTCATTTCAATGTACTGTAGAAAAGGAGGTAAAACTATTCTTTATTGCACTCTAAATATAGCTACTCATTCCAATCCTCATTCAGGCCTAATACCCTTCGAGCAAATTTAATCGCTGCTTTTAAAAGAGACAGCACAATGTCATAAAGGAAGGCTCGAGAAATTTCTTCTCTACAACCGGTTTGCTACCCTACAATATGTGTTCGTTTGTGGCTAATACAGCTTCTATGACGATGGAATGTTGATTGTTCGTATAAAGTGTCTAATATTATAGTTCCAGCAAACTCATCTGCAAAGTACCTTTCCAAAATCTGGATACGAAAGGGAGCGCTTGCTAACGTTCGTATCGGCTGTGATCGACGCTAGAAAATTTCATGTTTTGCGAGCGCCGTTTCTTGCTAGCAAACAATTTGGTGTGAACGCGAAAATATAACAAAAATAGTGAGACAGTAATGGATGGCTAGTTATGCCGTCATTAATGGTGGAGGTCGCGAGTGCAGCCATCCGCTGCTCGTTTTCTTTCTTCCCTTTCCTTGGTGCCTCACCGCAAGAGAAACAATTACGCAACGAGGCAATCGAGTCGAACAACGGAGCATCGTCTCGAAGGACACGATTCTCAGTGTCGCGCTCGCCACACTGACTGGCAGAAACGAGGCATGAAGAGAAAGAGAAGGCAGTTAATTGGGTATCTCCCATTAGTCGCTGCACAGTGCTTCTCCAATCAGTGCCGGTGATTCCGGAAAGAGGGGCGTGGGTGAACGCTCTTGTCTGGACTCGCCTCTGAGTCCGGTGCCGTCATCGGCGCAACAAAAATACTAGAATGACGTTCAGATAAGAAGGACGGTAAAAAAAAATGCGGCGCTTATCCAGTTGCAAAGCGGTGATGTCGGCCGGTCCTGTCTGTCAAAGGAACCGCGTACACAGAAAAAGCGAAGGCAATCGTTAGCGGAGAAACTCTGATTTGAGCGAACGCAATCCGGGGAGCAGAAGCAGCACTCCGGAGGAGATCGCAGGTTGTCACGGGGAGAACGATAGAAAGTAAAAGTAAATAAAGAAAGGTGAAACTCTGTCGAACAATAGTGCCACAGTGTGCGCAAGAGTATCGCACCAACTGCACGGCTTTCTCTCCCCGGCCGGATGATGACCGCTGGGCGAAATCTCCCCGTATTTTGACGAGCTGCCAATTTCACGGTCAAGCTGTTTCATCATCGGCCTCGTTGTTTTGTGTTTGTGCGACCGTCCTTGTCCTCGGTGGAGAGCCAAATACCGCTCTCACTGAACAAAGCACGAACAACAAGCGCCGTATCGCGTAGATGCCGGTGGTTCGGCTGCTGAACTGCCGTTCGCAGTATACTCTTTGCGACCGCTTGCGTCAGTTACCCTGCTCCTCTTTTTCCCTGGCGTCGACAACAGTCCCTCGAAGAGCTAGCCAAAAGCAAGTGCTGTGTTGGACGGGACACCAGTGGACAGCACCCATAACTGTCGGCCCCGTGTCTCTGCGACTGTGTTTTAATTCCTTCCCCCTGTCGTGCCATTTATATTGGTGTACGTGTCTTCTGAGGCCACGTGAACCAAGGCTCTCCCGCACCCGTTGTCCATCACGGTTGAACCTCAAGCTCTCTCGCTCCGACAGTGATGCACTAGCGAAGGATCCCTGCGGCGTTTTAGCCGCAGCAAGCACCGGATGCGTTCACTCGTCCAAGCCTAATCGGTTTTACTTACGGCGTGATGGTGATGATAATCTCTGTTGGCATCCCTCTGCAGCGGGGCGGTGCCCAGGGGTCACCGAGCCAGTCGTTCTTTTTTTTTTTTTTAATTGAGGTGTTCTTTGATATCTTGCACTCTATTACACTATCTCCTTATTTATTTTCATTCCTGATACAGAAATATGTTTCTATGACGCATTGCTATCTGCGCATGCAGTCTCTCGACTTGTTTCAATGTTTCAATCTAGTCCCTGTTCTTCTTTTACTGTATAAGCAGTTTTTGCGTATACGTCAGCCGCCGCATTTTTCGTTCCCGTTATACTGGCTGATTACGACGCATCCCATTGCAGTGGCGTATATAAAACGGGCGGCAATTGCCACGCATTGCTCGTTTACAGCATTTTGGCCTTACCTTAGATCACTATCATTGTTTGCAAGTTGCCGCTCCATGCAAATTCTCCGCCAGGTCACGCTAAAGTTCTCGCAGTTTTCCGTTGTTTAATTACACAGAGAACGAGGCAAGACAAGGGCGAACTTACAACTGCATTTTAATGGAAAGAAGGAAGTTGTTTTTATACACAGCGTGAGTGACCTCAAAGGAAAAGCGACATTATATCGGCGTACTTAATCACATTGTTAAAGAGAATCGAAGCACCGTCACCATAGACGCTTTGATTCTGTTGATTAAGTACGCCAATATAATGTCGCGCTTCCGTTATCGTCACTCACACTGTGTATAAAAACAGCTTCCTTCTTTCCATTAAGATCCAGTTATGAGTTCGCGCTTCTCTTGTGTCGTCGTTCTCCGTATGCTTCGTCATTACGGGTGCGCAAGATATCCGCACTATGAACAGATACCAACTAGCCCTTCTCTATTGACTGTTGACTCTAAAAGCATCTCAAATAGATAGATAGATAGATAGATAGATAGATAGATAGATAGATAGATAGATAGATAGATAGATAGATAGATAGATAGATAGATAGATAGATAGATAGATAGATAGATAGATAGATAGATAGATAGATCAAGCCAGCTCAATCCTTCGTGAGTAAAGTGCATGCTGTAAGAAGGCAGCGCCATTGGATGTCATTCATTCATTTTAACGCAATAGCGTAGACAACGTCCTCTCGTAGAACATCCGTTGTCGGCGAGTCCTTCCGTGAGTCAGAAACGACGGCGGCGTTGTCCGTCAGCGGAGTCCCGAGAGATGAGAGGAAAAAAGAACTAAAAGGAAAGCCAGTCCCACTCAGTGAAATCCGTCGAAGAGCTCAGCTGTGGCCCTTTCTACAACGAAGGACACGTGCACAGTCGGTGCCCGAACCAAAAAACACAAAGGGAACCTCGGCGCAACACTTGGCAAGCGTGGGTGCGTGGTTGAGACGCTTCGCCTCATAAGGCTCCGTCTGCAATCCAGCACCGCCAACAAAATTTTCACTCATTTTTCACCCTGGCGAATGCAGGTCAAGAAATGTTTTCAGAGAGCACCTTCGAAAGTATTCCCCCGGACGACTTACATGCCGTGAAGTGTGAGGCGCCGACGCTCGACGGACTGTCGGTCGCATACGAGGTAAAACATCTGTGTTGTGAGTGCTGAACTAGCATTGGAGTGAGATTTCGCCGACGTGGTTTCCGAGCCACGAGAACGAAAGGGGAGCTACCAAGTGTGTAAGTGAAGTACCACCCAGTACCCACAAATGGCGGTAATCCGATTCATTGAGCGCCTTTTATGCTGTTCACATTGTCGCGCAGCCTCGCAAAATTATTCATGCACAGACCTTTAATTGGGTAATGCACCCAAAGGTACGATTCTCGAATTGGAATGAGTCAAATACTGCGTTGTATATTGCTCCTGAATTCAGCCCATGTTTGCACTGCAGGGTTGACGTTCTTTGATTATAAGAGCTCAATACAATATAACGTAGTAGCAGGCCTGGCCACACCGTCAGTAGCAAGTAATGGCATTTTTCGGATTTGCTGTTACACTGGACTTGGCTCATGATTATGGGACGGCGCCACGGAATGAGACGGCACCGGTGAATATGAAAAATTAACACCATCTTCCCAAAGGGAACCCTGATGGGATGCGAAGCAGCAGCGTTGCGCACGGTGGCGTCATGGGTTTAACGGCTCTAACGCGGGTGCTTCGCATCCCATCAGGGTTCCCCTTGGGAAGATGGTGTTAATTTTGCGCGTGAACCGACGAGTCGGCGGTGTAGCGAGCGGAGGTAGCGGCAGGTGTTGCTGGCGAACGGACGAGGCGGCAGATGCGGGCGCCGCGGCGAGCGCGCGGCAGGCGAGGGAGAGAGTGACGTCAGCGCGCACTGCGAGGGGAGCGTGACGTCAACGCGTAGCTGCGGCGGGACCTACTTGGCACCGCTCCAACACCTTCGGCGAGGGGAGCGCGTTGCGGCGCGTTCGTACGGACGCACGGAGGGAGAGCGTTACACAGGCTAGTCAAAGAGCTGCTTCGCATCTAAAACACGAAGACGGCTTCGCGTTTCTCATCTTCAGTGTTTGTCGTCTTGTCCTGCAGCATCATTTCACAATCGTGTACCCGTACCGACTCGCGTAGTTATCGATGCAATTAGTTGTTCTAGAAGAAAAACTGGGTGCATGAACGTTTTGTCTACTTGAATGTATTGCAAAAAATATAATTTGCTATTCATGCGAATTATACTTATGATGTCCATGCCATTTATCGTCTCCAATTAGATTTCGAGCATGGGTCAGTGGAAGTGTCAGTTATTATACTCGAATTCGACGTTCTGGTGGAAGCATTTAACAAAAGAATAAACCCGGCTATGACAAGAGTTTTACGTAGGATTATATAGCGTTATTATTATCCAATATCGGAATTTTAATAGTATAGCTCCCATTACGGACTATAAAAGCTCGCTCTGCATTAAACTCAACGCATTGCACTGTGTCTCCCACTGGTGCCACACTGAGGCTTTCTCTATTTATTATTATTATTATTATTATTATTATTATTATTATTATTATTATTATTATCATCATTTTAGGGAAACCGGGACGTTGTTGTTTAGACTAGAAACAGGAGCGAATTATTTCCAGCAGGAAACACGCACACACACACACACACACACACAGCACCGAAAGCCGCGGAACTGTCCCGCTCCTTAACAGCTATCGTTGCATCGGTTTAACATTGCTGTCACTTTTTTTTTTTTTTGCCATGGCACCGCGAAACCTAAGCAAGGAAGTTATTTTTCTTTCTGCCTTTATTTTTCTGCACAATGCAGATAAGCGCACACGCTGGGCCAGAGGCACGACTAAGTGCCGCCGTATGCGTCAAACATTTTCGAATGTACGGTTGCTGTGCTTCCGTTGCGTCCGGAACCTCGCAATAACATGACGCCAAACTGCAACGTCTTTAGCTTATTATCATTGTGAGATGCCGTCAGATTTGTCAGTTATCAAACGTGCACTCGCATTCAATAAAATGCGTGTGCTGCCAAGGAACAAACACCAAAGTGAGATCGTAGTAAGGTGCGCAAAAAGACAAAGACAAATAAAGGAATGAGAGGATTTAATTGGACGGTCTCACGCTCGTTTCGCGCTCCACGAGGGCTGGTAAACCTCGAACGAACCCGAACAACTCCTCTCTTTTTGTCCTTTTGTGCGTGCAGTCTGAACTGGAGCGTGCGAAGTACGGGGAACATTGGAATTCTCGTGTTTGCAGCCCGTGTCCCAGAACACGTCCGAGAAGGCCAAATAAGAGAAAAACACGAGGGTGAAAATCGTGGAATGACCACCACAAGAGCGATATTTTTCCGAGGAAGCTCGAAGTCATTCATGCGCAGTGCAACGTCCTCCTAATTCCCTTCAGCTTTGCACGCGGTACTTCTCATGGTTGGATCCGGTGGGGCACGTTCGGCATTGTCGCGCTTTCTACTTTCATTGCGCCTATACTCATGCGTGTTTAGCTACAGATACGGTGTACCGCATAAACAACAGTTTAAGGGGGAGAAAGAAAGAAATTCACAGCATATCCACGGAGTGAATGAGTGGGCGAAGCTCCGGATGTTCATCGTAGATAGTGCCGAGTTCCGGATTAGTTAATGCGCACGCTACGAATCCTTATGGTTCAACTCCGCACAAGTGAAATCTCCCACCGGCATTTCATTGCAAGTCAAGATCCAGTGCCTATATATGGGTGGCCGGTGAACGGTTCTCCAGCGCGAGCAGTCGGTATTTCTCAATCAAGAAACTCGCTAGAAGACGCCACCCGCGTCAAGCTTGTCTCTCGCGGGTGAGAGCGCGTTCTCCTTCTTAGCGAGCTGGTAAAGCGGGCATCGAAGAAAGAGCGTTTCCATAGTCAACGCGCGCCTTTCGCTCTCTCTGTCTCTCTCTCTCACACAAGACAGCAGATGGAAGAGTGAGAGAGCTCGCGCGCCGGGAGGCACGCGCCGAGGACGCGTCTCCCACACGCGCCCTCCTAGTAGCGCGTTCCTAGTAGGTAACGCGCTAGGAGTCAGTTCCTCTGCTCTTCGCGACAAGACGTGCGTTTTCGAGCTCCCGCTTTCTTCCTTGTTTACTTTAATTTCTTAATTCTTCATCTCTTCCCCTCCACTACAACACCATGTGTGCAGCTCCGCTGGGGCTAGTAGGAGGATGAAGGGGAAGCAAACTCCTTTCCTTTATCCACTTTTCTTTTTTTTCTGTTTTCTACTTTTAGTAACTCTCGCTTTGTTCTTCTGCCATCTTGTTTTATTCCATCCTCATCCCCCTTGATCTGGTCATGACCCCCTTCGTGCGCGGTCATCACCACATCTTTTGATGGCTGACCTGCCACCGGATTTCCCGCCCGGCTACGCGCTCAGCGGCGCTTCCAACCGCTCGCGTGCCTACGATCTGCTTCTGAAAGAGGCAGGCGAAATCATCCGCCACGGCGCGGCACGCGGCGCACCAAACGAAGGACCCCCGTCCGTCATCGCAAGCAGGATCTGACAGCGAAAGCAGCTTCGGCGTCCACGGAGTCCCTACTAAACACCGAGAGCTTCCTGGCCCACTTTGTTTTGCCCGACCCGCCATTGCTGCCAGCAGGGGAGGCCAAGGAGGCCGCCGCAGCCAACGTGAGCACTACAACAACCACCCGCGACTCACCCGACCCGCCATTGCCGCCGCCTGAGGAGGCCGAGGAAGCCGCCGCGGCCATGTTCACCGCTCCTGCACCAACCACCCGTGACTCACCACCACCGGTTCGCCAAATTACCGGAACACCGCGCGAGCTAGTTTTCCGGGAGGAGGTAGAAAACACGTCAGACCAGCGGGAGAGTGATGACACTAATCCTTCCTTCTCGTCTGCTAACTCCTTGCCCTCGACATCGTCTGACGTCACCGCCAAACAGCTGATCTCGGTGGCCCCTGCCAACGCTACTGTTCAGGGCGCCTCATCATCTCCGTCGCAGCCGAAGGAAGAGAAAAAGGAAGGTACACGTGCTCGTCCCAGCTGTCTGCTCGGACCAGCACCACCACAAGCTGATGAGGAGTTACCACCCCTTCCTGCGACTGGAGCTCCTAGCGGCGCTCAACTCTGTGCGCCCTTAGCCACCGACTTCGTTCCTGCACAAGTCCAGGGCACGCGGTCTGCCCCTTCATCTTCCGTCGGATCTGCGACGCCCTCCCGGCCTCCTTCTGCCCGGAGCAACACGGTTCTCTTTCGCCCGGTCGGCCGGAGGACGACCTTTCGACACAGGAGGCGATCTCGGCGTTTCTGGCGCCGATCGACGGTGTACTGCGGGTTCGTGTCAATTTCCGCAGGAATGTGGTGGCAGTTGGCGTCCACGTCGGAACACCGCTGGGTCCCCTCCTCGCCGTCAACGATATATGTGGTGTCGCTGTCCACGCCAAACAGGCGTCCACAAACTCGTGCAGCAGCATCATCTATAATGTAGACCCCGCATTCGACGAGGCGGAGATTCTTAACAACATCCGCTCGCGGCTCCCGATGATTGAGTGTTCCCGTGCCGGCCGCAATGTGGTGGTGCGCTTCAGCGGTACAACGCCGCCAACCGACGTGGCGCTCTACAAGCAGCGCCGGGCAGTGCGTCCTCGCCGTCCCCGGCCAGCCCAATGTGATCGCTGTGCACGCTACGGTCACACAGAGCTCACGTGCACATTGGGTCATCGTTGTCTCCGCTGCGGGGAGCCCCACCCGCCCACGGACTGTACCGTGGCGACGCCGAGGTGCCTGTTCTGCGGCGGCAGGCACCTCGCCACCGAACCACGCTGCCTCCGGTGGCAGGAAGAGCGGCGGATTCTTGAAGTGCGCGCGAAATCCGCCGCGCAACTCTCGCGCCGTGAGGCACTCGCCATCGCCAGGCTGGCCGCCCCCGACGCCCCTGCACCACGCGCTAACCAGCCCGTCCAGCAGGGAGTAACATTTTCGGCGGTCACCACCGGCAAAGCACGCCCGCCCGCGCCTGAGCCGACGCCTGCACTCGCAACCGGCGGCCGCAGCGCAACGAACAGGAAGGAGGTCGCCCTAGCCGTACTCGCGGCTGCAGTCTCGGCTGCCATGGATTTCCTTCCTCCAGACTCTCCCGTTCGCTCGCTGTGTGCTGCAGCGCTGGCCACGCACCACGCACTCTTCCCCAACCATGGCGAGTAGTCGTCGTGCACCGAGGCCGCGCATACTGCACTGCGCCGCCGACAATCCGAGCTGGCGGCGTGCCTTCCCCTGCGCGACTACGATGTCCGAGCGTTACAGGAGACGTATGTCCGTGCGGAGGAAGTATCGCTGCCTGGCTACATCGGCTACAGCAGCCCCACCCAGTGTGCGCTGTGGGAGTGCTCCATGCCTCGATAGCACACACCCTCCCGGGAAACCCGTGCCGCTCTATACATCCGTGCGACACTCGCCCATGCCCGAGTGCCAATGGCGAACTTCTGCAGCTCAACAGTGGAGTGCGTGGCCGCCACAGTGCGCGTTGGCCGTGTGGACACCTCTGTTGCGAGTGTTCGCCCAGTGGCCGCGGTCAGTTACGCGTTTGTGCCTGCTGTGCTTGCGCCCGACCATGTGTTGTGCGGTGACTACAACGCGCACTATGTCAACTGGGGATGTGCCGCAACCAGTGTGCGCGGTCATGATTAGGTGATGTGGTAACCACGGCGGGCCTTATCGTGATCAACACGGGAGTACCAACTTTCGTCCGCCGTAGATCGTCTGGAACGGTGATCGACCTGGCCTTGGTGTTAGCCTACTCCCAGTAATATGCAAGCTATTTACGAAAGTAATTTCTGGTACGATAAGAGAAACACTCGACTTCAACCAACCAAGAGAACAAGCTATAGTTCTAGGGAAGGTTACTCAACAGTAGACGACAGCCATGCTATCATCCCAATAATTGACAAGTTCGCAGAATATAACAAACCTTTTTACATAGTCCTTACAGAATACGAGAGAGCATTTGATTCCATAGAAATACAACCAGTCCTACAAGCCTTGCGTCGACAAGGGGTATCTGATCTATATGTGCAAACCATAAGTAACATCCACAAAGATTGCACAGCCGCACTACTCATACATGAAAAGTGCAGAAGAATTCCGATCAAGAGATTAGTCAGACAAGGAGATTCAATCCCCCGTTGTTATTCAGGCATGTTTGGAGGAAGTGTTCAAGCGTCTAGACTGGGAATTAAAGGGAACTAGAATAGGCGGAGAATATCTCACCAACTTAAAGTTTGCAGTCGACATTGTGCTTTTTGCGGGTACGGTTACGAACTACAAAACATGATTGAGGACCTAAACCATTGAAGTATTAAAACAGGACTAAAAGTGAATATGAAAACGAGCAATTATGCTCAATACTCTAGCTGAGGAACAGGAATTTAAAATTAACAATGAACCCTTAGAATGTGTGAACGAATACATATGGCTGGGGCAGTTACTAACAGGGACATCTACCCATGAAAACGACATCCTCCGTAGAATAAAAATGGGGTGGAGCGCATTCCGGAGACATTGCCAAATCATGACTGGAAAGTTTCCATGGTCACTAAAACGAAAAGTTTAATCACTGCATTTTGCTGGTACTAACGTACGCTGCAGAAACATGCAGGATAACTAAAAATCTAGAGGTGATATCTAGGAGCACGCAGAATGCAATGGAAAGAAAACTTATGTGTGTAACTCGTAAGAGATAAAAAACAAGCGGAGTGGATCGGAGAACAGACAGCACTAGCTGACATTCTTATATCAATTAAAAGAAAAAAAGTGGACCTGGGCAGGGCATGTCATGCAGAGGACAGATAACAGATGGAAAGTAAGAGCGGCGGAATGTATACCATGAGAGGGAAAACGCAACAGAGGCAGGCAAAAAGGTTAGATGGAGCGATGAAATTCAGAATTTCGCGGGCATAATGGGGAACCACCTCGCTCACGATATGGCAAATTGGAAATCATCCTGCAGTGGACGTAAAATATTATGATGATGATGATGATGATTACCTGAACATATATGCTTTACCAACTAGCCCACCAGACTATCCTTTTGGACAAGAGACCTTGAAGAGACGCCCGGGGCGTACAAGTTTTTCGACTATCGTCTTGATCCGCATAATCACAATCTCTTTTTTTTCTTTCTTGATATCATGAGGATGAAGATGATAGTTTCTTCTTTTTTTTTCTTCTAGAGCGTCACATTTTCCAACTCCTACGCCTTCCACATACGGATGGCCACACCGCAGCCTGCGACCAGTCCGGTGATAATGAATCCATCGAACATGTCTTGCGCGAGTGCCCGCAGAACAGTGCACGGAGACAATCTCTTTGCGACGCGTTAACCAGCTGGGCGACCAACCTCTGTAGGAAGACAGACTTATACGACAGAGAAAGGACTCAACGTCGCATAAAAAGGCGCTCCCAGCACTGGTGCTTTCCTTGCGACCGACTGGCCTACCCGAACGAATGTACCTAGAACGCCCTTCCTAAACGAGTTCTTTTTTTCGTTTATTTTTTATCTCTGCGTGTGTACCTTCTTGTTATTTTATCATCCTTTTTTCATCCCGTTATTCCCTCACCCCGGCGCAGGGTAGCAAACTGGATGCAGCTGGTTAACCTCCCTGCCTCGATTCTCATCTCTCTAGTCCTCCAAAGACGAGTAGCAGGTCAGAACATTGATCCAGGCCAGCCTCTCAGCCCTTCTTTCATAATAAATACCGTTCTCATGCAAATACACTTTGCCATTTGTTTTGAAGTGATTGCTTCCGAAACAAGCTCCTTGTGAAAAACAGTTCAATCCTTTGAAGGCAATGTCCCGTCAACATACGGAAGAAAGGACAGTTCTTTGGTCTCATTTGAATTTGCGCAATCTATGGCATTGGGCGCACCACGAGATCAGCGCATCGGCTCCTACCACAGCGACGGCCGTCTTACGAGAACGCCATTTGAAAACAGTTGTGCACTAGCAGTAGCTTAAACAAGGTTGGTTGGTCGGAATTGATCTGCAATTTCGCCTTACGATGCGTCTCATAATCGGATCATGATTAGACAGCTTAAAAAAAAAATAACATTTTTATTTTTTGGCAATCAGCTACTTTTAAGTACAAATCATTCTAGCAGCATCAAGAGCGAGTTGCGTCTGATGTTTGGTACGTGCTGTCATATTGTGTCTAAAGGAAAACGTTTCGGCTGCTTATACTCGCCACCTTTTAGTCTCTTCCTTTCTCTTTCTGAATACATACATACATACATACATACATACATACATACATACATACATACATACATACATACATACATACATACATACATACATACATACATACATACATACATACATACATACATACATACATACATACATACATAGCACCGGGAAAACTCATAGGTTTCAATGTCCGTTGAAACATAAAGTTACGAGTCTCGAAATACCCCCACGAAAACAATACGGAGAAAGAGCTTTAGGTAGACAGAAGCAGGCAGGGCAACACGTCGAAACCGATCGAGGATATTTAATGAGGCGCCACGGGAAAATAAAGAAAGTCCCCCAAGGTGTTCCTCGGCCTCGCGTTGCTTGGTACATGCATCCCTGGTATATGCAAATGTAGGCCAGCAAACCGTATTGCTTCTTACTGCCTTAAGGAGCGCGAGAGGCACGGGGGTGGTTGGGTTAACAAAGACTACAGGCAGGCCACAGAATATAACGAGAAAGAATGCAGAAAATCGCATTATGCGTACGCCCTCAACGACGGTCGAGTTCGTGGAATATTTGCCGTGTCGGCCGGAGGTGTGCGCATGCAAATGCATCGATGGAAAATTGTCACGTGTGGCCGGCCGCGCCCTCCCCCGTCCCTCGAATCCTCCATCGATATGACAATCCACGTGCATCAAGGCGAGCTTCGCTTCTGCAGCGAGCGACGGCGACGAGGCGGGTGCGACAGACTGGCCGCCGCAAATGAGATTCGCGGTCACCGATGCGAGCTTCTCTGGCTCATTTTGACTCCAATGTTTTCTTTTTGTCTTTGAAGTCTCGCGCTTCCCGTCCCCAAATTACCTGCTCCATTTTTTCTTTTTAAAAAGTGCGCAATTTATTTATTTTTATTCCTTTGTAAGGAAAGGAGCAATGCCAGGAGACAACGAATCGTCGTTGCTGGCAAGAAAGGAGAAGAAGACAGAAAGGTTGGCTACCCTACGCTGGGGGAATGGGAAAGGAAATAGAAAGAGAGAACTTAAGGTACGTGCAGGATGGCCCCATCAGTCAGAGGCGTTCGCTCAGACCTCGAGAAGCGTAAAAGTGCTTTCAGTGCCTCGTGGGCCGACGAGCGATGAGGGCGGTGTTCAACTAGTACCTGCACAGAAAGTGGCCGATCGTCCAGTTGTAGCATGTGCGCAAGTGCTTTTCTTTCCGCGTCAAAACGCGGACAATCTCACAGGAAATTGCCGCGAGTTTCGTCGGTGCCGCAGACCTCGCAAGCTGCAGTCAGTCGCTCCACTTAATGCGGAGTGTGCCTTTGAGAAGGCAACTCCTAGCCAAAGTCCAGAAAGATGATGATGATCTGTGGTGTTTAACGTTCCAAAACCAGCTCTGATTATGAGAGACGCCGTAGTGGAGGTCTCCGCGAAATTTCGACCACCTGGCGTTCTTTAACGTGCACTGACATCGCACAGCACACGGGCCTCAACATTTAGCCTCCATCGAAATGCAGCCGCCGCGGCCGGGATTCGATCCGGCGACCTTCGGATCTGCAGCCGAGTGCCACAACCACTAGACCACCGTGGCGGGGCAGTCAAAAAATAAGTGAGGCTTCAGATCGAGGAAGTCCTGATGGAGGGCGGAGATGCAGGATAGGGTTCACTTGGTACAGTCGTGTTCGTCAGTCAACAAAATTACATGGTCCAGGCTGAAGTTCAAAAGGACAGAAAGTTGGGCGAGTTGGTAAGGGTCCATAGTCAAAAGAAGAGGCGTCCATAGGCTAAAGTAACATATGTCGCGCATTATTATTATTATTATTATTATTATTATTATTATTATTATTATTATTATTATTATTATTATTATTATTATATCCTTCCATCAACGATGGACCGGGAGACTGCGGGTAAATGTCGCTTGAAACACAAGCAACTTGACAGAAGCCCGCCGCCACCTCTACAATGCAGGCAGCGATAGCACACATGTACGGGAAAACAAAAATACATAGAGAACGGATACACAGTATACAAAATATCCAGAAAACTAATGCAATTCCATGCAAGAAACAACCACGTAAGTAAGAAAGAAATGAGAGAAAGCAGGATATTTATCTCATTTACTATTTATCTAAATTATCTAGTTTACCATTGTGCCAAATTTTTTGTAAGAAACCTGAGGCGCCATTCCGCTCTGTGAAAGTGAACACCCTGCGAAGCTGCAGCACACCACAAATGGTTAGAAAAGGGTACATCTATTGGCTTTCATTTTTTTGGTACTCGTAGTAACTAGAACTTCTACTACTGAGGTGCATGCAGTAGTTAGCTTGGTTACATTACCAGCGAAATTGAAATCTATACACGACCATGCAGATACTCTACTTTGCAGTTTCTCTAGCCAACCACCGTTATTACGTGGATTGACACCCTTTGTATTTATTTATTTATTTATTTATTTATTTATTTATTATTATTTATTTATTATTATTTATTTATTTATTTATTTCAGAATGAATCAACACCTAGCCCTCGCATGCAGGAAACAATCTATATTTATACGTTTGACACAAATGCTGGCACTTCCACAGCTTGGCCACGGTGGGCTCAGGAAGCTAACATCACTTTCGGAATCACGGTAGGCCGCATCCTATGCGCAGTGCTTGATTTGGTTATGTGGGGTTTAACGTCCCAAAACCAGCTCTGATTATGAGAGACGCCGTAGTGGAGGGCTCCGGAAATTTCGACCACCTGGGGTTCTTTAACGTGCACTGACATCGCACAGCACACGGGCCTCAACATTTCGCCTCCATCGAAATGCAGCCGCCGGGATTCGATCCCGCGACCCTCGGATCAGTAGCCGAGTACCATAGCCACTAGGCCACCGTGGCGGGGCGCGCAGTGCTTGAAAGCCTAATGTTGTAGGCATTGCGGTTTATTATGTAACCTGCGCTTATATTAGCGGTCCGATACCAGTCCTTTTCGTTAAATAATGTTGCGCGTACTCTCTGTGTCCGTCTTCCCATCTATCTCATAAAGACACATAAATATAAAAATGGTTTTTATTTGTCGTTGTTTCAAGAACAATAAAGAAAACACAGTGCGGCCGAAGCGAATATTCGGGTCATACCCGTGATCAGCAAGCAGAGTTGTAAACCAAACACAACCCCACCGTCATTGCTCAATTCGCGAATGTTAATTTAATTTTTCGACAGAGACAGCAGAATTGCGTTAGTATCTTTTCTTTTCTTTTTTTTTTTCCTTGCTTCGTAAGTCTTCCTTTCTTGGGACCCCGCCGCGAATATCAGTTTGTGCAGGGCCGGCAACTATAGCGCAGCCAACGATAGAAAACACTTGGGCGACTTAAGTGAATCGAGGTCGTTATTCCAGGATAAAATTAAAACCTTGCCCAGCTCGAAGTTAGGCGCCCAGGAATGCCAGTTTTTCTAGGACCCAAAATGGTTCCGATGAGGTGGCCTCATTGTAGACTCCCCGGCTAAATTACGAAAGCAAGCTGCGCACGTGTCCAATATCGCGCCGAGTATCGTCGAATCATCGAGCCCCGCTCTCATCTGGCTCACACTGGATGTTCTTCTGCTTCTCTTGACGCTGGACGCGGAGGGCGCCTTCGCGAATCGATATGTACGTCGGAATGACGTGGTTCATTGTTTGCCGGAGGGGGCGGGGGGCTTGTTTTTTGCAATCGCAGCGAGAGATCGGCAGATTTCTCTGCATCAAAACTGTTTTTTTTTTGTCAGCTCTGTGTCTGCGGAGCTCAGCCACGGTGTTCTAGTGGCTGAGCTAGTGGCTTTCGATGGAGGCGAAATGTTGAGGCCTGTTCATTGTGTAATGTCAGTGCACGTTAAAGAACCCCGGGTGGTCGAAATTTCTCAAGCCCTCCACTACGGCGTCTCATAATCAAATCGTGTTTTTGTGACTTAAAACCCCAGAAATCAATCAATCAATGTCTGCGGATGCTTTATCCTGAGCACACGTGGTAGCGCAAAATACCGAAACGAAAGACTTAGGAAGAAGTGGAGAAGAAACGACAGGTTGCTTTATCACCGTGCAAAGCTGCTCGAATTTCTCATATACTCCCTCGTACCATTCGAACCACGCTTATGAGCTATGAGTTGGCCTTCCGCTGTGTATACCGGTCCTACAGTCCCCGCAAATCGGAAATTACAAGTGGCGTCTGAAATTTATTCCGGCAATTCTTGATCGTGAACAGCTTTTAAATTTATCAACCAATGCTACGAGTGTTCGCGCATATGCCCCTCATTTATTATGAGCGAAAAACAGACATCACCTGGCGGATATTCTCGGAGTTCTCTTCCCCTCTTTCACTTTCGCATTCCCCAGCACAGGGTAGCCAACCGGAGATCTTTTTTATTCTGATCGCACGATGGAGTTGACTTCTGTGCTTGTCGCTACCTGCTGTCTACGTTGTATTTTTCGAAAATTCGTTTTCGCTGTTCCACCGTAAGTTAATTATAGTAATATGATATCATCCGTGTATGATATTCTTCGAGCATCTTTGATGGCCCTAGCTTGCATATGAGGTCTATCAAAGCGAAAGAGAGACACACACGACAGGCGCTCAACTTGTGATTGAGGGCTAGCGGAGCAACGAGAAGATCTACGCGTGCAACCAGCATGGATAATCACATTCGTGATACAGCGCCTCCCTCCTCGTAGCACCAACACATCCCTATAAAGACCAAGTCAAGGTTGCGCAACTCAGCAGGCACTACGGCCCAGTAAATAAAAGCGAAGTAGAGAGCGAAAGGTAATGGCAAAACAGGGTAGCCAACCGGAGATCTCCTCTGGTAAACCTCCCTGTTTTGCCATTACCTTTCGCTCTCTACTTCGCTTTTATTTACTGGGCCGTAGTGCCTGCTGAGTTGCGCAACCTTGACTTGGTCTTTATAGGGATGTGTTGGTGCTACGAGGAGGGAGGCGCTGTATCACGAATGTGATTATCCATGCTGGTTGCACGCGTAGATCTTCTCGTTGCTCCGCTAGCCCTCAATCACAAGTTGAGCGCCTGTCGTGTGTGTCTCTCTTTCGCTTTGATAGACCTCATATGCAAGCTAGGGCCATCAAAGATGCTCGAAGAATATCATACACGGATGATATCATATTACTATAATTAACTTACGGTGGAACATACAACGTAGACAGCAGGTAGCGACAAGCACAGTGCAGGCCTACGTGCAAGAAGTCCATCGTGCGATCAGAATAAAAAAGTTAGTGGGGATGGGAGAAACAGCAACACCATAAAGATGGGCTTAAGGAAGCTATAATTCAAGAGGTTTCAAGGAAGAAAATCTGTGGCTGAATTCCGCAATCAACAACAATACAGAAGTAATCCGGCAAGTGAGCACTAGTCGATAGAAGAGACAGCAGGAGTCATCAATATTACAAGCAGCACGAAAACAGGGAGGAACTAGAAGACACATTAAGGTAATCCTAGCCTTCATAAACATTCATTTGTGCACCTCGTGAGATATGTTAGATTGATAAAAGAAACAGGCAAGCCCAAAAACGCACTAATAAGGACAACGTATCCCGCGGTAATCAAATCAGAGTATTGCCTTATATGCTAATGAAGCTGAGAATTCACAACACATGGGGTGATATGAAAGAAGACCCCCTAGCATCGTAAAAGGGCCGGGTAATGAACATGCGCTAAGAAATGTCAGACGCGCATGCACAATGCGGTACCAATACACGGCCCTGAAAGTGTTCACGTCTCACAAGTGAGGTCCATACTAAGAAACTTGTACAGGAAGAAAGGACAGCACGGCGAGAGCTAAGAAAGAAAGCAGAACAGCAGGCAAAAATGCACTGATGCGGCGGGGTCGGTTAGAGGCAGCACCGTGACACCAGTCATCGGATCCCACCTCAAGAGCACAAATATCGCATTGATCACCCGTAGAAACACAGCAGGCAAACATCGCGGCCCCGTTGACAGCCCCCTCTCGCCCACACAGACACAGCGATAGAGAGAGAGACGATGAAATTACGTGCTTGCAAGAGGGAGACTAGAGTATACATTCGCTGGGATGATACTGGGTCAAGGAAGTTGAAAAAGAGGCAGCGCTTATAGGGGCATGACAGCTTCATGTAGCTAGGAAAACCAAGGGCTGTGCCAGCACTCCTACCTGGCGCACACAAACACACGGACGGACACGCACAGATGCTCTAATATGCCGACTACAAGCTATGGAACAAAGCACAACCGAATTAAATGTTGCTGGGGTGGGGATTTCGGCTAGTAGACTCGTTGTTGTCACGGTATTGGTCAGAAACATAGAAATTAAAGCATAACAGGCACAAGAAATAAAAACTCGTACTCGAGCCCATAAAAGACAAAGCACTTCGCGTAACCCGACCACTAAATACCTCCATGCGCAAGCAGTGATATACAGGCAGGCCACGTGGAAGAGAACGCGGAAATAGAAGAACAGACTATGGAACAGTGGGAGTATTGATCGCCTAGCGTAAACCTGAGTCTCTCACGGTATATAAATCTGGTCGAAAGGGTAGGATCCTGAGCACAGCAAGGGCACAGGCAGCCACCATCAAGTCCCATGCAGGTCGCGGACGGTGTTTTCACGTGCGTGCCGTCAAAGGATGGCCATAGCCGTCATCAGCCCTGTCTCGTATGACTCGTGTGGCGTCAACACTTTTCGTTTTCGTGACAGCGAATAAGTGCGTGCCTAGACATGTAAGCCGCGTCACGGACAATTTTATGTGGATCATTAAATAAAATTATCGCGTAAGAAAACTTCTCGCATTACCACCTGGTGTTCTCCCGGGTTCATCGCACTGAATGCGCATAAATTAAAGATAACGAAGATTCCCCGTACCTAAATCAGTGGTTTGAAGGCGACGCCCTTGAGTGTCCACGCCAGGTTAGTTGCCGCCGCTTTGCAACGCAATGCCGACCACACCGGTCGGGATGTTTCTCTGCCCCAGTGTCATTTTTGGAGACCCAGCTGTCACTGGCTCCAAGACCGTATAACCGTACTCGCGTGGCTCAGCGAGCACAGAAGCATTTCGTTTCGATGAAAAGACGTATGCCAGCCTAGGAAAACAGACGAACACAGGAAAAAGCACAAGGAAGACAGGAAAGCGGCTGCCGCTTTCCTGTCTTCCTTGTGTTTTCTCCTGTGTTCGTCTGTTTTCCTAGGCTGGCATACGTCTTTTCATCAAAACATGAACCACCTAGCCCTACAACGTGTTTTACTGAAGCATTTTGTCTCGTCTCGCTAGTTGCGTCATATGAGAGCTCTATTGTTAGCGACAATTAAGCGGGTGATGCGCTAGCAGAAATGGCCATTCTGTGCTCACTACTTGGCATCCTATGCGAGCGGCTAGCAACTAACGAGGGAGAAGACTGCTATAGGTCCCACGCAGAAACCTCCCGCGAATTAGAGCGGGTTTGTTGCTGCGGAAAACATCAAACGGCTCGCGGTATTAGTACACGATCGATTTCGGTTCGTTCAGTTCCCGAAGAGACGTTCTCGAGAAAGTTCTGTATTAGTCCTCCTTCTTTAGACCTCCTTGCTTTCAAAGCTTCGATTTTAAACTCGTCTACAACGCTATCGCCTAAAACGGGTCAGTGTTGTTAGATGTATATAGTTGAAGGAAGCCAATGAAGTGAGCTGGTGTTCGTTCGGGGTACCGCCGTCTGCTCTCGAAACCGTCGAGCGTGCGAAATGAGGCACGTGTTCTCATAATGAAGCATGAGGAGAGTGCTCTGAGCACTAACGAAGAAGCCGAATTTGTTATTTGGTAGAAGCAGCGACGTGACCGCGTGGCCATGCCACCGTCGCTATCTTCATTTAGTGAGGCCGAAGTAACCCTGCCCCGCGGCGTTCCACCTTCGTGCGCCTCGAGCTGCGCGGCGCTGCTGTTCTTTTCTTCGAGTCTTTCCGGTTGTGTCTGACGCGCAGCGACAAGCTCCAGTGTTCTATTTTGCAGTACATTAATCTGACTTTAAATTCGTCTTTCGCTCTGATTACCTCTACATTACTTTTTTTTTTCTAGTAAATAATTTAGTTCTTGTTTTCTTTAGGTTAAGTACAATCTTTGCCCTTACTAGTCTGTGATCGCTGCATTTTACCTTCCCCACTACTTCTGTGTCTTGAATTATACCTGGTTGTTCGCCAAGGACTGAATTATACCTGGTTTTCTACCAAGGACTTAATAAAAAAACGCCAGCAAATGAAAGTAACTTCATCAAAAGATAAGATAGAATTCGCAGAACTATCGAAATTGATCAGTAAAGCCAGGCAAAGAGATGTAAGAAACTTTAACATGAGAGAGCGCGATTTGCGCCGCATTACTTTTTTTGTTCGTGTGAATTAAGGCTTGCCTCAGGCTGCTAAAAAACTGCCCGCCATCCCGCCCTGTGAACGTGAATGTCCAGTGAAGCTGTATCAGACATCACACATGCTGATTATGCGGTTCGAACATCACACGAGGGCTTCGAAGGACATAATACGGCCTTTTCAAAAGTAACTGCAACCTAATTTTTACCGCCTGCACTCAACCTCAAGTTCGCCTGATGGTACCAATAATACAGATGAAAGCTCAACTCGCGCCTTGTGCGCTTAAGCAGCTTTCCCGGCTTTTGCTGTATTAGACCTACAACGACCATGCGTCAGCGACGGTGAACACGTCTGCTACGTCGGTGACCTTTCCTGCAAAAAACATCATCGTAAAGGTTAAGCTATCCCACCAGACGACATCCACTGCTGCGGAATTTGCAGCTATTCGCTGCGCGCTTCGCGTGATTTCTACTGAACCGCACAAGAAATGGAGTGTGTTCAGCGACTCGAAGACTGTCCTTCATTGTGTGGTTTCAACTTACGCCGCAGACATCGCGAGCAACTGGTTGTTCATATCAGGTTGCTGCTCCACCACCTCGTGGAGCAAGGGCATAGTATCACCTTGCAGTGGATCTCAAGCCATTGCGGCGTCATGGGTATAAACAAACGCGCCGATGCAGCTGCTTGATCGTGACGAGGGCCTGCGTCATCCTCTGCCGTTATTCGCAGATGGAGACAGAAGATCTCAATGGAACACACCAAGTTCGAAGCACGCGAGCCTACGCGGACTGGCTATACGTCTCTTCAAATTCGACCCCCATCTGGACTATCTCGACTAGAGACAACAGTGCTTTACCGGCGCGTTCACACGAGCATTCCGGATTAGTATGGACGATAGCGCTGCTTGCCGTCCAAGTGCAATTCCTCAGGACCTAAATGCCTGCCATCACTGCGGCGGCGAGGAAACCACTGAACCTGTATCCTCGCTACAGTGCGCATAGCCTCCCGGTTACGCTGGCACTCTGACGACAGGCCGCGATGAGAGCTGCAGCAGGTGTCGAGCTCAAATGCCACCGCACCGGAAGTCGGTCAAGGCTTCTTTTACGTGACAGTAGTAGCCTACTGGAATACCTTCTTTCAGCCTCTTTTCCTTTTTAATTTATTTATTCCATCCGTCTGTATTTCCCTTCGTCCAGGGCAGGGCAGCCAGCCCGGATGCTTTAATTCTGGCGAACTTTCCTGCTTTTCTCTCACTTGCCTTTCTCTCTCTTTCGCCCATGGGCTGTAAAAAATAGTGTCCTTTTTCTCTTAACCGAAATGATGATGATGTAATTTTGATGCTTCTTTCGTGGTTTCCTTCGTTTATGGTTTTGGGCTCTTTCTTTCCGTGCACAGATAATGCGCAAGATTTCTTAGTAAGATCTTCTTGGCGTAGAAATGTAAGCAGCGAATATATTTAATTTATATACTAGTTTCAACGCCAAACACATGAGCATTTACCAAAAAGCTCTCGTTCGCACAGAATCATAACTCGTAGGGAGAACGAAATATTTTGCAGCTTATGGTTTAAAAACATTTGTTCTCCCTGCTTCTTTGTGTTTCGCCAATTCTGAATAACGATTCAGCTTGCTGCCCAAGGCCGCATATATTGTAGGTGAAAAGCGTGTTCATTACTGAAAATTTTTTTTTTTTTCGCCACCACGCGCCATTTGACGTTTCCGGCTCACGATGAGATTTGCGTACACCGATTGGTGAAATGTGGAACATATCTTGGTGTTTTATTTCTGTTGCATTATTAACTGATCATATTTGTATTTTTCGATGTGCCTGCGCCTCACCGAGTTCATTCTTCGTCAGGACCTGTAAAACAGTGGCGGTTGTTCACGAACACGTTCCTTGGCCCCTGCCGTTCGAAAAGGCACCCATCCGAGCAAGTTGTTGATTTCATAAGCTCCTCGCGGTAGTCCTCCGCTGCTTTTGCTCGAACAAAGTAAATCCAATTTAAGCGTGCCGTGCCAGGCTGCCGCAGTACCGCCACTTCGCTGGGTGCGTACGCTTTTTCGTTTTTGTCGTTCTCTCCCGACGAAGAAATTATCCTGGCGCAAAGCAGTAGCGAGGAACGACACCTTCGCCCGCAGTGAAATTAATTACCTCGTGTACCTCGTGGCCCATGTTCTTCTAGCCGTGTTTACACCCGTTCGGAAAAAAACCGACGCCGGGCGACGCTCCTTATCGATTACAGCGCCTGCTGTTGCCTCACGCTGTGCCGACACTGAGTCAACAAGCACGCGCATCTCGGAAGGAAACGCAGCGGATCGCAGGAGGAGACGGTTGCCCAGCGAATTCGGGGAAACAGGAATGAGCGCCGAAGCCACACTGCTGTTTTAAGTATTAAGCAGGAATTCAGAGGCGTTTTCATCCATAGTTATAAGCTGAAAAACGCTAGCGATGTGTCCACTTTATTTATTTATTTATTTATTTATTTATTTATTTATTTATTTATTTATTTATTTATTTATTTATTTATTTATTTATTTATTTATTTGGCTGCAGGATGTTCATTATTAAATATACCAACTACGACAGCAGACAGCCGATTCCATTCTAGAATGGTTTAGGAGAAAAAAGTTTGAAAAGCTTAGTTCTACAGCTAATCCTGAGGTGGTGATTTGCACGTCAGGGTGTAAAATGCGGCTGAAGAGTTTACTTATTGTGGTCTATTCCAACTTGGCCATAAAATATATCGTGACAACGTTTCAGGCGTTACATCTTCCCTCTCTTTTCTAAGGCCCCTCATTTCAATGTTTGTTTTGCATGTAGTACGTAATATTATAAGGTTTCTCTCATAATTCCCGATTGCGTACCGCGCTGTTACACTATTTGGAACTCTCTCGGATAGCTAGGCGCACGTATCCCGCGTGGTGCATCCGTATTATAAAATGGGTATAAATAACCGGGGGAGGGGCCTTGACAGTTGAACGTGACAGCGATGTCTGGTCCGATTCTCATCGCTACATGTCATGCTCTTGAATCGCCTGGCCACATAACTGTCGTGACACAACTTGGTAGAAGTTACTTGGTTACCGCGTGGCCTCCCTTGTCGTCCGCACTTAGATGCGCCATCAAGGCTCGCCGATGAAGAAGGCATCATTAGAACTGAGACTCGCTGCACCCACCTCACAATCAAGAAGGCATGAGGACTTGAGCGGGGTGGCCGAGCGAGTCCTGCACTGCAGCCGCAGGTTCGCCGAACGTTTCTTCCTATTTCTTTATTTGCATCTGCCTCGCTGACGGGCAACGTTCGCTCATAACCGACGACGCCGACACCGAAATTTCTGTGAAACGAGCTCCTCAACGCATTCGCCTTAATGTGATGCTGCATGCATTTTTTTCATGAAGCGCGCGCGGACACTTTTCGGAGTGTTTACCCGCATGCGTGATTCTCTGCAGCAATTATGTATTTTAACTGAATCACTTCGTAAAATAGCGGAATTGGCAATGCTTGTGATTTCGCTCTATAATGTCCGGATTTATGTCTACCATCCTGGATTCCCATAACGTACACCTGAGGTAAGTGAACTGGCAATTTTTCTCTCTTCTTATTATTATTATTTGCATCCAGCCCATGCCAAAGTACGGCTGCAGTGGTCGGGAATTAATGGCATGTCCTCGAGCACAGCACCTCGCTAGGCTACCACGACGGATAAAAGCAAGAATGAATAAAGAACGGCCAACATATGTAGTTTGCTTTCTCGGCGCATCGAAGCGTAAATATAAAGCGCAGGAAATCATGGAGCCGTTAATGAGGCTCGCCATTCAAGCGGTGAAAGAAGACCTCGGCGCCGAAAGCGAAGCTTTTTCCGCACCTGGTGAAAGATTGATGCCGTCTGCGGGAGAGCCGGCAGATACGAACGCCGCAGACAAGACGTCGCAGCTCCGCGGCGCTGATGGAGTAACCGGGCCCACCCGGGGAATAATTATTCTGGCCACGAATGAGCAAGGACAAGATGAGAGAAAAGATAACAGAGCGAATAATACAAAGAATGGACAAAGCGCTGGGAGGGGTCGGATCGCCCCTTTGTGTAAGACTGAAAGTGCTTTAGCCCGCCCCAAAAAGCCTTAGAGGTGCGCGGAGGAAGAGAACGCCTCAGCTTTGCAAGGAACCACTTAGTGATTGGCTTCCCCGCTGTGATGACGACAGCGCCTTTTCGGAACCCGCATTTGTTCTTGCCCCCTTTTTTTCTTTCAGCCATAACGAATTTTCTTGGAGGCCAATTACGGTGGCCTTTCTTTTGTTTGTCCTCATCGTTTCTTTTTTTTCTTTCCTTTATGCCGAGCCGCGTCATCCTATTGATCGCATCTCTAAGAGTTCAGCTTAAATGCCTTCTAGTCGTGGTCTTTTATCATCTTCCATGCGCCACTCGTTTCTCTTACGTTGGTAATTTGTTGCCAGCCTAAAGAAACCCTCAATTATTGTACTGCTGTAATCAGAAATACTACTAGCTTGCTTTTGAAGTTTTCCTTATAATTGTCTCATGCATGTAGAAACTCCGATAATTAAGAGGATTTTAGTAATGCAAGTGATTCGTCTACCAATCGCAGAACTCAGTCGCTCAGTTGGGAAAAAAAATTGGCAGATCCCCCTTGCACTGGGAACCAAGGAAATGCGAAGCACGCATCCGGAACCATGCCGCTCATACACGCATGTTATGATTCTAACGTTATGACCTGTCATTTACGTTCGTCATGCAGTCGTGTTGTGCCACAGCAATTTTGGTATGCATCCCATTAACGAAACGAGTGGCAAGTAGATAATGCCGCTCATGACATGCATGTCACGATTTTCATGTTATGACCTGTCATATATGATCGTCATGCAGTCATGTTGTGCCAAATCAATAACCGTATACATCCCATTAACGAAACGGCAGTATAGCGCCAGGACCATGGCATGTAAATCATGCCAGTCATGACATATAACATGAAAATTATGGCATGCATGTCATGATTTTCATGTTATGAGCTGTCATTTATGATAGTCATAAAGTCGTGTTGTGTCATAGCAATTTTCGTATATATTCCATTAACGAAACGGCCGCAAGCACCAAGGCTGTGGCATGTAAACCATGCTGCTCATGACAAGCATGTCATGATTCTAATGTTATGACCTGTCATTTACGTTCGTCATGCTGTCGTGTTGTGCCATAGCAATTTTGGTATACATCCCATTAACGAAACGGCGAGTAGAGCACCAAGACCGTGGCATGCAAATCATGCCGCTCATGACATGCATATCATGCTTTTCATGTTATGATCTGTCACTTATGCTCGTCATGCAGTCATGTTCTGGCATACCAATTTTCATATACATCGCCTTACCGGAACGACCAGGAGAGCACCAAGACTGTATCATAAGCCTACTGACCGACAACAATACCTTCACTTCAAAAGCAGCCATGTTAAACATTGCAAGTCAAGCATCCCCTACAGCCAAGCAGTGCGTTTTAAACGTATTTGCTCTAACCATGCGGACTTCGCAGCAAGTTGCGAGAAACTACGTGTCGCCCTTTTAAAACAACAGTACCCTTCTCAAATGATAAATGACGCAGTCACACGTGCGGACCAACTTGACCGTAGCGCACTTCTTACCGCAGACAGACGACCTCCTGGCCTGAATTATGCTAACCTTGTACTGACGCACAGCGCATCGGCACCTAATGTAGCAAAGATTCTTAGGAAGCACTACAATATGTTAACACAGAGCGAACGCCTTAAAAAGGTTTTCCCGGAGCCACCCCGCGTAGTGTATCGACGTTGCAGGAATTTGCGAGATATCCTGACGTCTTCCAAAGTTAGAAGTATTCCCATTCAGACTACCGGTTGCCAACCGAGCTACAAACCTAGATGTAAAGTGTGTGTTCAAATGACGACAACCACTATGGTTAGAAGCACAGCTAATGGTTTTAGCTTAGAAATTCGTGGCAATTTTACGTGTGACACAGAGAATGTTGTTTATTTACTTGAATGCTCTGCTTGCAAGTTGCAGTATATCGGTCAAACCGACACTGCATTTCGGTATCGGTTTAACAACCATAAAGCTCATGTACACTCGCTCCCTCATTTGCCGATATCTAGGCACGTCGCCGCCACTGGTCACAAGTTTGAATCATTTAGTGCCACAATTTCAGAATCCGGATTCGCATCACATCATGACCGCGAAATAAGGGAGTCATTCTTGATCTACAAATTCTGTACGGTTTCACGTGGTCTAAATGAAAGCGCGGGAAAATTGACCAGCGTGCCTACGTAGTTGTATGCGTTCATGTGTGACGACAATAATAATGTCTGGTTGGTCTATGCATACGTTTCATTTATTTCATCCTCGCCACTCACTCCTGTTTTAGACTGCATTTCGTGCGTAGTGCACTTTTCGCATTGTCATTAAATCAGATACAATCTCCGCATTCATGTTTTTTTAGTACATCACTGGCCAGTGACGCGCTCTAAAAGGTCAAACGCGATATTCTATGCATATTCTCATATACGTTTGTATCTGTACCTTTACATTCTCTATCTGTATTTATGTCGCACCTTGTTGTTGAAAGATATCGCATCTTCTTTCAAAAGAGTTATGATGACCGTGTGCTGTGCTTCATAATATGCTGTAGTGCATGACAAGGTGGCAATCTGTTAGACAAGGTGGCAATCTGTGTTTGCCAGGCGCAGTACATCTGCTTTACAAAGTGATATTATGTACCTTTAAATAGTGTGTGCACCCTTGTACTGTTTTCATTCTGACGAAGGCCGGCCCACCGGCCGAAACGTTAATAAAACAAGAATTTTGAACGTGTGTCTCTCTTTTCAACCCTACATTGGACCGGACCCATCGAACTTCAATCTGAAAATACTATATATATATATATATATATATATATATATATATATATATATATATATATATATATATATATATGGGTGGCCGGTGAACTGTTCTCCAGCGCGAACAGTCGGTATGATGATGATGATGATTGTGGTTATGTTAGGAAAGGACGCTAATTTCTGCAGCCCATGTAGGGAGCACGGCTAAGCGTCCGTGGGGCTGGGGGAAAGGGAGTGAAAGAGATAGAGAGAAAGGCCGTAGTGGTGGGCTCCGGAAATTTAGACCACCTGGGGTTCTTTAACGTGCACTGACAACGCACAGTACACGGGCCTCTGGCGTTTTCGCCTCCATCGAAAATGCGACCGCCGCGGCCGGGATCGAACCCGCGTATTTTGGGTGGCAGCTGAGTACCGTAACCACTACACCACCGCGGCGGACACGGTATTTTTCAATCAAGAAGCTCGCTAGAAGCCTGCGTCAAGCTTGTCTCTCGCGGGTGAGGGTGCGTTCTCCTTCTTTGCGAGCTGGTAGCGCGTTCATCGAATATGATAATGATTGTGGTTCGGTCAGGAAAGGACGCTAATTTCTGCAGCCCATGTAGGGAGCACGGCTAAGCGTCCGTGGGGGTGGGGGAAAGGGAGTGAAAGAGATAGAGAGAAAGGCCGTAGTGGAGGGCTCCGGAAATTTAGACCACCTGGGGTTCTTTAACGTGCACTGACAACGCACAGTACACGGGCCTCTGGCGTTTTCGCCTCCATCGAAAATGCGACCGCCGCGGCCGGGATCGAACCCGCGTATTTTGGGTGGCAGCTGAGTACCGTAACCACTACACCACCGCGGCGGACACGGTATTTTTCAATCAAGAAGCTCGCTAGAAGCCTGCGTCAAGCTTGTCTCTCGCGGGTGAGGGTGCGTTCTCCTTCTTTGCGAGCTGGTAGCGCGTTCATCGAATATGATAATGATTGTGGTTCGGTCAGGAAAGGACGCTAATTTCTGCAGCCCATGTAGGGAGCACGGCTAAGCGTCCGTGGGGGTGGGGGAAAGGGAGTGAAAGAGATAGAGAGGAAGGCCGTAGTGGAGGGCTCCGGAAATTTAGGCCACCTGGGGTTCTTTAACGTGCACTGACAACGCACAGTACACGGGCCTCTGACATTTTCGCCTCCATCGAAAATGCGACCGCCGCGGCCGGAATCTAACCCGCGTATTTTGGGTGGCAGCCGAGTACCGTAACCACTACACCACCGCGGCGGACATTCATGATGGTGATGATTGATGATTGTGGTTCGGTTAGGAAAGGACGCTATTTTCTGCAGCCCATGTAGGGAGCACGGCTAAGCGTCCGTGGGGATGGGGGAAAGGGAGTGAAAGGGATAGAGAGGAGAGAAAGGCCGTAGTGGAGGGCTCCGGAAATTTAGACCACCTGGGGTTCTTTAACGTCCACTGACAACGCAACATTCATCGAAGAAAGAGCGTTTCCATAGTCAACGCGCGCCTTTCGCTCTCTCTGTCTCTCTCACAAGATAGCAGATGGAAGAGCGAGAGAGCTCGAGCGCCGGGAGGCACGCGCCGAGGGCGCGCCCTCCTAGTAGCGCGTTCCCACACGCGCCCTCCTAACGATGATGATGATGACGATTGTGGTTCGGTTAGGAAAGGACGCTAATTTCTGTAGCCCATGTACGGAGCACGGCTAAGCGTCCGTGGGGGTGGGGGAAAGGGAGTGAAAGAGATAGAGAGAAAGGCCGTAGTGGAGGGCTCCGGAAAATTTAGACCACCTGGGGTTCTTTAACGTGCACTGACAACGCACAGTACAGGGGTCTCTGGCTTTTTCACCTCCATCGGAAATGCGACCGCCGCGGCCGGGATCGAACCCGCGTTTTTTGGGTGGCAGCCGAGTACCGTAACCACTACACCACCGCGGCGGTCCCCGCCTAAAAGCGCGTTCCTAGAAGGTAACGCGCTACTACAAGGGACGGACAGACTCAAACCATAAGGAGCTTCGCCCCTAAAAATGGCGCTTTTGTTAAAAAAAAGTGCACAGGCGACTTTCAGTGAACTGTTATGCTAGTTGTGCTACGTTAGTATGATACAACCATATTTTTCCCTGGTTTATTGCCGTTGTCGCCCTTGATTTTACAAGACCAAAGATTTATATGAACCACGGATCCGATGACCGGACCATCAAGCCCTGCTTCCATATACGCATCTGCCCAGCACCGGTTCAGTGTGTATGCTGATTGGTGTATTATAGAAAAGCCAACTTTCGACACAATTAAAAAAAGAAAAACTGGCCTTCGTGAACACGCCAGCGGACATCCTGCCATGCATGATGAACCCTTGACGCAGCGGGCGCTGCAACAACAGTGCATCGAAGTGAGGGAGCGAGAAATCCTTTCGTTTACGAGAAATCCAGGTGGATTTCCTGGCAGCTTCGTATTACAGAGAGGTACATTCCAATGATGATTCTAACTCCATCATAAGGTTCCACAGAACAGATGTGCTGTACCCAGAGAGAATCTTTATAAAACAGCGAAAAACCCAGAGCCCTTTGACGGGTCCGAAGCGTGAGCGAATGCGTATCACAACTTCCTTTCTTGCAGTTGAATTCCCTAGTTGTAGAGACACATGGCGTTGATTTAAAACTGCGCGAGTCCACCTACATCAGCACTTTTCTAACCTTATATCTGAGAAAAATTTTGACCTTTTATTACAATAGCAATTATATGGACAGTCTCGAAGGCTTTTTGCATTCGCCGTCATGTCCCGTGCAGTCCAAATTGATACCTCCCGCGTATCGTACGTTCTACATGCAGGTAAGAGCACGCGAGCGGTTCCACCTAACGTGGCTGATGCAGATATCAAATGAGCCCAGCCCATCTTCGTCGCTCAGAGGGCGCGTGCGATAACATCACCCCGCTCGGGAGGCCTGCGTCGAAGCGGTGGGAGAACGCCCCGCCCGTCTTTAACGAGCCTGAAAAAGCGCGAATAGCTGCGGAGGGTGGGGGGGGGGGGGGGGGGTTGTTGCCCGAACAGCCTCTGTTACTGTACCACTGTGGACTTTGTCCGGTCGCCATCGCTGGCGCGCACGTTATCCATCAGACGTGCTGCGTAGCAACGCCTTGTTCATGTGCTCCGTTCCAGGCGCCTCGCATAGGTATCGCCGCAACGCCGGCAGTGCCCTCGCCGCATAGCGCTCACGCGAATGCGTCTACGAGGGCCGGAATGAACGCTCTCGCATGATGCCGCTGCGCTGGGCCAAGTGTTTCGGTGGTAAGCGCATACTGCTTAGTGCGGTCACGGTGTGAAGCTTGTGCCAGAAGGCGTCAAAACAACATTACTTAGCTCGGAGCTCTGCTAGGTCGTTGTCTCTGCCGCTCGACCTTCACATACTTTAAGCACCCGCATGCTTACTTAATGAGCCCACGTTCAGTACAATTCAGATTGTCCCTAAAGCTGCTAGTCTTACTTCATATATCATATCATGCATTGCTATTGCATTCATTGCTTCGCCTTTCTGGCGAGTATGATCTATTTAGGTTTTATGATAATCGTAATTAACGCTTGCTGCTACGATTTCGTCTGCTCTTCTTGGGCATCGTTTTCAATGCATATGTTGTTTTCGACCGTCTGATTTCTGCGGTTGCTTTAAACGATAACTTCATAGCATACTTAGACCTTGCACGGTCATCGCTGCCAAAGCGGCGATGCCTTTTGTAACAGAATGGATACACGATACCCTTACACATTTGTTTACAGTGCGCTATACGTGTACATGTCGCTTGCATGACAAGAATTCCTCCTCCGCGGTGGTGTAGTGGTTATGGTGCTCGGCTCCCAACCAAAAGATCCATCCCGGCCGCATTTTGGATGGAGGAAAAAATGCCAGAGGCCCGTGTACTGTGCGTTGTCAGTGCACGTTAAAGAACACCACGTGGCCAAAATTTTTGGAGACCTCAACTACGGCCTTCCCCTCCAAGCTATCTTTCTCCCTCCCTTTCCCCCACCCCCACGGACGCTTATCCGTGCTCCCGACAAAGCCTTAACTCTCCTTAACTCAACCACAATAAATCAATTAATGAGTTCTGTTGAACTCGGACAACGTCTTTATTCATTCATCATTATTCGGACAACGTCTTTATTCATTCATCATTATTCGCCATGTCAACAAAGGGAAAAGGAGACGGAAGGGGAGTACTAAAAGCCACAGCAGCAGGTGGGCAAGGGTACGAACTTCTAGGTACGTACGTATGAAAGCGTGGCTGACGCTACGATAGGTCGACGTATCCATAAGCAGAGTCCGTCAATTCCGTTCTGGATTCCTAGCAAGACCTAGTAAGAACACGTAAGACCTGGTAAAATCACGTCAAACTTCAAATCGGCCAGCTTTCTTATGTTAAAGGGGCACTCCGGCGACAGTCTGGTATCGCTGTTTTCCGACGGTACTGATAGTCTTCTAGCAGACAAGGTGGCTCACTTACCTCCGAAACTTACCAATAACCGAATTAACGATGTGTTCAAACCGAAACGGGTAGATACTTTGCGAAGCGCAGGCGATGATGTCACAGCCTCACCGACATGATAAATATGGAGCTCGTGCAAGAAAAATGAAAGCGACAATATCATCCGACGACGTATTGAGTTATGCCAGCTTTTCTGAACCTGACGGGCATCATTTGAGCGCTCAGGTATCGTTTTGCTCTTGACCACCCGCCTGCTCGGGTAAATAGCGTTGAAGTTATAATGACGTCAAAAATCCAGATTGATCGATTGATTTCTGGGGTTTTACGTCCCAAAACCACCAATGATCATGAGAGACGCCGTAGCGGAGGTCTCCGGAAATTTTGACCATATGGGGTTCTTTAACGTGCACTGACACAGCACACGGGTCTCTCACCTCCATCGAAGTGCAGCAGCCGGGATTCGGTCCCGCGATCCTCGGATCCGCAGCCGAGTACCATAGCCAGTAGATCACTGTAGCGGGGCTCAAAAAATCCACAGTGGCCCGTGGGAATCTGCTAAAAAAAATTTAAAATGCATCTCAAGAAAAACTAAATGACTTGGAACTCCATGGCTTGGCATACTGCAGTAACGAGGAGAAGTTATATCGAAAATTTCACTTAGATTCTTGGACACTGAAATACCGCTGTAGTTGCCCTTTAAGTCATGCGCGTCTTAGCGCAAGCTTCGCAAATTTTTTAGGTACTTTCCATAACACTGTTTTTCTTTACGGTCGCTAGTTTGCAACATTGCCATATTTGCGAACAGCTCTGTTGGAATATAACATTATCCAACCTCGTATTTTTCACAGGCCCATATCCTGATAAATTAATTAGCTTCGTCAGAGATTATTTGCATTTTAGGAGCCAGTTTGTTAGCTGCAACCACCAACCGTGATCACCGGTTCGCATTCCATCAATCTACATCAATGATGTCGTTCAAGTTGTTACTAACACCCCTGTTAAGCTTCGTCTGTACGCCGATGACTGTGTCTTGTGTTGCAATGTGCGTAGTGTCACTGATCAGAATTTGTTATGATGTGCTCTCTTTACGATCTGGAGCAGAACTTGCAGAGCGAGATAAACTAAAAAAACTGTGAAAATGACCTTCACTAATAAGCAACACCCATTTAAATTCAGGTATGGCAATGCTGAACATACACTAGAAAGCGTCCAGGAATTCAAGTACCTCGGCGTTGTACTCCCTATAAAAAACTTAAAGTGACACAAACACATCGACCTCCATTCTGCAAAATATATTTTTTTAAGTTGGGTTACTTAAGGAGAACCTTAAAGGGTGCTACTAAAGAACGCAAGATGACAGCTTAGAGATCACTGGTCAGGTTTCTTCTTGAATATGCGCCGGTTGTCTGGTCAACGCACCTTGCAAATGATACAGATAAAATCGAGTCCGTCCAGCATAAAGCAATCAGATTCATTTTTAACCGTTACGACCGAAACTTTTCCTATTCATAGCACTTCCATATTTGATCCCTGAATTGCTTAGAACGTCGACGAACGTGCGATCGCCTTATCGTGTTACATAACATTGTGCACAAATCTCTGTGTATATGTACCGTTTCTACTACCATTTTTTTCGCGTGTCATAGTGCCCATGTGACTCGCCGGTCTCATCCTTTGAATATTGTACCATTCCGGTCACTTATTGATTGTTTTAAATATTCCTTTTTCCCGTGCACAATTGAAAATCTGCAATCAACTCAACAGTACTTTGCGACAACTACGGCATGCACCTTTTTTTAGTACAATCGTCCTGTCACGTGCTTTGATGTTTACAATACTTGTGTGTTTCTGCGTTACTTGTTACCACTCCTGCAATGTCTCAGTTAGGAGACAGCAGTATCTCTAAATAAATAAATCATCATCAGCCTATTTTAAGTCCACTGCAGGACGAAGGCATCTCCCAACGATTTTCAATCCGCCCTATCCTGAGCGAGCTGGTCCGACCTTATGCCCGCGAACTTTCTTTAATTTCGTCGCTCCGTCGAATCCCATGCCTGCCTCCGCTGCATTTTCCCTCTCTTGGTATTCGCTCGTACTGTCCTCCTCATGTCCTGCCCACTTTTTTTCTTTTAATTGATATCAGAATACCAGCTACTCCTGTGTGTTCTCCGATTCCCTCAGCTCGTTTTTTTTTTTTTAATCTCTTAGCGTCACACCTATCATTTTTCTTTCCATTGAACGCTGCGTGCTCCTTAATTTCATCTGTAGTTTTTTGTTATCCTCCACGTTCCTGCACCGTACGTTAGTACCGGGAGAATGCACTGATTAAATAGTCTAAATAAGTAAATAAATAAATAAATAAATAAATAAATAAATAAATAAATAAATAAATAAATAAATATGAAGTTCTAAGCAATCGGGAAATTGCCCATTTTCGGTTTGAGACTATTTGCCGTATTTTATGTCTTTCACATAAAAATGACTGTGCAGCAGCGTTATGCTCTCGTGAACGCGTGTGCTTGTCTTATTTCTCTTAACGACAAAACCTGAGAGTATGTCTTTGGAATAATGGGCTGATTACAGTAATTATGGCAGCAACATTGAAATGGCAGGGACAGGAACTACGACAGGACGTGTGGTAACGACTAACTTATTTTATTTCGGAAATGCTTGGTGCTTATACCTCCAGCACGAATACAAAGTAAGGCATATCACACGCAGAAACCAGCACCTTCTAGACAGCAATTTCCACTCCGCTCAATATTGCCGACTTATGGCGCTGAAGCAATTCGCCACTTTTTTTTGTAACGACCACATCGTGGGTCACAACGTGAAAGATGAGTGACAGTCGAACCTCGGACCGCCACAGCCGCTTCCGCTGCGCGCAGTTAGCACGGACGCATACCCCCTTGCTCACAGTATGAAACGACGGGAGAAGTTTCGTGGCCAGAAAAGCATTGAAGGACTTTGCTATAAGACAGAATCATCGTCTGGAAGGGACACCATTCTCACTGAGACTTAAAAAACTGGCGGTGAAACACTTCGCGCCGGAAATTTATTCGGGAGATTCTAAATTTCACATTCACAAGTGCGGTACTTAAGCCGCATGCTCTGAGCCTGGCCGGATGCTCGAACGAGGAACGAACTGCCGGACGGGCGTTGCTGAAAGGCCGCGCTCCTCAGCTCGAACCCGCAAAACAAGAGCGCTCAGCGTATAGGCAGAAGGCGTATACGTGATCGCATCCTCCGGCCTCCCTTCCCCTGCAAGGGGGGATCTTTGCGGAAATTAAATAATGTTTGTTCTTTAGCTGTTCATCAACATTTATTCCGTTGTGGGTTTTTCATATGTATACATGCACATCGACATTGTTGCCTCTTGTGTTGTTCTCCAAGATTTTCCTCTTCATTCATTTCTACTTGGTGTTTCGTGTTTCTGTGAAACCGCCCGATTATGTAGTGCATTTAGCGCCCACTCTGTCGCACCAGTGAGTTTATGTATTCGCATGCGCGCCTGCGGCAATGTGCTTGCGCAGTATAGGCTCTTACAATGGCGTCGATGATGGAGAGTGTGAGCGTTTTTTGTACGCGTACAGTTGGGCGAGTGTGGCGCGTATTTGTAGCTGCTGAGCCGCCGCGACCATTCTCCTGGATGCTCGAGAAAAGCAATCTGCCAAATGGCCGTCCTCATGCATCTCGGCCAGTTGCAGATGCGCTCCAAACCGTATCAATCATGGCTGCACCCGTAAATGTCTGTTGTCTCTTTGCCACTGTGCTTTGCCCGAAAACGAAAGCAGTGTCCAACGGCTATCGGTTTAATGTGACCGTTTTCCTCGGCTTAAAAGCCTCGAGGCAGAAGCACTTAAATGCCAAGACAAAGATGTCCCCATCCTCGCGCGTGGAATGATTAGACCGAGCTTTCTTCACTATACACGGGTGGCATCTTTCCAAACAGGGCTTAACCACTTCCAAGAAAATATCTTCCTCAACAGACGGATTAATTCGGGCAGATCTAGGGGGATGTCTTTTCATTTTAGACCTCAAAGGTTATGACAGGAGATAGAAGCGCACATCGAAACAAGGACGGCATTCATGGAAGACACCAATGTCTGCGCTGTTTTAAACATCGTGCTTGCGTACGTCGCTCACATCCTTGTTTCGATGTGCGCTGCCGTAACCCGTCAAGGGTAATCAAATAGCCAACCAGTACGCTTTAATCGCGCGTTTTGTATAATTGCGAAATTGGCGTATTAAAGGAAAAAGAAGCAAGAACTACGAAATTGTATTAGCATACTATATTAGGTAAAATGCGCGAAAACAGGACAAGAAAGGAGATAAACGCTGCAGCTAATGTTTCTCACTTTCCTTATACTGTCGCTAACCATTTTACAGTAAGTTTGACTGCATCAACAAGGGCAGCTTAATAGACTTCAAAAAATAATCCTTTAATTCTACTAAAATAAACAAAAAAAACACGTGCTGTTAATCAACAGCGACGCGCCAAATCAATGCGCACCTATTTCCTTTGAATTGAGTGCCCTGAATCACTGAATTAGTTTCCTCAGTGTAACGCAAATTTACCAGTGGAAGATTTTCAAGGACCACCCGAAAGAAACAAAACAATATACCCCGCTTCAGGTGCGAACAGTAATCAGCCGATAGAGCCGTGTTTCCCAGTGTGGTTCTTTGTTTTATCCAGTTACAACGCAGGAGAACCGTGCCGCGTGATTGTACGCAAAAAGCGTCGAAACTTGTCTTGCTGCGGTGCACAGCACTTCTTTTGGCCCGCGCTTTTCAAATGAAACGAAACCCAGCTTCCAAGCGCACGCGCTAGATTAGCTTCGATGCACGGCCACGCGGAGCCGTGTTCGCACCAAGAGTGGACGAGCCTGTACATTGCTTTTCCGAAATGCAGGTCAATTGCAACGTAGTGCTCGCCCTGTCCTTTATCAGTTTCGCTTCAGCGCCAACGCTTCATTTTATGGAACGAACCAACTAGCCCAAAGATTTCGGTTTATTGAAAGCAATGACTAGAGTTTGAAATGAAAGGTGGGAAATATAATAAATAAAAGAACGTTCAATGGGGTGCCAGTGTCAAATGGGAAAGGTTATACGGGCCACTCCAGAGCGGATCAGTTTTGCATGGGAAGCGTACGACGGTCCCCCTTATGGCCCACGCTGCCCCTGTCTCTTTTTATGCAGCCCCCGCTTGTTGAGTTACGCGGCTGCTGTCAGAAGGCTCAACACGCCGTGAGTGATGCAAGGTAAGAATCTTCTTCGCACTAAGAAGTATTCGCAACTCGAGAATCTGCGACTTCATCTGGTGACAACGTTTCTATTTTATATATAAACATGGACACTGTGCGGCGTGACGGAGGCACTTCCTCTCAGCGCCGCTGTGTTGAATTATCTTGGTTGCGGCACTGGATCATGTTGCGTTGTCGAAGGGGAAGGCATGCGTGATCTTTACCATCTTGTATTTATCTGAAGGATTCCAACTGCGAAACAGCGGAGACAGTTACTCTGTGCGTGAAACAATCCAGCCTATTCCGCGAGGCGAATCAGAGTCTAAGATGTAGAGTATTCCAAAAGACCCGATGGTTGAGTTACGCAAGTATAGCAGGCCCCTAGGGATATTCATCCATTGGAGACTGATTTATTGCGGCAGAAATCACTTGCGTACACAGCGTCGGAAAGTTAATCAGCGATGAGGTGACTAGGTGGAATGTCCAAAAACGCTGTTCTCGGTAGCTCAAATTTCTTGCCAGCAATTCAACTATACAACGCGCCGCGTCGAGTAAACGGTGGGCGAACGTGCTCGTCATTAATTCCCTGCTTCGGAAATTTCGGTTACATGGGGTTCTCCGGCGTACACCGACATCGCTCACGGACTTCTGGCATTTCTACCTCCACCGAAAATGCGACCGCCACGGCCGGGATCGAACATGCGTCCTTCGGGTCAACAGCTGAGCACTGCACCACGGCGGCGGGCCATCTACTCTTTATGAAATTCATGTGACATTCAAAAAAATAACGCACGCGTAAAACAGTACTCACAGGGGAGAAAGTGGTCGTCTCGAGTGAAGTCTTCGGAACAAAACCAGCACAGTGTCAGTCACTTTCCTGCCGACATGCAAGGTTCTTCGTACACGCGTCCTCTGCTTCCCTCAGAAAAAATCGTATTGCTGCCATTCCATCGCGATGACACACAAGAAAAGCATTTTCACATGACCTCTTCTTCTTCTAGGTGGTGGTGTGGCGGTGTGGAAGCGTGTTTCGCTTCAAGGCTTAGCCCGTGTCCGCGTGCTTCCAGGCGCGCCGGCTACGTGGCGAACATTTCATTTCAATTGCCAACAGAAAGTGCGAGGGCGCTTTCTGACGAGCCCCCCCAAATCCGTCTACTGACCAAATACATCTTACATCAGCTAGCAGTGCTCATTTTTCTTGTTTCTTAACAGTGATCGTTGTTCACTACTCTTGCTGAGTCGCCACCACTGTTGCTGTACACGTGGCATACGTGGCCGCCGAAGCAGGCAATGCTGCATATTTAGCCACTCCTGTTCTGCGAACTATGATCAATATAATCAGGTGGAAAATGATAAGAATGCCCCATGCAGCTCCACAAAGTCAGACAGCTTGCTCTGAAGGACTGCTGCTATTTCCAAAAATACGATAAGGGCTATGCCATGCGGCATCCCCGTCACCTTGACAGAAGCTGCTCGCCGGGTCATTCTTGACAACCAGGCGCTATGCCGATTAAGCCGGGCTACTGGTGACGCAAGAATACACTGCTCCATTCCCAACGGTGGATGCGAAATATTGACATTCATTTAAAAAAACAAGAAAGAAACAAAGAAAGACTGCGAAGGCAGGTTCAGTCGCGGTCATCGATAGGGCCCGTTTGCGAAGGCCATCACCGCTGACACTTTAATTGGGCTGGTGTTTTACAGAGCGCGTGGCATCATCATGTTGAAAAAGAGCGGTGCTGAGCACTGCAGACGTTCAGGAAAGTTTTACTAGCGCAATGCAGTGACACCAGGTCGGAGAGCTCTGCCAGGATGAGCAGCAACCTGTGCAGCCGCTGAGAGGAAGGAATAAGTCACCACCGATGCGATCACCTGCCTCGAAGCGTTCGTCCAACGCCATGTAAGCGCTAGACTAGCTTCTCTGGCCAAAATGGACTCGACGGTAAAGTCTTGCAGCGCAGAGCAGACGCACGCATTTCCACATTTCTACTTGAGCACTAGGACTCGTTTCAGGATACAACAGTTCTTATTCTCTTTAATGTAGCGTATTCGCGAAGAACGTGTTTGTTAGCATCCCTGCAGCTGTTATAGCGCGTCCAAGTGCAGGGTGGCATTGACGTCCGCTAGCGTCGGCCATGACGTTTCGTTGAGCGAGGCAAGCGTAGAAGGAAAGTGTTCGCCGCAGTCGGGCCTTCCGAAGTCGTAGCCTTGGATCAAATACACCAGCAGGTAGGCGAGTCCTGATCCTGTGGTCAGCCCCACGCTGTAAGACAGCGTCATTATGTTCCCTGGAAAGATAAAATAAAAATGGCAGCTGTTCGGTCGGATTTCATCGTGCAATGGCAGCAAAGCGTTCAACAACGGGCGCCAGAGATAATTAGCACGCAGCACCAACGTAGCACAGACACGCTATGCGTCGCCTTATACGCCCTACGATTTCACTTATCAAGAAAGGGCAACTGATCAAGGGCTCGTTTCTTTGTTACAATCTTGTGATGCGTAATCTTCGAATTTTCTGAGCAACGACAACCATTCAAATCTGTGTGTAGCAAGTATCGACGTGGAAGTCTTCTAATATACGCTGCCACATGATGTAGAGAACGTGAAACTGTGCATAACGCAGCATAACGACGAATTGGAATTGGGTTCGAAGTGCGGGTTAACGGTGAAGTCTTTCCTCGAAATTCTCATGATTTATTTGCAGTCTACGGTGGTCGGTGTTGGCAAAGAACTGTATGTGCACAAGGCACGAGTGTGTATTGGGCCTGCTGTTACGCCTGTTCTCAGTGACAGTTTCCTCAGCCGCGTCGATAGAAAAATAGCGGAACATTAGGAGGGACTGCTCAACACATCGTTCGGTGTGTGGACGATTACCTTTTGTTTGTGGACGAGGTTAACTACATGGTAATTAACGTGCTAAAGCATTTCGACAGAATTCCTGTGGCCTGAAGTTCACTGTGGAATTGGCCCAAGGCAGTGCGCTTGTTTTTAGACACTAGATTGTTATTTAACGCGGGACATGTATGCTGGCGTTACAGCCCCTCGTGCTAAAAAAAACCGCTACTGCATTTCTGCTCTAGTAATTTTAACGTTATTAAGAACGGCATAGTTTTCTCCTGCTTAAAATCACATTTGTCTAAATCGTGCCATCATAAGGTGCTTTCTAGTTTCCAGGAGCAGAAAATGAGGCTCGAAGCAGCCCGATACACTACCCAAGCGTTCAACACAGCGTCCGGAAAACTGATTCTTGTGATAACAGGTACGAAAAGAATCTCCAAAACCTCGGAAGTTCCCCCGTACGTCCACAGACTGTCTAACGGCCTTAAGAACGTAGAAACCAGGTTTGGTGTTACCGCAGTGTTTTCAGCGCCTAACAAGTTGTCCAGATTGTTCCCAAGAATTCGGAAGGGCGCAGAATTGACGACTTCAAAAAGTGCTGCCACAAGAAAGAACGCAATCAAGGTCTTGCAAAGCGGCAGTGTATCAGACACAGGCAGGTCTCATTCAAACAGGACGTTGCATCAACACTCGGCTGAAAGAACACGATATGTGCAAATCAAAGCGGACGCATCGTGTCGATCATTGCAATACATGCAGGTACACTCCATTCTTTGATAACACCGAAAATTTTTTCACGAGGTTACAAGAAAGTAAACGGGGAAATCATTGAAGCTTTCCACATAAACATGGGAGAGAAGCCCGTCAGTCACTCTGTCAGATAAAAAGTTTGCCTTCCTGCTCAGCACGTGCGCAGCAGGGCAAACTCCCATTGAAGATGCGTGATGAATGCATCTAGCACGATAAAGGTTGGCAATTGTTAGTGCGATTAGATTCGTCATTGTCGGGGTTTTAGTGTTGTTTATGCTGCTTCTTGTTTGCTCTTTCTTCTGAAGCCACCGCCAAGGGGCGTTTGCCGCGTCTGTGTGACATGTTTTATGCAGACGATATTGTGCTATTCGCAGACAGTCGAACAGATTTGCAGGGTCTGGTTAGTATATGTGGTCGGGAAAGTGAAGATTTAGGGCTAAAATTTAGTGTGACAAAATGCGGCTGGATGATATTCAATGACAGCAACGATCAGACCATATCAATACAAGGCGAGGAGATACCCAGAGTAGGAGAGTACAAATACCTCGGGATATGGATAAATGATGGGAATAGATACATGGAAGTACAAGAAAAAGCTATGATAGTTAAAGTACAGAGGAACTCCTCAATAATGAAGCATAGAAAGCTGTGGGGTTACAACAGGTACGAGGTAATTCGAGGTTTGTGGAAAGGTGTAATGGTGCCAGCACTTACATTCGGAAACTCAGTGGTGTGCATGAGGTCAGAGGTACAATCAGGGCTGGACGTGAATCAGAGGACGGTCGGACGTCTCGCACTGGGCGCCCATGGGAAGACCACAAATGAGGCTGTTAAGGGGGATATGGGATGGTCTGACTTTGGGGGAAGGGAAGCTCAGAGTAAAATTAGGTACGAACAGAGATTAAGGAATATGAAAGAAAGTAGATGGGCAGCGAAAGTATTCAGGTATTTGTATAGGAAGAACGTTGGCTCAAAATGGAGGAAGAGAACTAGGAGGCTTACCAGTAAGTATACACAGCCAGTAACGAAACGGATGGGACGAAAAAGAACGTTAAGAGCATGGTCAGAGCGGCGGAGAAGTCGGATTGGATGGCGGGAATGCAGAAGAAGCCGGAATTGAACAACTACAGAAAAGGGAAAGACGAAATCAAGAGAGAAAAATTTTACGATAATTCAAAGGGAAGCACTTTACTGTTTGAGGCAAGGTCTGGTTGCCTGAGAGCCCGAAGTTACAGAGCGAAATTCAATAAAGAAGGTGACACGTGTACGTGCTGTGGAAAAGCTAGGGAAACGACAGATCATATTTTGACTGAATGTACAGATGTCCACCCAGGTGTACCTGTGGACACTACCCTACAGGAGGCCATGGATTTCAGGAGTAACACGGGAAAGCTGAACATGTCGACGATAGAGATAAGTAAAAGGCGCTTAGAGTATTGGTGGCGCAAAAGTATGGAGCAAACAAAAGCGCAAAGTAGTTCGGGAAAGATTATTACATCACAGCGGAAAGATTATAGGTAAAATAGGTAGACAAGGGGAAAAATTAGATGTGAGAATATGTGTGATTCGGGGAAAGAAATGTTTGTAGAGGAAAAAGAAATAAAGCTAGAGCTTGGTGGCCCGGCTACCGCCCCGTTATAAAGGGGACGCTCCTAATATCCATCTATCCATCCATCGATCCATGGCTTTTTTTTCCTCATCCAACTCACACACTTTACACACACCACTCTTCTGTAAGTGTGTGTGTGTGTGTGTGTGTGTGTGTGTGTGTGTGTGTGTGTGTGTGTGTGTGTGTGTGTGTGTGTGTGTGTGTGTGTGTGTGTGTGTGTGTGTGTAAATCAATAACTGAAGTTAAATGAAATATGTAAGTGCATTTAGATTTTGCAGTAAACCGATTGTCTAGTTCCCCGTGGGTGCTGCGCAGCCTGTCGTGAATCGGTGCCGGGTTGTTTTGCCTTTCTCCGTTGCCGCGGGTAGCTAAGCGACATCCCTGAGCGCGACTCCGTACGCACGGGGCTCGGCGACGCACCGGTGAGCTCCTTCTGGTCGTCGGGCACCCTGCCGGGCGCCAGAATCATGGGCAGCGATCCGAGCAGGCCGTTGGTGACGCCCAGTGCCACAGACAGGGCCATGGCCCAGAGGTCAGAGGTCGTCGAGCTGTCCCACCGCGGCAACGCGCACAGTGCCAACAGCGGCACCAGCACGATGCGGCTGCAAGAGAGCCACACCAGTTGCGAGCGGGACCAGTCGTAGCGCACGGAAGCCAGCACCTGCAGTGACAAAAGCACGTCGCTCAGCTCGCAGCAGGCGTGGTTAGCACGAAAAATGCCAAAAGCGATGTATACGTAGACCAACGCAGTAATTTTAGTGAGGCTGCAAGCCTGCTGATTTTCTACACATAAGTGGATGACAAGGGCGTCAGTCGCTCTGACGTAAGTGCCAGCACGCAGCTTTATTTATGACCGCCATCTGCGCGTTCTAGGTCACGCACATCCCAGCCGGTAGGTGGCGATGGTGGTGGCATCGGTAAAGGTCCCTCTCACGAGTCGAAAAATCTGCCATCGTAGCTGTCGGCGCCAGCGTCAACGCAAATGCTGCTATTACGTCACAGACGGCTCAGATATACGTAAAATATATCGAGAAAGCTCCCGCGAGCTTTCCGCGAGTTAATCGTCCTGGAAAGAAAATTTGGAGGTCTCGGTGGGAATCGAGCATGGACCGCCCCGGTGCCAAACCGTTTTCCCGACGCCATAGCGGCTCTTCGACACTGGGCGACACCACGGAGTGCTTAGGAAGCGAAGCCAGCACGAGGACAAGCCTTTCACTTTCGTTCTCCTTGGCCAAGCTGGCCGTGAACATTTTTGTTAGTTGGTGCATTGGAAGCCCTTCCATTATGTGAAGCTCGATGACTAGCAAATCACAAAGTTAAACAAGGCTGTCAACCTTAATTTTCAGCTCAAATCATCCCTTTCCTCGTGCGTCAGAAATCCGGTGCTTCTCATGAACACGAATGTTTCCAAGTATAACCGAACGGTGAGGTCTCAATGGCGTGGTGAGGTCATGATTACGCAACTTCATAACGTGACTTCCATGTAGGCGTCATGCGACGACTCCCTAATGTGGAAGAAATATATTGTACAGTTCGTGTAAAATTTCGCGACAGACTCCTGCGAACAAAGCCAAGTTGTGGTTTCCAAGAGAAAACTTCGTGGCCTGGGTAGAAATCGAACCCATGATTTAGGGGTACGAATTTGGCGATGATAGTGACCATAGCTTTGTGATTATTGAGGTGCACACTAATCCGATGCTGTCAAGAAAGAGAGCGGATTAGATTTGCTAGGAAGCTTGCATTATTGGCCATATTTCAACATACAGAGGACCTTTGGTAATTTTTGCTCTGCAGTTTACCACGATGAGTTCAGCTACGGGCTCTCTTATGATAGACGAGCGTTGCTGAGTGGTTCACTCACTAGGACTCGCGTGGCCAACATCACACAAAGCTTTTCTAGAGCGAGCTCGTTGAACCATTTTTGCCTGGTTCATTATTATTATTATTAGCAAAAGGATATTTAAGAAAATTCATTCAGCTATCGACTGTCACTCGCTGCAATCCGATTTGTGTTCTTTTTCTGAATGGTGCAGGAGCAATAATCTCTCCCTAAATATTTCAAAAAACCAAGCTCATGAGTTTCACTCGGAAAATATCTAGCGTGTCATTTTCATATTCTGTCAATGCTGTGTCGTTGTGCAAGGTTTGTGAGATTAATGATCTAGGTGTTCTTTTTGATAGCACCCTATACTTTTCTGCTCATGCTAAGCGTGCTGCTTTGCGGGGTCTTCGTACTCTAAGCTGTGTTTGCATAATGTCTAGAGATTTCCGTTCTCCTATGCCTTTCCGCAAATTATACACAGCGATATGTCTTCCCCAACTTGAGTATGCATCTGCGATCTGGAATAGCATTTCTAATTTCAACAGCAACGCCACTGAGCAAGCCCAGAAAAAATTCGTAAATATCTATAACCACCGGTTTGGATCACTATCACTACACTGCCGGAGAAAACGCGCTGATCTGTTATTTCTTTTCAAGCTTGTGCATGGTATCATATCCTGCCCCGTACTGCTCAACTGTCTATAATTTTCGAATTACACGTAAACTGACCAGGGAGAATAGACTTTTTCATGTGACCGCGTGCCTCTGTGAACATTCGACCGTCGACAGGATACAGCATCTTTACAATGCTTACTTTCTAGACTTCGATGTTTTTCACAGCTCCCAGTCGCTGTTCTGCTCCGAGCTTTGCACTGTGTTAACATAGTGTAGTACATTGTCGAATTTCCTTTCCTTCTCTATGCTGCCTTGTGCATAGTTCGATATGTGCAATTTTATAGCGTTTTTGTATTTTGCGTTGCATCCCTGATATTTTATTATGGATGTTTGTTTTTGTTGTTTATTAGTGTTTTCTTCTGTAGAGTGTCCTTATTGTATTGTTTCTTGTTATTTTTTATTGCGTGCGCCAGTACAAACACCAAGCGGTTGTTCCTGGGCACGTCAAAGAAACTTTTAATTATTATTATTATTATTATTATTATTATTATTATTATTATTATTATTATTATTATTATTATTATTATTATTACGGGGTGGACTGGTTGACGCTTTCGGCGCATCATACGATATGTGCCTACCTACGGGATCAGCCATTCCTTTTTTTTTTTGCTAATGGAAACCTATACATCCATGAACATGTGTCGCGGCGGCTTCCTTTTCGAACTTTCATTGTCCCCTTATTTCTAGCTTTAAATTTCACGCAGTGGCGTTTGTTGTAGCTACTTCAGCTTACGCTAGACAGTTTACACGACCAAACATTTCGTTGCAGCTATCCTTCGAGCGGCTCGGCAAGCCGCGCTCTATTTCCGCTTCCGGTGCAACAGTCGTCCGAACGTAATCCCTACACTCACGTATTCAGCAAGCTGGATTCGCATACACAAACGAAAGAGTCAAATATTTCCCTACTGTATTCCACGCTCAATGCACAATTAGTTGCCTCTGACACCACTCCCGCGCTGTCTGTGCTAGCAGAGGCAAATGGCAAACCTCTGCAGAGCACGTTTCATACATAACTTTCACTGGACGTCACGTCGCACTTATAATGCTCGAAACGACGCCTTGGGCTGTGTAGCGAGTGACAGTGACCCGAGTCGAAAGTTGGCGAATCATACACCGAGTCGAAGATGTTGTAAGGATACGAGTCCTTAGGGCTTGGACCAGCACTTCTGCGAATGCGTCGCAAGGGATAGCGGTGAAACTTAGAGCCACGCCGAGCATTTGGTGGTGTTGTACACACCCAGCATAAGCGATTCCACTCGATGAACAGCGTTTCGTTTGTAGGAGCGATGTCCCCTGTTCCGAGGCGCTCAGCCACGAGTTACAACCGCCGCCTCAATGCAAATGGGTTCGTGATGCCTTGGAGCGCTAAAGAGACGGGGACGAGAAAAAGACACGCAGGACAGGCGCTCAACTTTCAACTGAGCTTTCTTGGAAGCAACACAAAAAATTTATACAGACAACCAGCGCGGGTAATCATGTTAACGACAACCCGAAAACAAAGTCAGTACCTCGCCAGAACCACCTCGTGGCTTCGCACCGGAGCAGTCACAAACGCAGCAGGGAAGGTAAGAAAAGAACCCAGGGATAAACGCAACGCGTGCTGCTATCTTAGTTCCGCCATGGAGCCCATGCGCAAACGCCCCTAAAAACAACGCCTGTGCCCGAGGAAAAAGAATCATCACGAATGCCTGACACCCGTAAAAGCAGCGGCATGTCATCTTCACTGACGCCATACCGCTGCTTTTCTTCTTGTCTGACGTCGAACCACTCGAGCGCGTTTTCTTAAAATCCTCCTTCCGTCTTTGCGACACGTTGCACACCCGCTGTTGGGTTCGTTACCGCTGCACGTTACACGTGGACGTCGTTTGCGAGGAGTCACTCAGCGCTGTGCTGAGGAAGGAGCATCGCCGATATGAGCGGTCGGTGCAGAGGCGTTGCGAGGATTAGAGGCAGACGAGGAGATTGGCGGGCAGCGCGATGCGTTGTCGAAATCCGGATTACTCGAGTGAGGCAAAAATGAAGGCAGAAAAAGCAGCTTAGTGGACCACGTCGGGTGATCGGGGTCTTAGTCGCCGGCCTGGCTCACTCCGAAGGGGAAGAGCATAAAGCACCGCCGCCGACAGCCGCGCCGAGGATATCACCGAGAACAATACACGCTCGGTGAGATTAGTCAAGAACGGCCCTTTCCCTCCTTCCCAGTTTCGACGAAAGATCGACAGGGAGAACGCGCTCAAAGGACGCCCGGCAGATATACTGGCCGTGAGCTTACACGGACGATACCAGCATCGCTTCAGCGTTCTTCCAAATCCTTCTTTCTTTCGCTGCAGCTTTTAGAACGCGCAGCTTATCTCTAATGTTCCGTTGTTGTCATTATAGGGGAACATATAATCTGGCGTTCTTATCAATGTGGCGTTATTTTCCGTGATCCAATTCTGGTGTCTGTTGGATCGCAGCAAAACGAGGTGGGTTGGTGCTCGTGCATTGTGGGATTAAGGAACATTCTTAATTAGTTTCCCCCTCACCTGCCTCCTTTGATCACGTTATTATTAAATATTTCTTTATTAAGCAGGATAGAGCACGCAGCATAATCCTTCTATAATAGATATTAGTACGCGATTCTGGTCTCATTACTAGAGCAAACACAGCCCACAGCCGTCACATTCTGAGCCCCAACGTAATTCAGGCCGTGCCTCAATAGTGCCTTTGCTCGATCAACTTTAGGTATGTGTAAGCCCTAAGACATTGCCCTCTAGTATTCAACAGCAGCCTTGTAAAAGCAATCAATAATAATAATAATAATAATAATAATAATAATAATAATAATAATGAAACGTTTATTTAACGTGCCCAGGAGCAACTGTAGGGTCTTTGTACTGGCGCACAAAAAAAGAATAACAAGAAACAATACAATAAGAAGACTCTACAGAAAAACAATACTAATAAAAAACAAGAACATTCATAATAAAATATCAGCGATAAAGAACGTTCGTTTGTCAGTGATAGGCCGTGATTGTTAAGGGCATTATGAGAGTAGTCTCGTGTAAGTCATGTTTTGAACAATATGTCGGACGTCTTGGCGGTGCGCTTAGTGCCTCGTTTCTCTGCTGTACTGTTGCGTCACATTTACGCATGCTGTTCATGTTAACGTAAAGTGTGAACGAACAAAGATGGCGGAATAAGACAGGACAAGCACTGATTCACATCTGAGTAAACACTCGTTTAGTCAAAGGTCTATGTCTTCATATTTGTTTGCTGCAAAAGCTTCGATTAAGACACAGCCGTTACAGGCACAAGGCTGTTAATAAATAGAGCTAAATCTTGAAAATCAGCTGACGAAGGGCTCCACCTCAGCCGTGGTAGCGGATCAGGAGCGTACGTCCCTCCCCCTGGGTGAGTCAACAGCATTTGCTTTGTGTCTTCACTACGCTAGAGGAATTCACAAAACTTGGCTTCTTACAACCCATTCCACGCATCGTGAAAATCGGTGTGATGCGAAGCAGTGAGGAGATTGCCTATAACGAATCGCTTGGCATTAAGCCAACCGTTACGAATAGAATGAATGTATTTGTTCAAAGTCCAACGTGGGCTAATCAGGAACGTTGACAGCACTATGGCGAACGAATCGCCGCTCATGCTGCGTAGCGTGTGTGTGCACAGCACAGACGTCGGTTTTATCAAAAAGAAGTAGGCCCTACGGTGCGCAGACGTTCAAGTATCCCTACGGGACAGGGTTGATGAAAAGCATGTCGAATCGCAGTAGAACATACGTATTGTTCATTATATCGCTGCCATACCGGTTAACATACATTAGAAGTGCAGCTGACGTTATACAGGCACTATAATCTCAACTGCTGGTGCAATATGCTTATGTGTATACATGCCCCGTATCGCCGTAGCCTAGTGGTACGCTTGACACCTCGGGTTTAACATCGCCTTCGGCTTGTCAGGTTGCATTGTCACGTCTACATTTAAAGCACAAACTGAGTTAAACGGTATGCCTTTCGTGATTTGAAGTGTGTTATGTTGATATGATATCTCTGTTATAGTTGGTACTTGGTAAGCTGTAGAAAGTTCAAACCCCCGTGCCGCATACACGCATAACATAGGCCTCGCACTACGGGTATGAGCCACACGTAAATTCAGTGTCGTTAATCGCGACGCACACGACAAGTACATCATGTTAGTGATGCAAGCATCAGTCATTTGTGTCGTGTTCGTCATACATGAATACCCCCCACCACGCAATGTGAACGAGACAACCAGGAGAGCACCGAGACGTAGGCGGCTCGACAGACAGACAGACAGACAGACAGACAGACAGACAGATAGACAGACAGACAGATAGACAGATAGACAGAGAGACAGACAGACAGACAGACAGATAGATAGATAGATAGATAGATAGATAGATAGATAGATAGATAGATAGATAGATAGATAGATAGATAGATAGATAGATAGATAGATAGATAGATAGATAGATAGATACGGTCAAACTGACGTAAGTGCGCAAAGAAATGCTTGGAATTTACAATTTGAAGCTCTATATTGAGGCCGCCCTTACGAATGCCAATATGCGCAGAGAATAACAAGGCAGCATCAGAATTCGAAAGCAAAGAGAAAGGGAGATGTAGAGAGCCCTTCTATTTCCTCTTTCTCTCCTGTGCTTTTAAAAGCAGGAAAAAATGCACAGACACTGGAACGCCGCCACGTTTAAACGCGAGCTCGGAAGGACACGTGTGTGTTGAGAGATCGCAGTTTGAAACTTTGCGACTGAACTAGCCACTGCGAGAACATGTTTAGCGTAATAACAGATATATCTCGTAGATAGGCACGTCATTCCATTTGGATGCTTAGTATAAATCGTAACTTGGTGGTCAATGTTCGCGGTAACGAAGCTAGCTATCTAGAAAGACCAGCAAACACTTGGCTGGATGCGAACAATAGAATTCCTTTGAAAGAGGCTTTCAGTGGACAAAGGCTTTTCCTTCAGAATAGGTTGCGCCTCTGCTATTGTGCCCACAATCTGCGGCAAGTGAAGTCCGTAAGCAGACAGCTCCTCTGAAGTGTCGCTGATGCAAGAAAAATAGAAATTGGAGGAGGAGACTGCTAGCAGGAAAGGCAAGTGCGTGACTGCGCCGCCTCAAAAGTCTTTTCGGAAAGTTATGAAAAAGATTATCGGGAAGCGAAGTGCCCTGCAAGTGCTGCTCACCATAAGGGTCGGAGAAGGAAGTATCTTATAAAGAGGCACAAAAACGGCGGTGCCCAGCAGGTCTGCAATTCCGCTTCTGTGCAGTCAATTGAAAGGATAAAGCAAAATACGCCTAAAGGTTCTTGCGGCAACATGTACAGTGACTGCGAATAACATCTATCCCGGAAGAAAAAAAAACGGGGACGAGAAGGTGATGTGCGCAGACAGGGAAACACTACTTCCAATACACAATAGGGAACCGCGGTGGTGCTTACTGTCTCTTCCTTTGAACTGAAGTGTGGTCACTTGCGAAGGTGACGCCAGCGAAAGCGTCATCATGTGGCAACGTATTACCTGGTGAGGCTAGTGACAACGTGAAACCACCATCCCAAAATGGAATGCAGTTGGAGAGATATAGCACAGCGGCGAAGACCTCCCGGTGGCGGCAGGTGGGCTTCGTGAGAGCCACGCCCACTAGATGGCCAATCCAGAGAAAGCACAAGGCGAGCAAATTCCGCCGCCCGAGATTATTCTCAATTCCAACTCCGATGGTCTCGCAATTTTATTACAGCCGTGAAGATAGGCACTATAAGAGGCCGCCTTGTAGCTATTGCAAAAACCGTCTTGTATTGCGACATCCAATAGCTTTCCAGAGTTCATCGTGTGTCTCTGGAATGCCCCGTATCTGAGCGTTGCTAGTTTGTTTCTTGTTCGACTGCCCAATCTATTTACTTCATTTATTGAGACTTACTTTTTTTGATCTATCTATCGTGGGATTTGGACCTGTGCGAGGCCGTCCCAACGTCTTTTCACAGTCACCTCCTTGAGCCACAGTACCTGTACTGTGTGGCTCGCTTTTTCTTTTTTTCTTACTCGTTTGTAACATGTTACATGGTCCGACCATGCCTTTTGTGACTTCAATCTATATACTGCACTGTGCCCTGCAGATTGCTTTAAGTTCGCTTCAATTCCTTCTCCTCTCTCCTGGTCATCGCCCGTCCTTCAATATCTTTCCGCACGCAACTTCTTTTCAACGCTCCCCGTTGCGCGCTTCCTCGACTACTTTATTTCACTTTGAGCTTTTCGGCCGCAGTGACTAAGCACCATCACCTGGCCGGAAATTTTGCAGCCACGCGATGTTTGCTTTTGAGAGGAGAGCCGAAAGCATTTCTTTTTTTCTTTAGCGCTTTAGTAATCCTGTGCGACGGACCTGCACCTCCAATGTTTACTGCAAGTGACAACATTTTCTATGTCGTTACTTTACGTTTACATTCTTCTTACGCAGTTTTGTTGTTCTTCCCGTTTTCAATAAAACTTCCACCACTTCTCTGTCGCTTCCGGGTAACTTTTTACGTTGACGTCAAGTGTTGCCCCAGGGTTCGCGGCCAACTTCCTCTCTTCCGTTCGTCCCTCGCTTCCTTATGTGAGCGGCTTTTTCAGCGGATAAAAAATAACTTACGGCGCACATGGGAGTCTGGTAACATGCGCATAATGGGGGTCGCCCATAATACGCATGTGCGTCCCAGTAAAACGAACCCCGCAAGCTGCCTGCCTCTTTTCTCAAACTTGATGTTCCTTCGAGCGGCCATATCCTATTGCAGACGGAAGATGACCGCCATACTTAGCGAAGCTGCTTAATCGTAATTGGTGCGTCCGTATCACGAAAAGCCAGCCGTGCTGTAGCTATGGCAACCAGCGACGCCACAGCTGCTGCTGGCATTGCCGTGCCTCGAAACAGCGACGTCATGAGGAGGAAGAAGGAAATGATGATGATGTGATGATGATGATGATATAGCCAAGTGCCAATAAGATTCGCTGCTCTCGCTAGCCTTGCGCCACTAGTGCAAGCTGCGCTAAATTTTGTTGTTAGTTTCATTAAAGGAGTTTGGTGTGCTTTTAAAGGCAAATACTACGAAAATAAAACATTTATGTGAGGCGACCGCTACGAATATATACCAAGAGCTACGATTATTCAGTTTCGCAGGCCTGTTAACTGTATAGTATTTGTATATGTCGATAGTAACTGGAATCCATCTCCGACTTGTCACGGCGTTTGGCCACACAAAGCTTACGTGCACTCTAGCTTAGTGATTCATAAACGATACCTTCCTCAAAGACTGCCCAGAGGAGCGCTGATAAGAGGGGAACTGCTATAAATAATTTCCGCAATGTGCACAAATAAGAGATGAAATACGAATTACATTAAATAACGAAATTTTCAGGCAGCTAGCACAGCATGACAAAAGCTTAACTCACATGACTACACTACTGAGCTTAAGCAATTCAGGCGGAAATTCACGGGGCTCAAGAAAGGCTATAGAATCAGTTGTGGGAAATGTGCACCGGATAGTCCATTCAGAATGGGCAAGGCGTGGAAAACACCGTTCGAAGAACATAGAGCGCATTTTCCTTGCGTTGTTGCACTACAATAGCTAAATAAACTCATATTACGTACTAACAGCCTGTGTAACGAAGCATTAGTGTAAATCTACGCGCGTATTTTTCAACAAATAAAGGACCCTGAGCTACAGATATACGAGCAGAGTGTGCATTTTAAAGCAATTTGTGCAAGGGCATAACAGTCGGTCAGAATACGCGATTTGCTCACCTGCGTCGAGAAGTGTATCGATCAATTCGGAGCTGTACGGTTTTCAACTACAGCTGGCACCGCTGTAGAATGCTTTCTAGAGCTACTAACGTTTTACCTACATGCTACCTGCAAAAGCAGGTAGCATGTCTTGCTTGGCACCTGTTCTTAGCAACCTTTATTTAGCGGAGTTGGACAGAGCCATGTGAGAACGTATTCGTGGTTTGAGTGTTTTTAGGATTTTTAGATATGTGGACGATTTTTAATTTTTCTTTACTGCACTTCGGAGAGCTTTCAAAACGAGTGTGCTGGGGTTTGTAACCTTGTACACGACTGCCTTAGTCCACTTGAACTAACATGTAAAGTGCCTAATGACGAAACCACAAGGTTCATGTTTACCGGCAGCCAAACGTGCTGGTCTTATCATCCTAGAGCTAACAAGCCACTTCTGGCTTTTCATTCAAGTGATTCCAAGCTAGTAAAAAGGGGGATAGCAAAGCTTTGTTTTAAGAACGCCTTGCAGAAGTCATGTCCACATCAAATGGCTGCAAGCTTCAGGCTGCAAGCAAAATGTCTCCAGGAGGCTGTTATCGAAGTCATGTCCTAGTATCGGTAGCAGAAAGCATGCTCAAGCATGTACGTCTGGGTGAAGACGCCTCCTTGACGGGACAGGAAGTTGATCGCAGAAAAATCGCTGTAGTACCCTACATTGATTGCTTCTCTCACAAGCTAAAGAAAATAGCACAGCGAGTTGACATCGATGTGCTTTTTTCGGCGCCGAATAAACTAGGCAGCCTGTGCCGGAAACCCAATCCAAATGGTGCGACGAAACGTAAATGTGCAAAACATCCCACCTACAGATATGTGGACTGTTGTACAGGTGTTGTGTACCGGATTCCGTTAAGTTGTGGAAAGAGTTATATCGGACAGACGGGCATTAACGTCAGACTGCGTGAACACGACAATAAAGTGAACACCGTCAGATGGGTTCCTATCCCTGCACTGCAAGAAATGTCATCCATGCTTTCAAGATACCATCATCTTAGGTAGAAGTGGGTGCGAACTAACACGCCTAATTCTAGAAGTGAACGAATAGATAGTGCTGGTGGTGCATGTGTCAGCAGTCCGTCGGTTGCGCTCTCAAGAAAGGAGCTACAATACCTGCGTATAAGTTGAGTTTTTGTTTCCGTGCGTGACATGAAAAACAGTGTGCAAAGAAGTGTATAAGAACCACGTGGTGCCCAGAAATAAATCATTTGTTGGAAGTGTAGCGTTGTGTGTGTGTTCTCCGTGTTCTCCTTGTGCCCTGTTACCTTGTGCTACCATAGTTATAAAAAAAATCACAGCATATCCACGGGGTGAATGATGATGAGTGGGCGAAGCTCCGGAGGGAATCATCGGTATACCGTGAATCTTCCGTGTAATTCGCCCAGTCGATCATCATGTAAAGACATGAGAAACACTGTATTCGAACGCTGGGATCTCGCGTTTAAGGGGACGCAAGCACAAACGCGTTAGAAACGTGCAGTACACTCTAGTAAGGGGGAGAGGCCACAGCGTCTTACGCAGACCCTTACACAGGCCGGAACGCGCACCGCGTTTGCCGACGCCATCACACAAGTTCCAGGCTCTTTGCGCGTCGGGAGTGTCCGTTTCCTTTCACTGGCTGCCCTCACATGTGGGCATAGCCGGCAATGAGGAGGCGGACACATTGGCCAAGGCAGCTCATCAGCCAGGCACCCCTTTCACCCGAGCCGTGGCGGCCAGGGACCACACGCAGGCCCGTCTCAGGAAGCTTCTCGTCACTGTCCATCCAGACCAAAGGGTGGCCAACGGGCGGGGACCAAGACTTCTTCCAGAGGCGGGCCTTACAAGGAGGGAACGAGCTGCCCTGCTGCGCCTGCGGACTGGCTGCGTCTGGACCGCAGCCCGCCGCCACGCCAAAGGACTCTGCACCTACCCGGCCTGCAGCCGTTGCGGCGATCCCGAGACCCTCGAGCATCTCCTCTGTGAGTGCCCTGGACTGGCCGAGGAACTCTCAAGGGTCCTCACAGCCTACAGAAGACAGGGTCTCCCTGCCACCACACTGCAACACCTCCTCTTCCCGTCTCGACCCCATCTGCCAGCACTCCGGAGCCTGGTTGAGTTCCTGGACGAGACGGGTATTGAAGCCTACCACTGAGTACGGGACCCTCGCCGCCTCTACCCCTGCCGACAGGCTGCTGACCGCAATGCGACGTCCGGGCCTCTGCCCTTGTTAAAACTTCTATCCTCTCTTTTCCTCCCACTTCTCCCTTCCCCTAAGGCGCTTAGCCGTGTCCCCAGTATGGGAGACAGAAATTAGCGTCTCTTCCTTCCTAACGAACCACCCCCCCCCCCCCCCCATCACATGACTGCTGAGAGAGTATAAGGCGGAGAGGCCACAGCGTCTTATACTGGTGTCACACGGGCGTTTCGAAGGCCTTCGAACCAACTGTAGATCGACTCAAAGGTCAAGTTTGAGCTGCTACACGGGCGGTTTCGATGGCCGTCGAGTCAATAGTCTATCGAGTCAACTGAGCAGCTCACAACTCCTTTGAGATTTCGAAGGCCATTGAACGACGAAAGCGGAAGCGGCGCGAACTCCGAGACTTGGCGCACCGGCAGCTCCCGCGCGCGCTAGTTTCTGAGGCCAGGACCCTATTTATGTCGTTGTATCAATATTGACGAAAGGGAGACTCGCAATCCGCAGTCCATTCAAAGGGAGTATCCTTTCGTAGCAGGCACGTCATCGGATATGCAACATCAGCAAACCTCGGAATGAATCGACGGAAATACGAGCAGAGCCCCAGAAAACTACGAAGCTCCTTCACAGAGCGCGGTGTACTGAAAGCTTCAACGGCTGCTGTCTTCTGGGGATCAGGACGGATGCCATCCTTATCAACGAGATGCCCAAGAACAAGAGTTTGGCGTTCACCGAAGTGGCATTTCTTCTAATTTAACACGAGGCCGGCGTTTCTGATGCAGTTCAGGACAATATCGAGCCGGGAGTTGTGCTCACTGAAGGTGCGGCCGAAGATGACAACGTCGTCGAGGTAGCACATGCAGATGTTCCACTTCAAGCCACGCAGGATGGTATCCACGAATCTCTCGAATGTGGCCGGAGCGTTGCATAGTCCAAACGGCATCACGTTAAATTCGAACAGCCCGTCCGGGGTAACAAAGGCGGTCTTTTCTTTGTGCTCAGGATGCATCGGGATTTGCCAATAGCCTGACCTTAAGTCTAATGAGGAAAAGTAAGAAGCCGAATGGAGGCAGTCAATTGCGTCATCAATTCGTGGGAGCGGATACACATCTTTTTTTGTTACGGCATTCAGTCGGCGATAATCAACACAAAATCGCCAAGATCCATCTTTCTTCTTCACAAGAATTACTGGAGCTGCCCAGGGACTCGCTGACTCTTGTATTACTCCTTTTTCCAGCATTTCATGAACTTGGTCGTTAATGACCTGGCGCTCTGATGGTGAAACGCGATATGGGTTTTGCCTAATTGGAGCTGCTGAACCCGTGTTGATCGTATGGCGTGTCCGAGACGCAGGTATCGGTGACTTTGCCCCCTTTTGCGCGAAGTCGAATGCGGAGACGTGCTTCGATAGCACATCCACTAACGTTCGGCGTTCACTTGTGCTAAGGGACTTATTGACCATAGACAAGAGGGCCGTTCCCAGCTCGTGATTAGCAGGCTCTTCCGGCGCGTCTGTAAGTGAAGCCACCGACGTGGACGCGTGTTCTCTGACGAGGGCCAGTTTCAGGCCGTCTGGCAATACCACGGGCTCCGTAGAAGAGCTTACCGTCCATAGGACGGCACGTCCACTTTTGACGGACACAACACAATGTGGAACCAGCACGTTCTTCTTCATGTAGTTAACATGGATCGGCTCTACGGTGGCATCGAAGCTGTCGCAATCCGCACCACAACAAACAACAGCAACACGAGCGGTAGACGATGGAGGTACGACAGCGTCGCCACAAACACATAACGTAGTTTCGCCTACGTGGTTCTCCAGTAGTTCTGAGGGCTCCCGACCACTTATGAACACCTGCCCTGTGCGGCAATCCACGGTGGCACCAGAATCCCGCAAGAAGTTCATACCCAGGATAACATCATGTGTGGACCTCGCAATAATCGCAAACTGCGTCGTAACGACATGGCCACCCAAAGACACGTCGGCATTACATAAACCAATAGGCTGCAACGGATCGCCGCTCACTCCACAAAACTTTGACGTTTAGTCCCGTTGAAACACAACCTTTCGCCTTAACAAATCCTTAAAAGAGGCACTCATAACTGAAATTGTTGCCCCTGTGTCTACCAGGGCCAACGCAGGCACATCATCAACAAAAACACACACTTTGTTCTTGAGCATCACCACCGGAGGTATTTCAGACAGTTGCAACTCCCCAGCGACCTCACCCCCATCGGTCGCTCTGGTTAGTTTTCCGGTGGCGGAGGGGACGAGGAGCGACGATGAAGTGGCGAGGGAGAGCGGGGAGCACGAGGACGCGGTGGAGGCGTCAAGCTTCGGTCAGATCCTGGAGAGCGGTTCCGAAAGCTGCTCGGCCAATAGTTGTCGCCATATGGTGCCGACCGCGGAGCTCCTTGAGGGAGTTGAGAAGGTGGTCTGTCATACCGCGCTGTTCTGCGACGGTTGCAGAAACGCGATATATGGCCTGTGACACCGCAAGAGTAGCAGACCGGTAGAGACCGCCTTGGTGGCTCTTCAATGTACTCAAATGCCTCATTCTCTCTAGCGTGGCGTATAGCTTCTTCGCGCAGATCACGGCGAGGCATCGGCAGTCGAGAGTGCGGACGCTGAGCGGGTCGTCCAGAGTGCGAAGCCGGGTAGCGTGTCGTCATCCTTGATTCTGGCGTTGTGCTGTATTCAACTGCCGCTGCGCTAACCGCAGGGTGCCAAGAAGTCGAAACTGGCATTGCCGATGGCTCGCATGGTGTATATGCTCCATGCCTCTCAGATGTCACACATGACGCCTCTTCACGGCGATTAAGTTCTTCGCGGACAATCTGCCGGATAGTCGATGCTAAGTCAAAACACGTGCTCATGTCCACGCTAGCGGTAACGTTTGCCAAGCGGCCGAACTTCGGCGTAATGCGACGCATCTTCAGTGACTCGAAGGTTCTGCAGTGTCGAATTACGTCAGACACAGAACTCAGGCTTTCTTTACCGATGAGGAAATTGTAAACGTCCTCAGCTACTCCTTTCAACAGATGCCTTGTCTTCGTCCGTCATCCTAGCGTCAACCGTTTTACAGAGCTTCAATATCTCCTCAGTGCACGTGGTGCATGTCTCACCAGGCAGCTGCGCCCGTTGCGAAAGGGTTTGCTCGGCTCGCTTCTTCTTGGCAGCTGAGTCCCCGAAGCAGGCCTTGACCTCGTTAAAAAAAATGTCTCACGTCGTTAGTGCGTCCTCGTGGTTTTCGTACCACACCAGCGCAGTATCGGTAAGAGCGAACACCACGTTGGCGAGCTGCGCGGCAGGATCCCAGCCATTGGACTTACTCACTCGCTTGTATTGTACGAGCCACTCGTCAACATCCTCTCCAGCCTTCCCGCCGAAGGTCGGTGGAACTCGGTAATACAGCAGCGGACCGCTGGTCGCTGCCCTCGGAGCGGCTTGGTCAGGCATATCGGAGATGGCAGTGGCAGATGGCGGGAGACCGGCAAGTCGACGGCTTCGACGAAGCTCTAGCGTTGGTAGTTCCGTTGTTGCAGGCGTGTACCCCGCACCTCCACCACTCTGTGACGAGTAAACGGGGGCACTCGTCGCTCTGAGCAAGGAAGGGGTCCTTTAATGAAGTAGCGAAAGCGAGATCAACAGCGGCCAGCTGGTGGTTGATGCTAACGTCGTTCTCCTCTTCCTTTCAGTAGCGCCGCATATGCACGACCATCAATCGTCGTCCTCTTCGCGCATATGCGCAACAATATGTAGAATCTTACACCTTTGAAAAATATTGGAACGTGCCGAGAGGCCAACGCTCTCACAACATTGCATTAGTTCTAGACCGAATACGCCGTCACTGGTATAAAAAACAAACGCCATGCAGCTGGTGGGATGGATGGATGGATGGATGCTATGAGCTTCCCCTTTGTAACGGGGCGGTGACATGTGCGCCACCAGGCTCGTAAGAAGATTTAAGAACTTTTTTTTTCTCTTTTAATTTTCCTCATGCCTTTTAAATTTACTTCAATCAAATCGATCATGCCATATCAAAAACGGAATTTCATATCCCAGTTCCCTGCCCCTTATGGCAGAAATTCCATATTTTTCCCTATAATTATTTTTGTCCGTTCTCTCTAGTTTTCTGCCACCAGTATTCTAACCGTCTCTTACTTATTTCAATCGCGGCTATGTTCAGCTTCCCGTTGTTCGCCCTAAAACCCAAGGCTTCATGTAGGGTGGTGCCCAAACGTACACCTGGGTGGATATTTCCGCATTCAATCAGAACATGCTCTGTCGTTTCCCTATCTTCCTCACAGCATGTGCATTTTTCTTCTTCTTTACTGAATTTCGCTTTATAAACACGCGTTCTAAGGCAGCCCGATCTCGCTTCAAACAATAAAGCGCTTCCTCTTGAATTATCATAAAATGCCTCCCTCTTTATTTCGTTTTTGCCCTCTCGGTAGTTATTCAGAGTCGGTTTTTTTTCCATCGCTGTCCTGCAGTAAATCTTCTCCGCCTCTCTGACTTTTCCCTTTACGCTCTTTGTTGTCAGTTCTCTTAGAGCCGTATATTTACTGGTGAGCCTCCTAGTTCTCTTTCTCCACTGCGTGTCAACGCTCTTTCTATATAAATAGCGGAACACCTTCACTGCCCACCTAACCTCTTTCATATTCCTTAGCCTTTCTTCAAACCTTATTTTGCTCTGCGCTTCCCTTGCCTCAAAACTCGCCCATCCCATATCGCCCCTTACAGCCTCGTTTGTCGTTTTCCCGTGAGCACCCAACGCGAGGCGTCCCACAGTTCTTTGATTCACATCCATTCCCGATTGTATCTCTGGCCTCATGCACACCACTGAGTTCCCAAATGTAAGCCCCGGTACCATTACCCCTTTCCACAGACCCCTAAGCACCTCGTACCTATTGTGTCCCCATAACGCTCTGTGCTTCATTATTCCTGCGTTCCTCTTTCCCTTTGCTGCCAAGGCTTTTTCCTGTACCTTCATGTATCTATCGCCCTCATTTACCCATACGCCAAGGTACTTGTATTCGCTTACTCTCGGTATTTCTTGGCCCTGTATGGATACCGCCTGGTCGTTGGGATCATTGAATACCATCAATCCGCCTTTTGTTACACTAAATCCTAGTCCTAGATCCTCGCCTTCCTTCCCGCATATATTCACCAGCCGTTGTATATCATCTCGACTGTTTGCGAATAAGACAATATCATCAGCATAAAATAAACCCGGAAGCATCTGCTCAATCATCACGCCGCCCTGTTTGTGTGACAGATTAAAACCAATGTGGCTATCTCCTAGCGCTTTTTCCATTCTAACCATGTACAGCATGAATAACAGCGGCGACAAAGGACATCCCTGTCTCAGCCCCTTGCTAATATCAACGTTCTCTCTGCTACTTATTCCTTCCCATTCTATGCAAACTGTATTTTCTCGATATATTTCCCTCAAAAGCTGTACACAATCGTCGCCTATGCCCATTCCTTCCAAAATTTCCCACAATATTTCCTGATTAACATTGTCATACGCCCCAGTGATGTCTAGAAAAGCCACATACAACGGCCTCCTTTCTATTTTAGATATTTCTATACACTGAGTAAGAACAAATAGGTTATCGTCTAAACGCCTGTCTACTCGAAATCCATTCTGAAGTTCTCCCAAAATATTGTTACGTTCTGCCCAGGCTTCTATTTTTAATTTTACTGCTTGCATAGCCATCCTGTATAGTACCGATGTAATGGTTAGCGGTCTATACGAGCGAATGTTATTCTTTTCCCCCTTGCCTTTATAGATTAAGTTCATTCTGCTTTTTCGCCAACTGTCCGGTATTTGCCTCTCCTGTAAGCATTTTTCTACGGCTTTCAATAGCGCTTCTTTAGTGTTCTGTCCTAATTCGTTAATGAGGCTAACGGGGACCCCATCTAAACACATAGCAGTGCGCTTTGGAATTTTTCCTTCGGACTTTTTCCAGTTGAAATTCTCAAGTTCTAGCTCTTCCTTAGTTTCGCTCTCCGTCATGGTTTTATCCACTGGGGGAATCTCTTGGACGATCTTTTTAAACGAATCGGCTGTTACCTTCTGGATGTAACCCAACGCTTCGTACCCTTCCAATTGATTTCCTGTTTCATCAACAATATGTTGTTGCAATGTGGCAGACTTTTTACCTAGCGCTTTTATGTGGTTCCAAAATATCCTAGGCGCGTCCTTCTTTTTGTCATGAATTTCTGTAACCCAGCGTTCGCTTTCACCTTTAATTTTTGCCTCGACCAATTTCTGTACAATAGATTTTTTCTCTAAATATATTTCCCATCTTTCCGTGACTTCGACTTGCGGCCGCTTCTCCCTTTTTGCCTGCCTGTGCTCCCTTGATGCTTTACGTCGATTTTCGATCGCTTCCCGGATTTCCTTGTTCCACCATCTTTTTGGCGTTCTCTTTCCTTTCCAGCAAACAGTTTTCTTCTCTTTACTTATTTCTTTCGTCATTGCATGAACTAGCTCATTATACCCCCAGTCCTTGCCTCGTATTTTGCCTACTTCTTCCTCTACTCTTGCGGCTATATTTTTTATTTGTTTGTCATTTAAGTACGACCTGCCAAACTTCGACTCTACGTTATTATTTTCAGTTTTATATCCCAGTTGTAACGTTATGCGTTTATGATCACTACCCAAGCTGTTCATCCCGTCCTCGTCTATTCTCATTTCTCTCAGTTTTTCATAGATTCCTTCCGTCATTAGACAATAATCAATGTTCGATTGTCTGTTTCTGACCTCCCACGTGATCTGTCCACCACACTTGGGCCCTGTGTTAACTATCACGAGACTATGGTGCTCGCAAAGATCGAGCAATAACCTCCCATTGGTGTCTGTATATCCGTCAAGGTCATGGATGTGCGCATTCATATCCCCTAGGAGGATGATTTCAGCCCCATGACCAAATTCTTTAATATCGGTGTTTATGCAATGCTTTATCTCCAGATTCTTTTCCTTACAGTTATTTCCCGTCCACATGTAAGCTACACCTAGCCACGTTTTCTTTCCACCTACCGTGCCCGAAACCCAGAGGTGCTCTGAACACGTTTGTTTTACTCTCTCCCATTTGGCTCCGCTATGAATAAGCATTCCAACACCCCCACCTTTTCTTTCTGATATGATCCTGTTGCACCCTTCCCAAACATAATTGTCAATATGTGGTGGCTCTTCCAGGTCTCTAAGGTGTGTTTCTGTAATCGCATAAACGCCTATCTTTTCTTTGTTTAACTGTTCCTCAATCTCTAACCATTTTGCCTTTTTTCTGCCACCCTGCATGTTTATGTAACTAATTGCTACACGTGCCTTCGCTCTTTTCTTCCTTTTACCTCTTTTCTGCCATTTCTCAGTGCTGCCTGCCGGAAAATCCCCCTGGTTGTTTCCTTTGTTCCTTGCTACCCCGGACTCCGAAGGGCCCGCGTACCCCCCAAAAAAGCTACTGCACGTCGTGCAAGCCGCCAACCTACCTCATGACCAAGCCTCCTATCGAAGTGAATTCTGTCTCTTTGGAAACCCCCCCACCTATGCACCTCCCTGTTTATTTCCACTACTTCGAAACCCTTCTCTCGACTCGTACGCCATATCTCTTTGTTTGCATCGACAACCGCTCTTTGGAGGTTGCCGTCACGCACTGGTATTTCCGGTACTGTGCACACTACTATCTGCACCTGGGGGGAGATGGCGCGCATGTCATCGACGCCTTTTGCCAAGGTCGTCGCTAATCCTGACGATTCTTTGTTGAGAACGTCGTTTAGCCCTGCCGCAATCATCACGAGGTTGCGTCCGTGAGCCCCAGACCTGAGCTTTTCTCTTGCTTGCCTCATGACTGAACCCAGCCTATGTCCTGGGAACGTCCCTACCAATACTCGCTTGTCGCCTTTCACCCTCTCTTTGAGTGCCTCGGCGCATCGAACTAAATTGGAATCGCCAGCTATAATAACCCGCTGAGGTTTTCCAGCTGGAGTCACCTGAACCTGGCTACTGTCTGGGTGTTTAGCCTGAGTCGCAGCTGCTGCATTATCTACTCCCTCCCGCAAAGCTACTTCCTGAAAGCTGTGCCCCGCGCTCTTTGCACCTGCGTTTTTCACACCCTGTTCTTGCTGCCCCCCCGCGCTGGAGGTCGGCGCCGCACTGTTCTCGCTGTTGCCTGCTTCTTTGTTCGCCTTAACTACCATGGCTAGCCCCTCCTCTGCTAACCTAAGCCTCTCCCCCATGGCCTGCGTTTTCTCACGCTCTTTTGCCAACGCATTTTCAAGCTCTTCGCCTTAACTACCATGGCTAGCCCCTCCTCTGCTAACCTAAGCCTCTCCCCCATGGCCTGCGTTAACAGGCCATGGGGCCTGCGTTAAACACTACGTGTCGCGCCATCTGGTGTCTACAAATCAAACCAATTTTGGGGGCTCACGCTAGGCACTTAGGCTTAGCAGTGCCGAAATCGGCAAGTTTTCTGAATAACGACTGCAAAAAGTCGCGCATACTTTGTCCCTTTTGGTGCATGAGATTAAGAGAAGGCTCAACTTAAAGTTTGTTTCTTGCCATCGGTGCTAATAGCAAGCAACTAGTGCGAATTATAATTGAAGCGGGTGCCTTGGTTGCCGCCATGTTGTTGCGAAATCACTCGGCGACTCAACGGCCGTTCAAAACTGCCGTGTAGCAGCGCCAGAATGTATTTTGAGTCGATAGAGTTTTGGGCTTTTCGAAGGACATCGACTCGAAGGCCTTCCAATGTACCCGTGTGACACAGGTATTACACCAGCTTCTTACACGGGCCGTAACGCGCTAGCACAAACGCGTTAGAAACGGGCAGTCTTTCGTTAATGTTGGGTATTTAGTGTCATCGTGGTGCATGTGTCCACGTGCGCTTCGTGGCGTAGTGGCTAGCGCCGCGCGTTCAGAAGTAAGGGGTCCCTGGTTCGATTCCCCGCTTCGGACACAACTTTTGGAATTTTTTTTCATAAAAGTAGACGTGGCTACCTACTACTACTACGACGAAAGAGCGCCTTCCGCTCTCTCTCTCTCTCTCTCTCTCTCACACACACACACACACACACACACACACACACACACACACACACACACAAGACAGCAGATGGAAGAGTGAGAGCTCGCGTGCCGGGAGGCACGCGCCGAGGGCGAGCGCGTGCCTACCGGGAGATACTGCCGGTTACGCCTTACGCCTGACGAGGGACAAGGTTAGACTATAGGAGGAGCTTCGCCCCTAAAAAAACACAAAGTCAACCTGCAGCGTTGAAGTTTGGTTGTGTGAAGAAAATTTCATATGAAGTGATAAAACTGCCCTCTCGCCTGCATAAGCGTTTAGGCTTTTACAACAACTGAAGCTGTTTTGCCTTGCTCGTAGGCAGTGATCCGCCATGTTTGGTATATAGGCTTTATGAGCACTACGCGTATTGTGCGTGTTACAGAAGGAGCACATGAAAGGGAGCATTCCTGTGTTTAACGCGCAGTATCGCTTTATTCCACGTAAACTCTTTCGTGTTTATGCTCCTAAACTTGGTGTACTTAAGGTGCACTTGAAATGGGCGCTTGAAACATTTTGACTGTGTATTAGGAAAGCTGGCTGGAACGCAACCTACCTTACCCCACATGTGTGCCACTAGTATTACGCAACAGCAAATAGAAGAAGAATAAATTCTTCGCATTGCTCAACTAACACATATAAGCAAATACGAACCCCCTGGTTTAAATGCCCTCGGTGCATTAAGCCTAAATCTCTACTTTTCCCATCCGCACACCATCTAGAGACGGTACTGCAGCAGTGAGACGCACGTGGACCAATCCCGCAAGCCGGCAATGAGAGTAAAAAAAATTGACGGCAGATCCACGAGGTGAATGATGATGAGATTGGGCGAAGCTCCTGGAAGTAATCATCGGTTAAACCGTGAAATTTCTTCCGTTAATTCGCCCGATAAAATTGACGTGAAACGATTGATTAAATGTTTTATCAAACTTTTATTGCTGGTTTCCGTTGTCCTTTCATTATGACCGCTTTGTGGTCGGTGAAATGTAAGCTAAGTGGTTCTTGCACTGGTTGCAGATGGGTTTTGCCTTTGAACGCTTCTCCAACGCAAGCAGTCGGTATTTCTCAATCAAGAAACTCGCTAGGAGACGCTGCCTGCGCCAACGTTGTCTCTCGCGTTTGCCGGGGCAGTGCCGGGGCACAGGAGAAATCTCACCAGGCACTACCTTGGAGGTAAACAATGGCTGCTAATGGGAATGAGAGACAGAAGAAGTCGGCTTTTAGCTAACACTTACACTGCTACTTCTACTAACGTTTCCTACTGGAACATGCCAATGGCTGCTAATGGGGAATGAGAGACAGAAGAATTCGGCTTTTAGTTAACGCGCACGCTGCGAATTTTTGTTGTTCAACAACGCACAAGAGAAATCTCCCACCGGCACCACCTTGGAGGTCAAAGCGTAAGACTGGTTACGCACTACTACGACTACGACGAGGGACGAACGGGTGCCGCCTTAAGGAGCTTCGCCCCTAAAAAATAGCGCCATGAGCACGTATCCTATCGCGACAAGTGCAAATGAATTCTGGGGTTTTGCGTCCCAGGACCACAATATGATTGTGAGAGACGCCGTAGTGGGGGGCTCCGAAAATTTCGACCACCTGGGGGCTACAACAGGTTCGATTATACACCCCCGTGCTGTTTTAATCTCATACGCCTCTAACAGCCCCCGAGTGGGTCCCTGTGTCGGTACAAAATGCTAGATTGATCAAGAAGTGGAAGGTACGCGTTCTTGTTTACTTGTTTACAATCCCAGCAATGTTCACCCATGCATGGGCGAACAACCATTTGATGAGCCATTTTTTAGATCCTCTTTCAGCCGAATATTAATGCATCTTGCCGTCTGACCGACGCTTGCACACCGACATGAGAAGGGAAACTCATGGACCACGGAGCAGGCGCAGGGGAGAAAGGTTGACTCTTTTTTTATGTTGAACGTTGCTGCCAAAGGGCTGTGGTTAGGTGCCCTGTCAACCACGCTCATTACCCTGGCACATAAACGTGACATTTTCTGAGGGCCTGAGAAACAGTGCTACGTCCTACAAGTTATGTATACTTTGTGCTGGCACCGAATCACACCAAACGCCCCTCTTTCTTTGTTATTACTGCGGGGTGTGCGCATCGTGCTACTTTTGCATTGTTCACTAGTTTATCACAGGTTGCTCCAATTGCAGATTTTGGGTATCCAGCATCCGTCAGCCTAGTCACTTACAACCAAACAGCTTCCGTTACCACACGAGGACACGACTTCTGTAGCGCCGCTTCTACGCAAAACAAAGCGATGCCACTATTCACAATTTTTTAATGCCTCGAGGGAAAATTCAGGCACGACTTTTGGTACCATGGAAGACAAAGAGAACATTCGTGAAATGACTCAAAACGCTGACGTATATCTAGGAATTGCAAGTCATTCTCGTCCGAGAGTTGTACAGTAAAACTAAGGCCCAACCTGTCGGGGTTTACTTTTACTAATACTTACTGCTAGCAGCGGCTGTAGCGAAAAATACGAAGGAGAACCGGACCCGACCGTCTGGCCTGTTCGAACGAAAGGCGGAAACAATAGCGCGAGCCCGCCCGTGGCCCTTGCTCGTGCCAGCCGCCCCTTCGTCTTCTTTATTTCGCAACATACTCCCGTCGGCGACGAATTTGCGAAGGGCTGCATTCTTCATGAACACGAACTTTGAGACGGGATGTCGTCCTCAGGCGCAATCAGCAGTTCCGTCTCAAGGTCTTCGTGACATTTCGGTCGCCGCTTTCTCGGTGGTGCGTGGGCGGTTCAGTTCTTGTGCCGCCAGAGTCAGGTGCTTGCTGGGAGGCGATGGCGAAGGTGTTGCCAACTGGCAGTGTAGTTGCGGGAGGAGGCTTGTCTTGAGGGGCCGGTGCAGGCCTCCACGTTGCTTGACATCACCTTGATCGAACGCTCGGTGCGCTTGTGTTACTGGGCAGCGTCGAACCATCCGAATTTGAGTCGCTGTAGCATTGGGGATTTTTCCTTCGCGTACCTCGAAGTGGTGGAGTTTCTCTTGTTGCAATGTGACATCGAGATAGGTCCCCAACTGTTCGTCGCGCGATGCTTCGTACTGCTCTTTGAATAGGAAGTCCAAGTGGGTGTTCGCTTGTTCTTCTTGCTTTTTTCTGGGGGCACGTCAACGACTGTCAGTCAGTCATGGGCACGTTACCAGTAAAAAGTAACAGTGTTACAGTTACAGTTACCTGAGCCAGAAAAGTAACTATGTTACAGTTACAGTTACTCAGCTTCCAGAAGTAACTGGTTACGGTTACAGTTACTGCTAAAAAGTAACGTCGTTACTTTTCCGTTACTGTACAACATTATTACACCGCAAGAGAAATTATGTAGTTCTTTCAACGGAAACGTATGAAGGCGTGCGGTTAGTTGAAGTTGCTCGTAGCAAAGCGCCAGATAAAAGGAAAGGAATGGGCTCACGCAAAAGCTCAACACCAGCAATCGCTGCTTACGCCTAATTTTATCTAACAACATTTTTTATTGTTTGTGGAGAATTCATTTACAAAAAAAAAAAGGCAGATCCCACGTGCAGGGGGAATCAACGAAATGCGAAGCATGCGTCAGGAACGTAAAATGAAACGGCATTGCTGTCTCGCTATACCGATTTTGGTACATATGAAGTTAACGAAACGGCCGCAAGAGCACCAAAACTGTGGCATATAAACCATGCCGCTCATGACAAGCATGTCATGATTATAATATTATGACATGTCATTTACGTTCGTCATGCAGTCGTGCACGTGCCATAGCAATTTTGGTGTACATCCCATTAACGAAACGCGTGGCATGTAAAGCATGCCGCTCATAACATGCATGTCACAATTTTCATGTTCTTAGAACGTGTCACCCATGGTTGTCATATATTGTTGCCTCGTCATACCAATTCTGGTATATATATATCAACTTAACACAACGGACGCAAGAGCACCAAGACCGTGGCACGTGAATCATGCCGATTAAGACATACATGCCATGACTTTTGTGTTATCACGTGCCATTTATGTTCGTCATGCAGTCATGTTGTGCCATACCAATCTTAGCATACATCCCATTAAGGAAAACGCCAGGAGAGCACCAAGACCGTGGCACGTAAATCATGCCGCTCATGACATGCACATCATTATTTTCATGTTATGACCTGTCATTTATGTTCGTCATGCAGTCATGTTGTTGCATACCAATTTTCGTATATATTCCATTAACGAAACGGCCAGGAGAGCACAAAGTCGTGGGTGGCTACATAGATAGATACGCTCAAAGTCGCCGAAGTTCGAAAAGAAATGCTTCGCATTTAATACGTTGGGATAGCCTGATGCCACGAAGAACTGCTGCACGCTCGTAAATGGAATGGGAGCTCATCCTGAGACGCGACAGAAAGGACAGGCCCCTCTAAGTCATTGCAGCCGGCACGTTAGGTAGTGCTTTTTGGAAGTTGAGAACTGAACGTGTGCGAGGCACTGAAAAGCGTCTGTTTCTAGGTGGTTTCCGCGCGGGTCATCATGAAGAAATGGCTGGCCACGCAAAAAAATTAAGGATGCTGCACCGGCCTCTGAACAACAGTGACTTTCGTCACTTACGCCGACCATACTGCGGTGTCGCGCACCTTTTTCTGCATGGGGGCGGGGAGAACTCTTCGTCGCCCTTTTTTGTCGCCTACTGGCGGCGCTTTGCTTGCCTTCGCATAAAAAAAAAGTCATTTCCGCCCTGGAAACACATCAATACATCTACAAATAAAAAAAAAATTCACAGTACGTCCGCGGAGTGAATGATGATGAGTGGGCGAAGCTCCGGAGGTTCATCGTAGATCGTGCCGAGTTCCGGATTAATTTAGTTAACGCGCACGCTACGAATCCTTATGGTTCAACTACGCACAAGTGAAATCTCCCACCGGCACTTCACTGCAAGTTAAGATCCAGTGCCTATATATATATATATATATATATATATATATATATATATATATATATATATATATATATATATATATATATATATATATATATGGGTGGCCGGTGAATGGTTCTCCAGCGCGAGCAGTCGGTATTTTTCAATCAAGAAACTCGCTAGAAGACGCTGCCTGCGTCAAGCTTGTCTCTCACACGTGAGGGCGCGTTCTCCTTCTTTGCGAATTGGTGGAGCGTTTATCGAAGAAAGAACGTTTCATATTCAACGCGCGCCTTTCGCTCTCTCTCTCTCTGTCTCTCTCTCACAAGACAGCAGACGCAAGAGGGAGAGAAGTAGCGCGCCGGGAGGCACGCGCCGAGCGCGAGCCTCCCGGCGGTGCGAGGTGGCTACATACACACGACGACTACTACTACAGAGGAGGGAACGACCCACACCCTAAGGAGCTTCGCCCCTAATTTTCGATGGAGGCGAAAATGCCAGAGGCCCGTCTACTGTGCGTTGTCAGTGCACGTTAAAGAACCCCAGGTGGTCTAAATTTCCGGAGCCCTCCACTACGGCCTTTCTCTCCTATCTCTTTCACTCCCTTTCCCCCACCCCCACGGACGCTTAGCCGTGCTCCCTACATGGGCTGCAGAAATTAGCGTCCCTTCCTAACCGAACCACAATCAATCAATCAATCAATCAATCAATCAAAGAGCCAAGGGATGTCCGTGTCCTGCACACCATCGCGATGCAAACAATAGATCGTAAAACATTCCACTAGTGAGATACAAATACATTTTGCAAATTTATCTATAGACACAGAGGTAAAGTTAGTCATAAATATTTAAGAGAAACGTCGCGATTCTGCCGAGCCCTGCTTTTAATGAGTGTTTCTGCTGGATATTTTTTTAAAGGAAGTAACTGTAACGGTATTTACAGTTACAGTTACCGTGTAAAAAGTAACAGTGTTACAGTTACAATTACTCTGAATTAAAAGTAACTAGTTACAGTTATAAGTTACTGAAAAAAGTAACTAGTTACCGGTAACGCGTTACTAGTAACTAGTTACTGCTCAAGACTGCTGTCAGTTCAGATGTTTGCACTAGAGGCGCGAAGGAGCCAGTGGTGACATGACCTTGACGTGGTAAAGGAGGCGAAGTTGTCACGGCGGGCGCCTCTCCACCTTGCACTATACGTAACGAAGACCTACCCGCAGGCGTTGGTTGCTGCACACTGTCGACGTCACGGACGTGTTTGAGGGCGCTGCATCATCGTTGATGCACAGACTGGCAGGCTGTGCGAACGTGGTGCCGTTGACTGGCACTTCACAGAGCTGCGCGGGCTTCAACTTCTTCGATACTGCGTCAGACACGTGGGAGGTCACGCCTGCACGCGAGGGCACAGTGGGTTGGACGACGCAGAAGGTTGGCGCTTGGGTCAGAAGGCATGGCGATGCGCGAAACGGGATGTGTTGCTGCGGCGATGCGAGTGGCGCGACGAATTGCCTCGCGGTGTCGGTGGTGGAGACGGATAGGATTTGCGGACGCGACTGGGTGGCGCGGCGAACATCGGAGATGGCGAAAATCACCTTTTGTTGGTAATCGAACGCTGTTAGCATGTCGGCTTCCAGGTCAGTGTCGAAAAGTGTGGCCTGGATGTCGTTATCGAAGGCCACGAGCTCCGAATACTTCTGCTCGAGTACGGCGAGGTAGTTCTCGAGCGTCCCAGTCGGGGTGGCGGGATCCTCGAGCAGGGTGCTGAGGGTCGAAATTGTTTTGGTGATCGCGGTGCGGACGAAGCCGCGCTTTGTCCGAAGCTGGTCAATTGCCGAAGTCGAGGGACCAGACGACCGGGCGTGTTTCGGCACCAGAAAGAATGTAGCGAAAAATACGAAGGAGAACCGGACCCGACCGTCTGGCCGGTTCGAACGAAAGGCGGAAACAATAGCGCGAGCCCGCCCGTGGCCCTTGCTCGTGCCAGCCGCCCCTTCGTCTTCTTTATTTCGCAACAGCGGCATCGCCGCTAGCCAACCCCGTGCCGTGGATTCGAGCACTCAACGAGCAGAGAATGAGGTAGATGCGTCCGGGCGCTCGCTATCTCAGCCGTGCATGCCGCGTTGCCCCGCGCTTCGGCCCGCGGCCCGACTGGAGGCAGGGCAGCGCGAACCGTCGCACGCGGCGAAGGAGGAGAACATTAGGCACAACTCTCCGTGCATGGTAATTTAATAAACACGTTAAAACAAATAATACAGGGCCGAATCAATCGAATTAAATATAAACAAAGGATAACGATAACGATTAACAAAACGCGAGCACAGTAACACAAAGGACATTAACAATGAACACGCGAACACAAAATAACACATAAAAAAGAACCATGCAAGGAAGGAGAGCCTAACCCCGGCCAGCGCACCCGCGACCGCGCCCCAAGAAAAGGAAAATAGAAAGGAAGGAACATACGTAGATGGGCGCAGATCGCCGGCCGCTGCCGTGGGTCGCTGGAGCCCGAGACGACGCGCGGTCCGGGCAACGAGGCCTCGCCGCCCGGAGAGCCGCAAAAGCACGTACGCATCGCCTCGAGACCCAGCGTGTTCTCCCGAGGCATCTCCAAAACCAGAAACGCCAGAACGCGCAAACGTCAGAAATTAGTAACTGACCAATGGGAAACTAGTTATGACCACATGTGGCGGAGCGGGCGGCCCCCCCCCCCCCCCCCCGAGCGGCGGCCGCCGCTCCGTCCAGCTGGGAGAGAGAGATGCGGTGACATTCCTAACAAAACATGGCGTCGAGCGGGACCCGGCCCCACAAACCACGACAAAAAAAAAAAAAAAAGAAAGAAAAACTTTCTTCGCTTGAGAGCCAATTCTTCAAACTTACTCCCACCTACAAAAATCAGGAAGTCATCCACGTAACGAAGCGCACGGGGAGCAAAACTGCCTATTTCATTTATGGCCCCCTCCACTTTAGCTAAGGAGACTTTGCTAATGTTTGGGGCTACGCTAGAACTTATGCACACTCCTGACTTCTGCGTGTATTGCTGCGCTCACCAGCATACATGTAGACGACAAATACACGGACAATAATTCCAAAAAGCCCTCAAGAGAAGCGACACACCGCAAGACAAACCTTTCTTCATCATTAAACTCGGTAATAAACTTCTTTACAGCTACTATTAGCTCGATCAGCTTGTGAAATTGCGTAAAACAAATGCTCAATACCTGGCATGTAGGATTTTGTACCGACATAGGGACTGTAGCACTCAGGAGCTGTTTGAGGCGTATAAAATTAACACTACAGGTCGGTGGTGTAAGCGAACCTTCGGCGTAGCTTTCTGATTGTGACATATGCCCGCCACGGTGGTCTAGTGGCTATGGTACTCGGCTGCTGATCGTCCGAAGGTCGCGGGATCTAATCCCGGCTGCGGCGGCTGTATTTTGGTGGAGGCGAAATGTTGAGTCCCGTGTGCTCTGCGATGTGAGTGCACGTTAAAGAACCCCATGTGGTCGAAATTTCCGGAGACCTCCACTACGGCGTCTCTCATAATCAGAACTGATTTTGGGACGTTAAACCTCACAAATCAATCAATCAATGACTGCGACATAGGGATTTTAGAAGCTACTCTATGACGACAACATACCTATGTTTGGATGGCCAAAGAGCTCTTTTCACGTTCCTTTGTATGTGTGTCATTTTCAACCGTTGAACACTCAGCTGCCAGACTGCACACGTCTTGTTCGTGTCTTTGTCCGGGTGTGCTGGCGCAGTTAAAAAATTCTTTACGACCAACTAGCCCAACTTGGTGCTCTACCTACGCGCTGTGCAGCAGCGGCACCTGGCACGTTACCCGCCGTATCTGAGTGTGTTAGCGGCTAAGCTGTTCCCTTGCGAAGCTCGAGGCAGTGGAGTGGAATCCCAGCCATGGCGGCCACATCTGTCGAGATGCAAAAAAAACGAAGAAGAAGAAGAAGGAAACACCAGTTCACCTAGAGTTAGATCCATCATGGTTGAAACAGCGCGCACACACGAGGACCGAGAAGCAAAACGACACGAGCGCTGACCAACGACTGAAACTTGATTTAACAAGACAGCAGCATATGTATGAAGGAGAACAGCACGTGATAACAAGATGTGCGTGTCATGTCAAACAATGGTAGACATGCGCAGCAAGACATCGACAAAGTGTACCGTATGTGGCCTCCATGAAAAGTCTCTTTTTCTAAGAGATTAAGTGAAGTTTTTTATTAATGGAATGCTTCCCCAATTTCCCTCACGGCGTGACTTTTATGCCTGAACAACACACTTGTGTTCGCAAGAATGGGATAACACTCGCACTTCTTGCCAATAGGCAGTCAAATTAGCCTGCTTCTTTTTTCTGTACCGCTGACCTGTGCTCATTCAATCCCTTGTTCAGGCATCGTCCTGTTTGACCGATGTGAAAGCGCACCACGCGACAAGGGAATATCATATGCTACATTAATGAACAGGTCACTGAAAACCCTGTTCTACATAGAACAGGGAATGTCGCCGGAGACAACGTTTCGACAAGTGGACTTGTCTTCGTCAGGACGGCGACCGCCTTCTCCGGCGTCCGTTTATGTACGCCATTTCACGCTCTCCCCCTTCTACAGAAGGAGAGGAGAAGAAGGGAGGCACTACCAGTAATTAAAAATGCTTTAACGAGAGCATACAAATCGAAAAGGAGCATCAGGTTACGGGACAGTCTCGTATATTTGTGCTTATTAGGCAGCCTCGCATGCGCTAACCCGACAAAACTGTTTCACGAAAAGTCCCAGGAAAGCTAACGAAAGAATACTACTATATAGGTTATGCCGTATGGTGCCGGAAGCCTAGCTGTCCTGCGCAATCACATGAAGTGGAACGTGATAAGAGGAAATCACGGTGCGCGCATACGCATGCGATGCCTCCTGAACAAGAGCAATTAAAAAAAAAAGAGCTCTCAGTGCTCGTTGTCTGCCTAAGCCTTATCCACCATCTCACGAGAAGACCTAATGAAACACACTTTCAGTGACCTCACTCTGCTGTTGCCGTTTGATTGTTACGTCATTTGGCTACCTCACCGGTATAGATTGTGCACCTATAGAATTCACGCGGTGTCCTTGTTCCGCGCGTAGGTTTCTTTTCTTTTTCTCCCCCTTCTTTTCGGCCTCTCATTCTCGCACGGCTACGTCCAGTGCATCCCAGTTATTTCCCCCTTGCTGACTCACGCCTCCTTTCCAATTCCATCCGTACACCTAAACCACGCTATCCGCTCCACTCTCTCTCTCTCGGCGCCAAAACCTGTCGCATCAGATTCAAAGCTGCGTGTAATGTATCCCAACATTCCTTGGTAGACAACGCTTCTACGCTGGAACCCATCTGTCCCAGCTTTCCCACTTTACAACAAAGCACAAAGAAGCTTGATAGATCTATTTTACTAAACATAGCTTCGCAGGAGAGCTCACGCTTACACAAGGCAACACGAAACGCAGAGGTGGCTAAATAAGACTGAAGCAAAAAGAAATTCGAGACAGGGGCAGAAATACAGCTCCTACCCAAAAGCTGTTTTCGTTCAGGAATTTATTTTGTTATTTTTTTTTTTGTCCCCTGGAAGAAAGCAGTGTTTGGGAGACCTTTTGTGTCGTCGTCATCGTACGAGGTGATGTTCTTTGTGCGCGCGGCACTGTTTGCTTGGTGCATGTTCTATCACCAGCCCCGTACAGCGACGACCCACCGTTGGCTCCCTCTTAAGGATACTCTCTCGCTTCTCGCAAACATCTTCGCTACGGAGAGAGACTACAGATTTGCATTGCGAGAGAGCATTCTACATTACGCTCCTTCCACACACGCCAGCTTCTTGTTTTCTGGCGGCAGCAAAACGTTATATCGGCCTTCCTTCACGTTTCTTTCTCCCACCAACTCGTAGCGGGCGCGCGCACCTCCTTTTCATTATTTTCTTTTTTCTCAGAGAGTTTGTTCGAATCGGCTGCCCGGTGTCGTAGTCAACCCCGTGCTGCACTCAGGCATCGACCTAATTTGGTTTCGCTTCTCCCTAGGCAAACACGACGAGGAAAAAAAAATAAAGAAAGGGTAACATGCGACAGCAAACACGTGCACAAAGCAGCATCACCAGGTGAAACCAACGCCAGCTTGTAATCCGCAGCTTCTTTTGTACCCATCTGCTCTGTCGAATCTCTTCTACAGTGGCTTGTCTCGTGTCATCTTCACTCTGTTCTATTTATTTTGGTATCTTTTATCAGCAACACCATTCTCCCGACAGACTTCATTAAGAAGGCGTCGCGCACGACGCTTGCTTGCCTATAAAAGTAAGGTGGCGTGTTGAAAATTTCTTTATCTCTTGTATCATGACCTCAGAAGGTTAACCAAATCCGACTACTTGGGCGTCCCGGGACGTCGCTCCCGTAGAACTGCGCATGCTAACTAAATGTATAAGGCCTTGTATTTCGCGCTGTGACCCCTTGAAGTACTCCTTTTTACTTCTGCAGTGGAACTGTGGAATTCGCCTACAAATTACGCTGTTTGTTCGCAATCTGTGGACTCATTCATATCAGCGCTTGAGCTAAACCACGAGTATTTATCGGAATCATAGAACATTTCGTCATCTGATATTCCACAACATGTTTAATGTCGACGCTTGAGCTGTACCTGGATTATTTCTCGATCAGCTTCGCATCAAATGTTTTCGCAGATGCGCAGTGTCTGTATGGCTTCACTTTTATTTTCATTTTATTATTTAATATTTACATCACAGTGGTGTTCCAATTCGTTCATATACATGTGATTATTTTCGAAGCTGTCTGCATATTTTGCAACGCGCCCTCAGCGTAATTTCTTTATGTTTCATTTCATATTCATTGCTCAAACTTGTCCTTCCGCGAACCAAGGGTTCTCTACTGCATATTTTGTGTTTGTTTCCTTGTATGCTTTGCTTACACAAGCATTCCCATGGTAAAACTCGCGTCATTCACTCAATTGCATGGATATGCTTAGTAATAATTTGCTACCTGAGTACTCCTGCCCACTACAGCATGGGCCTTTCATGTCTTGCAGTATTTATTTGTAGAAGGTCACGCATTTGGGCTGGTTGGTTCATGATTGCAAGAAGACGAAAACAGCGCAGGACACAGGAAGAGCACAGACACGGGCGCGGTCTGGTCATCAGCTGACAAAAAGTAGAGCTTAAGTCGACACGTGAAAATCGGCACTGTTTGAGCAAACGTTTGCACGGAAGCGCAGGCTAGTAGTTTCTGGGTACAGGTTATTTGGTGAGTTAACATGCCGAAGCCGAAAAGCGCAAAACTAGGACCGAAGGGGGTTCAATTCGACGGTGTTCCGTTGCTCTTTACCATACCAATATGAACCGCAGACGCTTCCTCATCTCTGAAGGAGCGTGTTTCGCGGTTTGTTATCCTGTGACATGGTTATAATGTGATAGGCTTGCTGTTTGCGTAATACTTGAGAGGACTGTTGCTTTGTTCAAAATGCCATAGCTGCAGACAGTGTTGAGTGAAACATTCCATGACATATATCTTTGCAGACTTCATGCAATCGCGGCATTGAAGCGTTGTTCACAGGAATGGCGCGTTAGACCACGGATAACGGTGATGTAGCCTGTGATATCAGTCAGCAGCATGGGTGCACGTGTTGCGCAGACTGCCTAACGTGTCTCCTTCGCACGCTCATGCATCAATATATGCGTGTAGCACTTGTATGTGCTCGTCGCATTTAGCTTCAACTGAGGTGATACTGTAACACCGAGAAAGCTTTGTTACATTGCCACAAGCTTTCAGGGGCGAAGCTCCTTATGCCGTGGGTCTGTCCATCCTCCGTTTGTAGTAGCCACCTCTAGTTCGTGAAGTGCTCACTAGATGGCGTGATGGCGCTGCGGTGCTCGCTTCATTCAGATGTATGGGAACGCGTAGTATGGGAGTCTGTCTGTCTGTCTGTCTGTCTGTCCGTCCGTCCGTCCGTCCGAGCGCTGCGGTGCTGCTTAGCTAGTGCGTGAATTCATCAATAGATGGCGCGGAGGCGCTCGCTGCGTGCTCTGGTGTGATAGGAGAGCTCTAGATGGCGACACACAGTGTTTGTCACGTATTTCATGATGTACTGGGCAAGATTCACGGATTATTCACGGTTTTTACCGATGAACCTCCGGAGCTTCGCCCACTCATCATCATTCACTCCGTGGATATGCGTGGATTTTTTACAGAAAGCGGCGCGGTCCTCTAGGCCGAGAAATCAGTCGCGCTAGTGTTCGCGAGAGGAGAGTTTAAACATTGTCATTTATCTGCCGAACAGACAGCGGTGCTTCGTACAGGTCCCGTGTGTACTACGGTCACATTACACTTTACGCGCCCCGCCACGACGGTCTAGTGGCTACCGTCACGCAGTGGTGTGACTAGAAGAGCTGGACGCTCCTTATGAAGGCGTCGACGCTAGAGATGAAACTCCCCAGCACCATTCACGCGTGACAATGCTCGACGCGTAGTGTTACGCATGCGCAGACGCAAACGGAAGGTACAAACGCTATGAGCGCGCATCTGTCGCTCCAAATGAAAAGGGCGCCATGTGGCACTGTGATACTCGGCTGCTGATCCCGAAGGTCGCGTCACTAGCTGCCGCAGCGGCTGCATTTCGATGGAGGTAAAATCTTGAGGCCCCTGTACTGTGCGATGTCAGTGCACGTTAAAAGAACCACAAGTCGTCAAAATTTCCAGAACCGTCCAGCACGGCGTCTCTCATAATCAAACCGTGGTTTCGGGACGTGAAACCCCATAAATCAATCACTTACACTTGGGATGCGTAAGCCGAAATCCACACTCCGACGAATTGCGGCAGCATATGCCATAGTGATCAGAAATAACTGATGAAGCTCCCGCACAGCTCCACTCCATCTCTGAACTGTGGCGCCCGCTCTTCACCATTTTTACTCCAACACGACAGGTGACATTGGCCGAAACATTTAAAGGGAAGCTTTTTTATCTTTTATTCAAACCTTTCTCTTCTTTTTCTGCAAACATTTATTAGTTTAAGCATCAGCAGAAAATAAATGCTACAGCAGACCGCATTGCAGTCCACGTCACCACTAGCAAACATCGTGTGCGCCATTAAGTGGGGTCATTACAAAAAAAAAAAAAGCAACATATATCGCATTTGTCCTCGAAGGGGGTCGCGCACAGTCTTAAGGAGTAAAAGAAAGAAAGAAGTCACGATGCATGCCAAGCGGTATACTGGAATTTCCACGTATGATTTCTCAAGTTCGCACGGTACCCATCCTGATCCCGCAATCTTGACATAAGCAGTGCGCCAGGAACGAGGAGAAGGCACTGCGGGCGTCCATGTCCAGGCACATCTGCAGCGGGAAACACGTCTTTCCCAACGGCTCGCATCCACGAGGCGCGAGACCGGCGTCCTTGAACAAAATGGCATAGCAACGGCGTGAAGGAACCCGCACTAAATCATCAGATGGCGACGCAATGGAAAAACGGGTGAAGACGCGCAAGGCATCCACCGAAAGGGAAGCCCGTGCACCTCGGCCAGATGCGAAGAGGGAGAACGGGAAATGGCGTCCTGGGAGAGAAGCCCCGCATCCTCGAATGCGGCCGATCCCTCGGAAAAGCACGCGCGCCTCCTCATTCGGCGAGCGGATCGCGCCTTAAAAGCGCTCTCGGCACTTGCTTCCATTCCCCGCAAATCGTCGCGTCTCTCTAAATATGTGCAGCATTGCGAAGGCCTCCCAGTTTCTCTGCGTCACTGAATACGTGCTCGTTTGGGCTGTCGCTAACTTCGACCACGCGTCAGACTGGCTTGTTTCTGCATCACTTGTCGTCTTCATACCGTACTAATTTTTATCCATGCAAACAAGCGGGAACCTACGAAACTTCGCAATCGCCTAGCCATGCTATCTCTTCACTTTAAATGGGGCACAGCGCACGAATTAATACAGACACAGAAAACACAGTACACAGCAGACGCGGTCAGATTCTTTTGCGATGACAAGTTGGTTGAACAGCGCGATTACTGAGGGCCACATGTATTTGCGCAGGTATACAAGTATGGCTAGGTTTCCTCGCACTGTCTGCGTTGCTGTTACAACAAGAGTTATTTATTATGGCATGCCATAGTTTCGCAGTGTGTCACATCAAACCGTGGGTGTACTTGTTGTCGTAAACATTGTTGGCTCGTGCACCACGCAACCTGCTTCACACCAGAACGTCCGCCGAGAAGTCCAACGCCGAATGAGATTTCCGTTAGCGCTCTCTCCCATGTTTGCGTCGGTCAATTAGAAGCACCAATGCATTTTTGCTCTCGGAGAGCGTTCTGCATAGTTCGGACGTGTGCTTGTAGTTTCACTAATAGACGTATTCGTCGAGCGCACCCAGGATCTCTGCCGGGGGGGGGGGGGGGGGGGGGGGTCAATTTTTCACGATGGGCCGGGCAAGCGATTACACAGTTGTTGCGCTGTAAAAAAAATTAATAAAATGCCAAATAATAGTGACGTCAATGATGATTATTATTTGTATTATTTTTTTCGGCGTTTCGCAGACATTAGCTCCACATTCTTCTAAGACATAGGAGCAGTTACGCAGTGGGCGGGGGGTTAGGTTGGCTTCAGGGGGCGGGGGGGGGGGGTTACAACCCCCGAACCCCCTCCCCGTCGGTGCGCCACTGCGTCGAGTCATGCAGTCATATGAAGCGTCATATACTGGCATTATTCGGAAACAAAGGTCTGCTTCCATTCTTCCGCGATTTTCTATGGTGTTTCTTGGCGTGTAAATATATTTAAAACCGTACAAAAGACGAGAGAAACCGGAAGGGGCACACAGTACATCACGAACGCAGACTGCCAACTGTTTACTTGTGGTTTTTAAACCAGTTTTTTTTTTTTTTTTTTTTTTTACGAGCAAGCAGCAGTTCTTCCATTCAGGAACCTGAACACGTGGCCAGGTCCTTGAATTATAATTCGTAGTGCACTGATATGCAATTCCACAAATTCTCGGACTGGTGGAATTGTACTCTAAAATTGTACTTTATTTTTGCTCTTTATGTCCAACGCATCACTGACTTGCAGCGCGACGGGAAAATTTATTGCTCGTTACAGCACTGACCAATTACGTGGCTTGCTATCAGAGTTCTTTGCTTTGCCCACAAGCGTGCTGCAAACATCATTTTGAGTCACTTCTTAACTCAGGTTGATGAATACGTCCAAAAGCGCTAGTGTTCCTCCATCAGTAACAATCCTGGCAGAACAACCTGACCTATGCCTTACACGCACGCTTCGAATTGGTCAGGATGAGGTGGGAGCCCACCTTGTACACACAGTCCACCCCTGCCTAGAATAAAACCCGTGACGTCGTAAGAAAAAATAACACTGATGAGTCCGTTCGTCCCTGTATGTTCGTTCATATTTAAATGTTACGCTCCAAAAGAGACCGAATACAATGAGCAACTCGCAGCTCGTAAACAGAGCGGCGCGAAAGCACGCCGACGGGCGCAGCGTTTTCGCTCGCAGCACTGTAGCCACAGCTGAATGAATCTTCACAGCAATGACGATTGCGACGAAAGGTAGAGCGGGAAAGCTGGCACTAGTGTTCACAGTGGTTGCAAACCATAGGGGTGAAGTGAGCATATGAATTGATGGTAGCACGTGTATTTGTCTAAACTTTGTTTTTGCCAATGACAATTAAAAAAAAATTCATCTTATCTAAGAGAATAGTTTGTTATAAATGCCGCCAGAACGCCTACACGGGAGTTCTAATCGTTTCGTGCGGTATATAGAACACGTCCCAGATTAAGGCACCTGGAGGGGCTCGGAAGGCAGTACAGACACTATAGCCTGTATTACCTTCTCTTATAAGAGAAAATGTGTCATTCCTTGCACTAAGAATACACGAATCCATGTGCAACACATTATTCTAGTGGTAGTCTAACTACCGCAGGGCCTGTTCCTCGATTTTAGGAGCCTCCGTGATCGAAGGTAGGGCAATTTTCCTATATCCAGAGACAGAGAACAACAAGCGCCTAATCAAGTTGTAATTTGTTTTAGAGATATGTATAAATATGATAAAGGAGAAAAAGATTCACCACGTGGTCACTTAACGATTGGTATCCTGCACATAATCGAGAAAGCTGATTTCCTTTCCCGCAAGCGATGCAGACAGTGCGGTGACAAAGGATAAACCACGGGCATCCAGCGTCTGCTCTCAAACGATAAGAGAGGCTCGGTGTTTCGATGCACTCGCCAGGTGGATACAAAACTGCAACAGAAATTCAACGATGCCGCTTATAATTGTCCACGCGAGTAGTACAAAAGTATAGAATGCCGAAGAGATCGGAAATTCATACTGAAGCGAAATACGGGAAAGAAAACACGCAAGCAGAAGATGCGCCCGCGTAACTTATTCTGGTACACCTTATAGTGTTCTCCCGTGCGTTTCGCTTCTATGCGAATGCCATGTATATAGCGTGGACTTGACAACACTTGGTCAGCGCTGTGAATGCGCACCAAGTGTCTCAACGCTCTGCCTTGAGCGAAAAATTTTCAAGGAATACCTCAGCGTTACAGAAAACGCCATGAGCGTCTGCGCGTGCGTACCTGCAACCCAATAATTCGTTTAAGAAAAGGACGCTATTTTCTAAAACCCTCCTCGGGAGCATGGCTCGGCGTCGTTTAGTTGCCACAGCACTGTCGATGTGCCCGATAAGCCGACGTTACGCACACGACCACTCAATTTGCACAAGGGGCTCGATGCTATGCGTAACACTTGGTTGAATGCAAGAAAAATTCGGCAATTTCCTTGCTGACCATTTCGCAAGACATCGATTCCCAGAATGCGCGTGACATCATCTGCCTGATATGCCCTGCTGTGCACATGCATGCCTCGCGGTGATGTCACTCTGGTCTCTCGGCTCATGAGCCGTGTAGTGTTTCTGCCTCGATGAATTGGACGTCGTTTATCTTGCTGTGGTACGCCTAGTTCAGCCCTCGTTGCAGTTAAGTGTGTGTAGACCTTTGCGAAAGGGAACGCACGAGCGCGGAGCGTTTGCTGTACACGGCCGAGGAACGCTCAAGGGTCCTCACAGCCTACAGAAGACAGGGTCTCCCTGCCACCACACTGCAACACCTCCTCTTCCCGTCTCGACCCCATCTACCAGCACTCCGGAGCCTGGTTGAGTTCCTGGACGAGACGGGTATTGAAGCCTACCACTGAGTACGGGACCCTCGCCGCCTCTACCCTGCCGACAGGCTGCTGACCGCAACGCGACGTCCGGGCCTCTGCCCTTGTTAAAACTTCTATCCTCTCTTTTCCTCCCACTTCTCCCTTCCCCTAAGGCGCTTAGCCGTGTCCCCAGTATGGGAGACAGAAATTAGCGTCTCTTCCTTCCTAACGAACCACCCCCCCCCCCCGCGCGGACGTCATTGCGAGCGCCTGTTTTGTGTGTGTGTGTGTGTGTGTGTGTGTGTGTGCGGCGTCACGAGGAAAGGTGCACCGCCCAGCCGTCTGAAACCTGAGATCAATGAAACGCTACTCGTACATATAGAACGCATCCACACTAATGCGTCAGCGTTGCAGGCATTTCGTGTTCCCGCCGTACTTTCAACTATATTCTCCGAATCAAGCTAACCTTATTAAATGCGAAGCATTTCTTAGCGAACTTCGGCGAGTTTGAGCGTATCTATCTATCTATCTATCTATCTATCTATCTATCTATCTATCTATCTATCTATCTATCTATCTATCTATCTATCTATCTATCTATCTATCTAGCCGCCTAGGATTTTGTGCTCTCCTGGCCGTTTCGCTAATGGGATGTTTACGAAAATTGGTATGCCACAACATGACTACATGACGAACATAGATGACCGGTCATAACATGACAATCATGACATGCATGTCATCATCGGCATCATTTACATGCCACGGTATTGGTGCTCTCCTGGCCGTTTCGCTAATGGGATGTATGCGAAAATTAGTATGGCACAACATGACTGCCTCACAAACATAACTGACAGGTCGTAACATGAAAATCATGATATCCATGTCATGAATGGCATGATTTACATGCCACGGTCTTAGTGCTCTCCTGGCCGTTTCGCTAATGGGATGTATACGAAAAGTGGTATAGCATAACATGACTGCATGACGAACAAAAGTGACAGATCATAATATGAAAAGCATGACATGCATATCATGAGCGGCATGATTTGCATGCCACGGTCTTAGTGCTCTCCTGGCCGTTTCGTTAATGGGATGTATACAAAAATTGGTATGCCACAATATGACAGCATGGCGAACATAAATGACAGGTCATACATGAAAATCGTGACATGCGTGTCATGAGCGACATGATTTACGTGCCACGCGTTTCGTTAATGGGATGTATACCAAAATTGCTACGGCACAACACGGCAGCATGACAATCATAAATGACAGGTCATAACACGAAAATCATGACATGCATGTCATGAGTGACATGATTTACATGCATCGATGAACAAATCGCAAGGTACGATTTAAAACAGGGAATGTCGCGGGAGCCAACGTTTCGACAAGCGGACTTGTCTTCGTCAGGGCGGCGGCCAGGAGAGCACTAAGACCGTGGCATGCAAATCATACCGCTCATGATATGCATGTCATGCTTTTCATATTATGATCTGTCACTTATGTTCGTCATGCAGTCATGTTATGCTATACCACTTTTCGTATACATCCCATTAGTGGCATTTACATGCGACGGTCTTGGTGCTCTCCTGGCCGTTTCGTTAGTGGGATGTATACCAAGATTGGTATGCCACAACATGACTGCATGACGAACATGACTGACAGGTCACAACATGAAAATCATGATATGCATGTCATGAGCGACATGATTTACATGCCACGGTCTTGGTACTCTCTTGGCCGTTTCGTAGGTGGGATGTATAGGAAAATCGGTATGCAACAACATGACAGCATGACGAACATAAATGACAGGTCATAACATGAAAAGCATGACATGCATGTCATGGGCGGCATGATATCCATGTCATGAGTGGCGTGATTTACATGCCACGGTCTTAGTGCTCTCCTGGCCGTTTCGCTAATGGGATGTATACGAAAAGTGGTATAGCATAACATGACAGCATGACGAACGTCAATGACAAGTCATAACATTAGAATCATGACACGCGTGTCATGAGCAGCATGGTTTACATGCCACAGCCTTAGTGCTCTCGCTGCCGTTTCGTTAATGGAATATATACAAAAATTGCTATGGCACAACACGACTGCATGACTATCATAAATGACAGGTCATAACATAAAAATCATGACATGCATGTTATATGTTATATAACATTTTCATGTTATATGTCATGACCGGCATGATTTACATGTCATGGTCCTGGCGCTATACTGCCGTTTCGTTAATGGAATGTATACGAAGATTGGTTTGGCACAACATGACTGCATGACGATCATATATGACAGGTCATAACATGAAAATAGTGACATGCATGTCATGAGCGGCATGATCTACATGCCACTCGTTTCGTTAATGGGATGTATACCGAAATTGCTATATCACAACACGACTGCATGACGAATGTAAATGACAGGTCATAACGTTAGAATCATGACATGCGTGTATGAGCGGCATGGTTCTAATGCCACAGTCATGGTGCTCTTGCGGCCGTTTCGTTAACTTCATATGTACCAAACTCGGCAGAGCGAGGCAACAATGCAAATACATTTTACGTTCCTGATGCGTGCTTCGCATTTCCTTGATTCCCACTACTCGTGGGATCTGCCAATTTTTTTTTCTTGCCTTCTCGCTGGTTCAAAAATATCTCGACGCAATCCTGTCCGAAAAGCGCAGAATTATTTTTTTCTGCCCGTACACCGGAAACTAGACCTGCGTAGAGCTGAGGCGCCCTAGCGAAAACGTAAGCGGACACACACACACACACACACACACACACACACAAAACAGGCGCTCGCAATGACGTCCGCGCGGCCGTGTACAGCAAACGCTCCGCGCTCGTGCGTTCCCTTTCGTAAAGGTCTACACACACTTAACTGCAACGAGGGCTGAACTAGGCGTGCCACAGCAAGATAAACGACGTCCAATTCATCGAGGCAGAAACACTACACGGCTCATGAGTCGAGAGACCCGGTGTGCGCTGCCTGAACACGAATGGTATTACAAGTCATGTGACCAACCGATGACTTCGTCACAGGATCTCATGTAAGGCCGTCACGACGGCGACCTGTGCGGTGTCGTCATTGCGTGAGGGCATGTTGTAATGTGGTGTTCCGCGCAAGAAATTACTCGGGCTAACGTCAAATTTTCCAGTGAGGTTATTGCAAACAAAGCTGATGTGCATGTCTTCGTCAGGAGCTCATATTTCCGGAGCAAAGCGGACTCCGCGAATTAATGGTCGTGAAAAGAAAGTTTGTCTGAGTGGGAATCTAACCCATGCGCAGGGCCGCCACGCTTCGCGTATCGGAACGGCACCTCTTTGTCTCCGACTGACTGAATCCATGCGCGAGTCCTTGCTTACCGCACGCCGCAGTCACACGTCTGCATAGAGTTGCTGGCGCATTCCTGCCCGTAAGCTACCTTAAGTAGTGCCTCTGCTACTTACACTAAGGATGGGCATGAACCTAAAGCTATATTTTTCTTTTCGCTCATTTACAAGCAACAGCCAACAAAACAGACTAAAGTGGCGCGTAGTCCTCATGAAAAGCGGCCCGTTGTCTCCCTCTCCCTCAATTACAAACGTCACCATCATGGCAATGTTTGAACTAGTACTGGGCATCAAGAATGTTCTCATATATATATATATATATATATATATATATATATATATATATATATATACTGCGCCACTACGCGACTATATATACTGCGCCATACTGCGCCACTACGATCCCACGGCTCCTACAGAGGTACACACGGACGCTAGCGGTGTGGGCCTCGGCGCTGTCCTTGCGCAGCGCAAACCAGGGTTCCCTGAATATGTTGTGGCCTACGCAAGTCGTACGCTTACTAAAGCCGAGACCAATTACAGCGTCACAGAAAAAGAATGCCTGGCAATCATATCGGCTCTTGCAAAGTTCCGACCTTACCTGTATGGTCGCCCATTTGATGTCGTCACGGACCACCACGCCCTTTGTTGGCTGTCGTCATTAAAGGATCCCTCCGGCCGTCTTGCACGTTGGGCACTTCGCCTACAGGACTATGATATCCGCGTGCTGTACCGCAGTGGACGACAACATTCGGACGCCGATGCCCTCTCGCGCTCTCCCTTGGCTGACGGCAATGCTCGCTGCTCAGTATCCGAGGTTACTGTTTCATCTATTGACCTTGACACCATCGCCGCCGAGCAGCGCAAGGACCCGTGGATTGCCTCGATAATAGGCTTGCTGTCTGATCCATCGACACCAACCACTCGCGCAAAGCGCCGTAAAGCTCAAGATTTCGCCATTCGCGACGACCTCCTCCACCGCCGCAATTACAGCCCCGACGGCCGCCAGTGGCTATTAGTAGTACCTCGCAGCCTCCGTTCCGAAATATGCACGGCTTTCCACACCGATCCACAGTGCGCACACTCCGGCACATTCAAGACCTACCGACGCCTTCAACAGCGGTACTACTGGCGCGGAATGTACCGCTACATTCAGAAGTTCGTGCGCTCTTGCCCCGATTGCCAGCGCCGGAAATCTCCACCTCGCCTTTCGCCGCCGGGTCTGCAGCCTTTACCTTGTCCTAGCAGGCCATTTGGGCGGGTCGGCATTGATTTGTACGGGCCCCTTCCCATGACAGCTGCTGGAAAGCGCTGGGTTATTGTGGCAGTTGACCACCTCACGCGATACGCTGAAACTGCTGCGCTCCCGGCAGCTACAGCGCGCGACGTTGCCTCCTTCTTGCTTCATCGGTTCATCTTACGTCACGGCCCACCCCAGGAGCTACTCAGTGATCGCGGTCGTGTCTTCCTTTCTGAAGTCGTTGAAGCTATTCTTAAAGAGTGCCACGTGGTTCACCGTACGACTACGGCGTACCACCCTCAAACCAATGGGCTTACGGAGCGCTTCAACCGCACGCTCGGCGACATGCTTTCAATGTACGTCGCCTCGGACCACACGAATTGGGACATCATTCTACCATTTGTGACCTACGCGTACAACACCGCTACGCAGAGCACCACGGGCTTTTCACCCTATTTTCTACTGTACGGTCGGCACCCGTCGCACACTATGGACACAATTCTACCGTACCGCCCACATACTTCTGAGTATGCGCCCATATCTGACACAGTGAGGTACGCCGAGGAGTGCCGCGACCTCGCACGGGCCTTTACGTCCAGCGACCAAGAGCGTCAGAAGAGCATTCGCGGCGACCCTACCTCTGCACCCACCTTCCTCCCTGGAGCGCTGGTGTGGCTCTCCATTCCTACCGCTGCGCCTGGCCTCTCCTCAAAGTTACTGCCAAAGTATGAAGGCCCCTGTCGAGTTGTTGAACGCGCATCACCTGTCAACTACGTGATTGAACCCGTCGACCCGTCTTCGGACATGCGCCGTCGTGGACGCGACATTGTCAACGTCGAGCGCCTCAAGCCGTACTATGATCCACTCATAGTAACGAACTGCTAGGTCGCCGGACGGCTCCCTTGCATCACGGGGGTAATTGTAGCGAAAAGTAACCAACCCTATAGTGGGGTAGGCTCTCCGGTGTGATCTAGTGGGTCTGGATCTAACGCGCACTGCTCGTGCTCGCCGCTCGCTCTCGGGGCTCGTGTTTTCAGCCGTTGAACAAGCTACCGGTCGGGTCTGACGCCAGCCTTCAATAAACGCCCTTTACAATATATATATATATATATATATATATATATATATATATATATATATATATATATATATATATATTGTGAAGAAGAAGAAGCACCGCTATCGCCAGTCGCATTGCTAACGCTTGGCTCGTTCGGCGCGTGCTTCTGGTTCCTGGCGTCTTCTGGCTGCCTCGCCGCTTCGCACGGTCGCTGTGTCTTCGTAGTGACGCACTGCGAATAAACCTCGTCACATTTGGTGGAAGTGCTGGCGTTCCCCGACCTTTAACACCCTGGAGTTACGAACAAGGACGCTTCCGCCCACCATGACCGACAACACGTCCCAAACAGCGCCGTCGCCACAGTCCGTCACCTGCACCGGCGTTCCTCGACAACGGGAGCCCAAGATCTTTAGCGGAGCAGATGACGAAGACGTGGAAGACTGGTTTACCTCATATGAGCGGGTAAGCGCGCATAACAAGTGGGATGACGTCGACAAGCTGACCCACGTCATCTTTTATCTGGCTGGCGTTGCGCAACTATGGTTTCACAACCATGAAAGCGACATACCAACCTGGCCAACCTTCAAGACGACCTTCACCGAAGTGTTTGGACGGCCTGCCGTCCGCAAACTCCGCGCTGAACAGCGCTTACGCGCCCGAGCACAGCAGACGGCAGAAACGTTCACCAGCTACATAGAAGATGTTGTGGACCTATGTAAACGCGTAAACGTCGCCATGCCCGAAGCTGACAAGATTCGACATATCATGAAAGGAATTGATGACGGTGCATTCCAAATATATATATATATATATATATATATATATATATATATATATTGTAATGAAGAAGACGATAAGGAGGGCCAGCAAGCAAGCCGCAGCGTTGTCGATGGTCTCGTGCCTCGAGCTAGCGCTTGCCCGTATTTTGGCTGCTTGACGCTTGCCGATTGTCGGAGCTCGCCTTGACGGTCCTAGACGTCCAGACGTCATTAAACCACGTCTCATTTGGTGGAAGTGCGTGGGTTCCCAATACCAATCTGGAACTTCGCTCCCGGACGCTTCAACCTGTTCCTGCCCCCACCGTCATCATGGCTGACGCCAACCCTGCTCAGCCTGGACCTTCGGCAATCCATGTCACTTGCGGCGCCGTCCACCGTCAGCGGGACCCGCCAATCTTCAACGGCTCAGGTGACTCGGATGTTGAAGACTGGCTAACTGTGTACGAACGAGTAAGTGAGCATAACAGATGGGACGATCCAATGAAGTTGAGTCACGTCGCGTTTTACCTCGCCGATGTCGCTCAACTGTGGTATAACAACCATGCGACCACTATTCCAACTTGGCCTGTGTTTAAGACTTCCATTACGGATGTGTTTGGCCGGCCTACGGCGCGCAAGCTTCGCGCAGAGCAGACCTTGCGTCAACGTGCACAGCAACCCGGAGAGAACTTCACGAGCTACATCGAGGATGTGCTCAACCTGTACAGCCGTGTGAGCTCCGCGATGACTGAGGACGAGAAGATCAGGCACATTCTGAAAGGCATCGAGGACGACGCCTTTCAGATGCTTCTCGCAAAAAATCCCGCCACCGTGGACTCCCTCATCTCATTATGTCAGAGCTTTGACGAGTTGCGTAAGCAGCGCGCAATCGCTCGCCAAGCCCTCACAATTCCTGGTGCGCATTCTACTTTGCCATGTTTGCAGCCAGCCCCCCACACCGCCGATCAACAACCGCTGTTATCCACAATCCAGGATTTTATCCGTGAAGAGGTAGCACGTCAGCTCTCCTTACTACCTCTCACGCACGCGCCTACACCGTCTTTGGCTCCGGAACTTCAACAGGTCATTCGCGCCCATGTTGCCGAAAGCCTCCCGCCTATGCCACAGCCACCACCTGTCACTGCCCCTCTAACCTACGCTTCTGTGGCTGCTCGCCCACCTCAACAGCCTGCGTCGTATTTCCGACCCGTGGTTTCGACCCACACCGCCCCGACGACGGTGCGTGCTGCGTCGCCCACTTACGCGAGGCCTCCGGCTCCATTCTTCCGACGCCAGGACTCGTGGCGGACGTCCGACAACAAGCCGATCTGCTACGCCTGTGGTGTCGCTGGGCACGTCGCCCGCTACTGTCGCCGGTATCCTCCTAGCCCGTACGACACATTTGCCGAGCCTGTTCCTCCACCCTTCCGTACGCCACCAAGGTACACCACGGATGATCGTCCGCCCTACTCAAACCGCCGCTCTCCATCCCCTCGACGACGCTCGCTATCACCGATGCGTCGCCGTCCAACTACAGAAGAGGGAAACTGATTGCTGCCGTTCCGGAGGCAAGAGCTGCACGCGACGCGAACTACCAAAGGCCTCCATCTCTTTCGCCGAACAACGTCATCGATGTGAACATTGAAGGAACTGCCGCAATAGCGCTTATTGACACAGGGGCCGCCGTTTCTGTAATTTGTCAAAATCTCTGCCATAGGATAAAGAAATTGACCATGTCGGTTCCAGGACTAGTGCTCCGCACTGCAAGATCGCAGTGCATTTCTCCTTCTGCCGTGTGCACCGCGCGTGTCGTTATCCAAGACGTACTTTACGTGATAGAGTTCTATGTGCTGCCGTCATGCTCCCACGACATTATTCTCGGATGGGACTTTCTCTCACGTCATCGTGCCGTCATAGACTGTTCTCGGGCGGAAGTGGCTCTTACGCCGCTGCAAGACTCCATTTCGGCTGACCCTGTTCTCGACCCTCGCAAACTTGTGGTTACTGAAGACACAGATATACCGCCGAAAACGTGGACCCTCGTCCCTGTCTCCTGCCCGGCCGCCCCAGAAGGAATGCTCTTGTTTGCCCCCTCCGATGTCTTTCTCCGTCGTCGTGGTCTACGACTGCCGTTTGCAGTACTTACCATGGAGTCTGGTACTGCGACGATGATGATTTCCAACACATCCTCGACGCCTATTACCCTACTCCGTGGTGAGTGCTTGGGCCATATACAAGATGTCGAGTTCCTGCATTCCCTGGACTTCACTGAGGACCAACCCTGCCTTCAACTGAATGCTATGACGTCACCCGTTTCAAAATCTCCAGCTCCTGACGGTTTTTGCCCCTCTGTCGCCGCCGATCTACCGCCCACGCATCGCGACGAACTCATCTCCCTTCTGCGAGAGTTCCGCTCGTCCTTCGATTGCGCCCAGTCACCTTTAGGCCGTACAACGAGTGTTGCGCACCACATCGACACCGGCTCTCATGCTCCCTTACGCCAGCGCCCTTACCGAGTATCGGCGGAAGAACGGCGTATCATCAACGAACAAGTCGATGACATGCTTACACGCGGCGTCATTCAGCCGTCGCAGAGCCCCTGGTCATCGCCTGTTGTACTTGTGCGCAAAAAGGATGGATCCATCAGATTTTGTGTTGACTATCGCCGCCTCAACAAGATAACTCGGAAGGATGTGTACCCGTTGCCGCGCATCGACGACGCTCTCGACTGCCTGCAAGGAGCAGAATACTTCTCCTCTTTGGATTTGCGGTCGGGTTACTGGCAAGTCCCGATGGCTGAACCTGATCGCCCAAAGACTGCCTTCATTACTCCCGATGGACTGTACGAGTTTAAGGTGATGCCGTTCGGATTGTGTAACGCGCCAGCTACATTCGAACGGATGATGGACAACATTCTTCGCGGCTACAACTGGAACACCTGTCTCTGTTACCTTGATGACATCGTAGTCTTTTCTCGAGATTTTCCCACCCACCTTGTGCGCCTACGTGCTATTCTGAAGTGTCTCACATCTGCCGGACTTCAACTTAACGTAAAGAAGTGTCATTTTGGTGCGTGCCAGCTGACGATACTAGGCCACGTCGTCTGCAAAGACGGCGTCCTCCCGGACCCCGCGAAACTGCGTGCTGTTGCCGAGTATCCCAAGCCCACCTCCTTGAAGGCGCTTCGAAGTTTCATTGGGTTGTGTTCTTACTTCCGTCGATTCGTCCGCGACTTTGCTACCATCATCGCACCTCTTACGAATCTTCTCACCGCCTCTAACGGCCTGCTTGCATGGTCAACCGAGTGCGACGCATCTTTTACGACGCTAAGGCGCTTGCTAACGTCGCCTCCTATACTCCGTCACTTTGATCCCAATGCGCCTACGGAGGTCCACACTGATGCCAGCGGCGTCGGTCTTGGTGCTGTCTTGGCTCAGCGGAAGCCAGGCTACGAGGAATACGTTGTGGCTTATGCGAGTCGAACCCTCAAGAAAGCCGAGTCCAATTACTCTGTTACCGAGAAAGAGTGCCTCGCCATAATTTGGGCGTTGGCGAAGTTTCGCCCGTATCTTTATGGTCGCCCCTTTGACGTTGTCACAGATCACCATGCTCTGTGTTGGATCTCGTCGCTGAAAGACCCATCAGGGCGCTTCGGTCGCTGGGCGCTCCATCTGCAAGAGTACGACATTCGTGTTATATACCGGTCAGGCCGTAAACACTCCGACGCCGATGCACTGTCCCGCTCACCACTAGCGTCCGACACGGCTTCACCGTCAGGTTCTTCCCTCTCTCCAATTGACTTTCTGGACATGTCATCCGAGCAACGCAAGGATCCATGGGTTTGCCAACTCCTTGACGTTCTGGCTAACCCATCCCTTCGTACCGCTTCTAGAACTATCCGTCGTAATGCTTCCCATTTCGTCGTTCGAGATGATCTCCTTTACCGCCGAAATTACGCACCTGATGGCCGGAAGTGGCTGCTTGTGATACCACACCACATGCGCAAGGATATCTGCGCCGCTTTCCACAACGACCCGCAAAGCGCTCATGCCGGCGTTCTAAAGACCTACAACCGCCTTCGTCAACGCTACTACTGGCGCGGCATGTATGCCTTTGTGTGCAAGTATATCCGCGCTTGCATTGAGTGTCGACGGCGCAAAACTCCACCTGAACACCCAACTGGCACACTCCAGCCTCTCCCGTGCCCTGGCCGTCCATTCGACCGAGTTGGAATCGACTTATACGGCCCGCTTCCCTCGACTGCGTCTGGAAACAGGTGGATAATTGTTGGCGTGGACCATCTCACACGTTACGCTGAGACCGCAGCGTTGCCCACAGCTACTGCGAGAGAAGTTGCATTTTTCATCCTACGCAACTTTGTCCTGCGCCATGGTGCTCCTAGGGAACTTTTGAGCGACAGGGGACGCGTCTTTCTCTCTGATGCTATTCGAGCATTGCTTGTTCAGTGCAACATTATTCACCGCACGACGAGCGCATATCACCCGCAAACGAATGGTTTGACAGAACGCTTCAATCGCACTCTTGGTGACATGCTGACAATGTACACTGCGTCCGACCAGACCAACTGGGACACCGTCCTCCCATTCGTGACGTACGCGTACAACACTGCTACGCAAGCGACCACCGGATTCTCACCGTTCTACCTTTTGTACGGACGCGAGCCATCGTGTACACTGGACACTGTGCTGCCTTACACACCTGACTCCAGTGAATACACACCAATTTCTGACGTTGCTAAATACGCGGAAGATTGTCGACAGTTGGCTCGTTCGATGACAACAGACGCACAAGGCCGCCAGAAGCTTCGACTCGATTGTGACCGCTCCCTCTCCACTTTCCCAACGGGAGCCCTCGTTTGGCTTTGGGTCCCCCCGAGTACGCCTGGACTTTCGTCGAAATTCCTCGCACGATATCACGGTCCCTACCGCATTCTCACTCAGACGTATCAAGTCAATTACGAAGTTGAGCCCTTGACTCCATCGCAGGATTTACGTCGTCGTGGACGAGAAATTGTCCACGTCAGCCGCCTCAAACCTTATTATGACCCCGCCATACTATCAACGCCTTAGGTAGCCAGGATGGCTACGCTCGTCGCCGGGGGTCATTGTAATGAAGAAGACGATAAGGAGGGCCAGCAAGCAAGCCGCAGCGTTGTCGATGGTCTCGTGCCTCGAGCTAGCGCTTGCCCGTATTTTGGCTGCTTGACGCTTGCCGATTGTCGGAGCTCGCCTTGACGGTCCTAGACGTCCAGACGTCAATAAACCACGTCTCAATATATATATATATATATATATATATATATATATATATATATATATATATATATATATATATATATATATAGTCAAGTAGATCCTCCTCCGAACAGTACAAACGGAAGATTTATTTGATGCGACGTTTCGACCGGAGTCCGGTCTTCTTCAGGCCTGAAGAAGACCGGACTCCGGTCGAAACGTCGCATCAAATAAATCTTCCGTTTGTACTGTTCGGAGGAGGATCTACTTGACTTTACGTAACGCCGACGGCCACTCCTCGCCATCATGCCCGCCTATATATATATATATATATATATATATATATATATATATATATATATATATATTGTAATGATGAAAGAAGCCGCACTAGGTCTTGGACGCTCGCAGTAGCAGAGCGGGATGAGAGAAGAGGAAGGCGAAGCACAGAATAGAACAGCTGGCCCAGGAACAGGTGCTGTCTGTTTGTTCCTTCACAAAGGTGTAGTCGACGACCAGCCAGGTTTAACGTCCCTGTTGTGGGAGCCGCACGTCCTCGTGGTTTATCGGCGCGGCGGTACTTTCTGGCTACTGAACGCCGTCCACGCTTCCAAGGCCATGAACTCCGCCACCATGCTGGTGCAACCGCAACCCATCACGCCGTCCGCCGACGGCGTCGAGGGCTCCTCGGCGGATCCAGTGTGCAAATGCTTCAGCCCGGCAATACGACATCAAGGTGAGACAGCCCAAGGAACCATCTCGCTAGGAAATGGCCTGCACGCTTCCTATGGCATGGACCCCATGATCAGGATTGTCCCCCGAGCAGAGCTGCAGATGGACGCTGCCAGTGCTCCCTTATTCAGCGATTTCGACGCCGTGAGGGCTGTGAGGGCCGCACTCTCCCGACGTGATCATCGCCGGTTCATAGGGCGTCTCACCCGAATGCGCCGCTGAGCTCCTGCGCGCTGGCACGCGCTTCTCGCAACGACTCCATTGCTTGGCGTCCCTGAGCTCCGGGTTTGCCGCCCCACTTCCACAGGGTGCGTGGGAACTGCCGGAGTTCGGCAGCTTTGAGGACGACGACGACGTGCGGTTGGAAACCATCGGCGCTTGGCGCTCGATATGCCTATAGACGAACCAGGAAAAATAGCTGGTGACCACAGAGCGGCTTCGAGGCGCAGCCAAGGCGTGGGAGCGGTACGAAGGCATGAAGCAGCAGTCCTGGGTGGAGTGGGGCACCAAGCTCATTAGTGCATTCGACCGGCTTCTACGCACCGGTCAACGCCATTCTACCACGTCCGAGACACGGGAGGCGCACCAATCCATCAGTGCAACTGTGCTCCCCACGGCATGCCCTCTCGCGCAGACAGAGCTCTTGAAGGGCACCCCTGCGATGCGGCAGCTGTGACCTGCAGTTTTTCAACAGAACGTGCCACGGAGGAGCAGGTCTCCGCCTCTGCGTCGCTGTCTGAATCCCGTGGATCGCCGACAGAGACCGATAGCACTCGTCATCCAGCCCACTTGAAGATGTGCTGCCTAAGCCCGCCATCGCTTGGGTCCATGCACAGCAATCGGAGACATGGTCCTCAAGCTCGCCGTCGCGTGGGCACATGGAAGGTCCGGCGCCTGTCGTGGTGGAAGCGCCATCATTCCCTGAATGATCCCACTCCTTCGATGCCGAAAACAAGAGGGACAGTCTGTGACCACTCGAGTCAGACCTTTCCGGGTATGACGGTGCCAAGAGGCACCATGATAATTCGCAGCCAGGTTCAATTACATTACTGGCCACGTTCGAACACTGTGCAGACGTGCTCAGTTTGGCAAGCAAGGCGGCGCACATATCCGACTCCTGTCATGGAGTCAACCTCACCGAGAGAACCCCAACGCCCAGACAAGCGAGCGAATCAACAACGCATGGCTAGCGATCGTGGTCACTGTGACCGACCACTGCGACAGATGGCCCTGCAAGCGTCAGGTCCTCCCGGCCAAACGCAGCAGCGATAGGCTCGAAACCCGCTACCACCGCGACACTGTCAGAGTCGTCTCCATCGGCTATAATCGGCAGAATTTTATGAGAACTCGCAGCGGATGCAAGACCGACCCGCACAGCATGGCCAGCGCTGCCCGCCGGACATATTTTGCAACTGCCTATGCTTGCAGATCATTATTTTTGCCTACCACCGACACACAGTTGTATCTGCTTGCCACAGTACAATCACACATCGTGAGTCAATATCGTTACCTTACTATACATTTACTCGTTGATGCTTCCCGCACAATTTGTTCAGAAGAACGGCAACTGGACGTTGTCTTACGCTTGAAAGACACGTCAGCAGCTAAACTTAAATCTTTGTGCCGGAGCGGATGTGTGACGATCACATGGCATGCTCTAGGCACACGCACTCGGTGATCTTGACAAACAGCAATGAATGCAGCGCAAGGCCAAGCGCATTTGTATAATCTGATAAGAGTGCGTGCAAGCATTTAAAACTGCAGCTGCCCAAGGAACGGACATCCTTGAGGCCTGAAGTACGCCCAGTAAACGCGCAGCGGCTAGCAGGCGACGCGAGGAGCCATTCGCATTTGGGAGCTTCATCCGTCCGCCTCTAGGTGCCTATTCTATTCGATCCCGAGGCCAATAGAGAGAATCGGCCATAGCGGCGGAGAAGAAGCGAGTATATACGTATGCGGGAGCGAGAAATTCCGCCCATCTCCGGTCATCATTCACCACCCGCTTCTGGCACGCATCGTTCTTTTTTTACTCTCGTAACACTGCCACTCGGAGCATAAATAAACAAACCTTGGCAACGTTCGGCAGCGCCGATGTTCTTCTGCTCGGCTCACTCATTAATCTCGGCGCGTCAGCAGCGGAGAAATTCTTGCTCTCTTGGCTGTACACCGGCGTGGCTTCTCGGAACCTGGAAGTCCCTTCCCAGCAGTTAGGCGATAAACCGTCACTGGCACGGCGCCATCCATTTGTTTCTCATTATGATCTATTACGGCCAAGACGGACACCAGGAACTTTCTGCTAGACCTGTGTTGGCACTTATTTTGTTCTCGCCATCTCTTTGTCTCCAAAGGGTATATTTCGTGCATTCGTACGGATAGCTAACGTTCTGCTTCCGTTGGAAGCAAATAAATCCGTGTCCGTTGAAAATCCCCGCGTCAAAATGAAGAAAGATGATAATGGAAGCATTTTGAAGATGTCGTTATCGCGCAGCTTTTCATTTTGCTTTATCACCTACCTTTGTGTTACGCAGTAAGTTCCTCGAGCTGCCTAAAAGTATATCCCCCCTCCCCGTCATAATCGGTATCGTGAACGCTTCCTTCGTTTTCTGAATATATTACCGTCAGTCAGTCACTACGTGTAGGTTTAAAAATATTCGCTAAAAATTATTTTACCCAAAATGTCAACTCCGAAACTCTGTATTTGCTACTAGTGAACTAATGACCTCACAGAAATTTTTCGTCGTTGTTGCTGCTGACCATCTAGTAGACTTAGCGCAACAGAGCGCCAGAACCAGAGCACAGCAGCGAGCACACTGCAAGAGCGAACAGGCAAGCGCATCTGTTATAGTAGCGTTGTCATTTTTTGTTCTGCATGAACGGCCTCGAACTGTGCCTTCGGTGTGAGGCACATAACTGCTGTGACCCAAGCTTGGAAGTATTCTGCGCCAGGTTCTTTTCCTCGCAGCAATATCCTACGTGTCTAGGGTAGTATGGCCACTAACTATTATTGCTAAAGCGTGCGGTCAGCCGAATGGCGGTAGCGGATGCGATGCCTCATCGCGGACGAGATCGGAGTAGGCGAGCTCACCTTTCGCTGCGCTGGCTGATTTAGCGGACGCATTGCTCTAAAGGAAAACTCTCAGCCTCGGGCACTTACAGAACGCCCACTTCAAATGGGGATTCATAATACAGGATCCGAATTATTAAAAGCTCAACACACCGATCAAGTCATGCACCCGGCAATCACTAAAACGGGCCGAGAAATACTCCCTCAACTCGAAGCCCCATTCAATCGAATCCCCATTTAGAGGAGAGGGGAACCACCCGAACGGAATGTCATCATCAAGCCCCTATCGCGCAACATGCACCGACATGTTTACGAACACCGACGCCAGGCATGGGCAAAGGCTCGTGAGAACTACTCAGACACCGAAGGTACATTCTTCGTCGATGCGGCTGGACCAGTCTGCCACAAATGCACAGCAACAATCAATTACCAAGTAAAACAGACTGGTTGTCTGAAAGAGACGCAAGGATGCCCTCGTGAAACGAGCGAAGACAGCGGCCTACGCGTATAGGATCCTGGACTAAGGATCTCACTCGCCGATTTTCTCCTTTACAATATTAAATAATGTAGTGAGGAAGCCGGATCGCGAATGCTGCACTAGTGGGGCGTGAGGTGAACATGATTTGCTGCTCTAGTTAGTTAAGCCTAGACGCCATCGTGTCTGACAGTCGGTGCCGACCCCGTCATCCATAACTGCGGTTCGGTTGAACTTCCTTATCACAATTGGTGGAGGTGCTGGGTATCGGGGCTATAAAAACCGCGCACGCCGTTAGAGACCGAGAGCCAGTCTCGAAGGGGTTTGCGAGTGAGTGATGGCGCAAAGGTACACCTAGAATGGATAACTGGGCCCTGCACGACCGTGACTTTCGATGTCGATGCATACCGTGCAAATTTCGCAGGAAGCTGCGTTGACTCCTTCCTGCATTATAGTTACATTTATTTTAAGTGTAACTCTCGCCATTGCCATTAACTTTCGCCATTGCCTCAAGAGATTTTCAGCAATGTCGTTCACGACGGCTTAACCCCCACGCAACGCGACGAACTCCTCGGCCTACTCACCAAATTTCGTCATGCTTTCGATACCCAGAGCAGTACTCTTGGCCGAACTTCGACTGTGTGTCAGCGCATCGACACAGGTGCCCACCCACCGTTGCGGCAGCGGCCGTACCGCGTATCATCGACGGAACGCCGCGTCATTGATGAACAAGTGGATGACATGCTAAAGCGCGGCGTAGTACAGCCATCCGAAAGTCCGTGGGCATCGACAGTTGTTCTAGTTAAAAAGAAAGACGGATCGATTCGCTTTTGTGTGGATTACCGCCGCTTAAACAAGATAACCAGAAAAGACGTCTACCCATTGCCGCGAATCGACGACGCCCTTGACTGTTTGCAAGGTGCCGAGTTCTTCTCCTCACTTGATTTACGATCCGGTTATTGGCAGGTGCCTATGGCCTCAGATGACAAACCTAAATCTGCCTTTATTACACCAGATGGCCTATACGAATTCAATGTGATGCCTTTTGGCCTTTGCAACGCGCCCGCCACGTTCGAGCGCATGATGGACGCCATTTTGCGAGGCCTCAAATGGAACACGTGTTTGTGCTACTTGGATGACGTAGTTGTATTTGCACCTGATTTTCCGACTCATCTTCATCGCCTGGAGCAGGTGTTACGCTGCCTCACCACCGCTGGCCTACAACTCAACTTAAAGAAATGTCACTTTGGGGCACGAAAGCTGACTATTCTCGGGCACGTCGTGTCGAAGGACGGCACTCTCCCTGATGTTGGAAAGCTGCGGGCTGTCCAAGAATTCCCAAGGCCAAAGAATCTAAAAGAGTTGCGTAGTTTTATTGGCCTTTGCTCGTACTTTCGCCGCTTCGTTCGCAATTTTGCTTCGATTATGGCACCACTCACAGACCTCCTTCGCGGAGACGCCAACCTTTCTGCGTGGTCGCCGGCTTGCGATCGTGCCTTTGTGACCCTACGTAAACTTCTCACAACGCCTCCCATACTGCGCCATTTTGACCCTACTGCTGCCACGGAACTCCACACGGATGCCTGCGGTGTCGGTCTCGGTGCTGTCCTCGCGCAGCGAAAGCCCGGCTACCAAGAATATGTTGTTGCCTACGCAAGCCGTACTCTCACGAAGGCTGAAGCGAATTATTCAGTCACCGAAAAAGAATGTCTTGCGATCATTTGGGCCATTACAAAATTTCGGCCATACCTGCATGGCCGGCCTTTCGATGTCGTTACTGATCACCACGCTCTTTGCTGGTTGTCGACCCTCAAAGATCCGTCTGGTCGTCTCGCCCGATGGGCTCTGCGCCTGCAAGAGTACGACATCCGTGTCGTCTACCGATCAGGAAAGAAGCACAGCGATGCCGACGCTCTTTCTCGGTCGCCAGTCGACAGCGTCGTTGCCAGCCTCTCCGCCATCGACAGCTCATTTTCGCTATCTACTACCATCGACATGTCTTTGGAGCAGCGCAAGGATCCTTGGACTGAATCATTGATACGCTACCTGTCTGATCCTTCAGCAAGCCCTCCATCTCTAGCTCTACGCAGACAAGCTTCCCATTTCGCCATCAGGGATGGAATCCTTTATCGCCGCAATTACGAACCAGATGGACGCAAATGGCTTCTCGTCATACCGAGACAGCTCCGCGCAACTATATGCGCCGCTTTCCATTCTGATCCTCAGTGCGCACAAGCTGGTCTCTTCAAAACGTACGCCAGACTGCGCCTCAGATTTTATTGGCGCGGCATGTACACCTCTGTGCAAAAGTACATTCGATCCTGCACAGAGTGCCAGCGCCGCAAGCCTGGTCCTTGCCGCCCTTCTGCGCCAATGCAGCCTTTGCCGTGCCCATCACGACCATTTGACCAGATTGGCATAGACCTATACGGACCCCTGCCATACACTGCTGCCGGCAATCGATGGGTTATTGTGGCTGTCGACCACCTCACGAGGTACGCGGAAACTGCTGCCCTCCCATCTGCGACCTCTCGTGACGTTGCTTCTTTCCTTCTCCGCCGCTTCGTTCTTCGCCACGGCGCTCCGCGCGAACTCCTGAGCGACCGAGGCCGCGTCTTTCTCGCCGATGTTATCGAAAAGCTACTTGCTGAATGCCGTATTATTCACCGCTGCACCACCGCCTATCACCCGCAAACAAACGGGCTGACCGAGCGCTTTAACAGAACTCTTGGCGACATGATTTCGATGTATGTCGCCTCCAACCACATCGACTGGGACGTCATTCTCCCATATGTAACGTACGCCTACAATACGGCGCCTCAAACGACTACCGGCTTTTCCCCTTTCTTCTTGCTTTATGGCCGAGAACCGTCATCGCCGATCGACACTATCCTGCCTTACCATCCTGACTCGTCCGAGGCGACCCCGGTTTCCGAAGCCGCCCGATATGCAGAAGAATGTCGCCAACTAGCTCGCTCCCACACCACCCAACAACAAGCATTGCAGAAGTTTCGCCGCGACGATGGCCTGCCAGACCGGCAGTTCCCGCCTGGCGCTCTCGTTTGGCTGTGGGTGCCCTCCACTTCTACGCCAGGTCTAACCCCGAAGTTTGCGTCGAAGTATCACGGCCCCTACAGGGTCCTGCGGCAAACTTCTCCCGTCAACTACCTCGTCGAACCAGTCACACCCACCACGGACATGCGCCGTCGCGGCCGCGAGACTGTGCACATAGATCGCCTCAAGCAATACCATGAACCGCTAGTTCTCACGGCGCCTTAGCCCACCGGAGTGGCTCCTTCTCCAGGGAGGGGGAAAGATGTAGTGAAGAAGCCGGATCGCGAATGATGCACTAGTGGGGCGTGAGCTGAACATGATTTGCTGCTCTAGTTAGTTAAGCCTAGACGCCATCGTGTCTGACAGTCGGTGCCGACCCCGTCATCCATAACTGCGGTTCGGTTGAACTTCCTTATCACAATAAATTATTTGTTCTGTCTCCCTGCACTCTACGACGCCCCCGATGTCTCTTGGTCTACCCACACCCTATAACTGGGTACAATGTCCAATTTCTTCAAAAAAAGAATCGTGGCCGATCATGTCGTTAATGCGGTCTTAAAAAAGGAAAAGCTCTCGCTCGACGCCATTTCTTAGGTACTGTAGTGATAACAACGGAGAGAAGTGGACACAGCGCCTCTTTCCCGGGTCGGCTTTTCTGACTCGTCTCCTCCCTCGTCTTCGTGCCAGCAAAGCCAGCGCAACGCTGCCTTGCCTTCTCACACTCGGCAACGCTGTGATTGTACATGTACGTGCATAAGGAACTTTCCAAATCGTCTCAGGCGGGCGAAACTGGCTATGCCTCGGTGGTCGGTCTTGTCCATTTCGCAACCTGCCTTGTCGATCTGCCAAATGCAGTTCTGGCGGGCGACCTCGACTGTCGTGATGGTCGTCGGAGATATCGGCCACGCCGCGGCGACTGCGTACGCTGATGGGTGTGGCGAAGTGCAAATGATGCCACTGGTAAACTGAACTGGTGCGCCGCGGTGGTCGGTCCCGAGCACGTGCGCAGGAGGACTGGGAGCCGCTGCTATAGCGTCAATCACACATGGATCGCTCGTCACGCGCCTGTCTTCTGCTCTGTTAGCGCCGCTGCTTGTTAGACAGTTCCGTGGACTACCTTTGTATCATTCACGTAGACGGTGCCCGCGGCGTTTGTTAAGTCGTGCGCTCGAATCATTCGAGCTTAAAATACTGCGCATTAGCCAGTCGTTCATGGCCCCTTTCCAAAAGCTCGAAACTGGATGCAGATGTGCGTGCCTCGACGCCTGTCGTAGCTGGCGAATCTTGTACGAAGACTTGCAGCGTACGGGGGTGTTTGAGGTTTCCTCACCAGCGTCTATGGTCCAGATGTGGTTTTGTGCGACGCTGTGACTCGGAGAGCGAACATCCGTACGCTCAACCAATGACTGCAGCGGTGTTTGCCGGTGTGCCTTCGACTTGTGTTGGAACAGATGGCTGCTAGTAAATCGGAACGTGTTCGGTACGTGGTGCGGCAGGTCTGCCGTCTTGTTACCTGTTATCTGCGGACCGAGATGTTTCGTGGATACAGGAGGTTGAATACAGGTTGAATACAGGAGCCGGCATTGGCGACAATAGCGACGGTGTCAGCGACTGCAGTAAGTGGAAACGTGTCACATCCACGTGTCCAAGCGGTGGTAATCTTAAAGCCCGCTCCTACGAGCGACGTGGATGCAAAGTGGCATCAGCCTCTGGCAGTGATGTGTTGCATACTGTGGCCGACGTGGACAGAGGACAACACAGCCTACGGCTGGTGTCTGTGGCAGAGACACCGTCGGCAGTGAGACTTGTGAAGGGGCTGCAAGGTCTATGTTCGGCGACGATACTGTACTCCTCATGAACCTCGTCTGTAACAAGGGTCTAGGTGGACGTGTTGCACGGGCTTGGAAGCCTCCCAAATGCAGCAATCAATTTTCTGCACCATTGAGGAAGAATGTCTGCCTGGTGCCTTCGAAGTGGCGCCATGCCTTAGCGGTACTTTGGAAGCGGTATATGGCTGCCAGCCATTTGTTGTGGTATATTCAGGCATGCAGAGAACCGAGCGCGTTTATATTCTCCAACCACTTATCGGCATCTTCATGGAACTCGTAGAACTCCAGTAGATCGCAGAACGCCAGCGATGGTGGGGCGGCAGGCAGGTGCCCGGAGTTGCACGACGCGAAGCAGCCAAGTTGGTATCAGAGCTCCGCGAGGGTGCACCAGAGTTCCGTCAGCTCTCGGGTGAGCCGACTTCATGGTTTTGCAAAGCTGCTGTTGCCAACACGGCATTGACCACGCACAATGCGGGCAAGGACATGGTGATGGCGGTGGTGGAAAATCTTTATTTCCAGAGGGAAAAGGGTCCTGAAAGACACATGACTATTCGTCAAGGTGTAGTCACCTCCCTCGTCGGGACGCGGAGCCCTAAGATCTTCGCCGCTTCGCGAGCCTTCTGGAGAGCCTAGGATTGGTCTTTTAAGTCCCTGCTCATAAGAGTCCCACTTGTTCTTGTCCTCCATATAGGAGGCCTATGTCGCGCATCCCCACAGCATATCTCCCAGATTCACATGTCCCCCCACACTTTGCGCAATTAAAGGAGCCGTTGTAGTCCTTGTCGATTCGGCTCAGACGCCAAGTATTCGGGTGCGAGTTCATCTGGAGCAAGAGCACAGTGACAGACGGTGCCCTGTTAAGTCCCTTGTGTGGACGTTAGAATTCTCTACGTGCTAAATAAAAGTGCTTAGTAAGCTCATTATATGTCTGCGGTGGATCTTTAAAGGCCTTAGGAGGAGACAAGGGGTCTGCAGGGTAGCGCAGCTGGCAAGACCTCGCGCAGCCCTATGAACGGTATAGTTAAGTTTCCGCTGTCCTCCCTCAAGATCACCTATCAGGACATAGCGCAGAGATCCACGCTGTCAAGGAGTTGACTAATTAGGAGTTGTATGTATGTATGTATGTATGTATGTATGTATGTATGTATGTATGTATGTATGTATGTATGTATGTATGTATGTATGTATGTATGTATGTATACATTTAATTTTGCCACAAAACCAATACAGTGTTGCAGACGGCGAACGCGGAAAAAGCGGCTCATGGCATCTTGACCGGCCCCAAAACCCGCACAAAACAACAGCGCGGTGGCGCTCCAAGGTAATGCGCACGCGGGAACCATCCGAGGAGTGGGGGTGGGTGGATGCTGCACTCACGGCGGCGGGATCCTTGTACGAGAGTGCTTGCACAGCATCCCTCTGTGGCTCTGGTGCCAACGAGGCCCTGAGGTAGAGGTTGTTGCCACGGGAATCATGAACGGCGCTCTCAGGCAACAGCACGTCGTGCGCTGTCTTGGCGGCGCCGTGTGATGCTGCCCTTTGGCCACCAAGGAGGCCTCGAATGGTCGCATGGGCGGTTTAAGCAGCAAAGGAGCCGTGGGCTGCTCGATCGCGGAAGTGTTAACGGCATTCCTTGGACTTAAGGCCCGTATAGCGCCGATGATTTACGAGGAGCGACTTCAAGGGAAACTAAAGCGAAAAACAATTTTTCTCGTATTAGTAGGCTAGCTTTTCGTAATACCACAAACAGCAATCTTGAGAGGAGAAGGCCCGCAGTAAGCTAGGAAATGCGCAATAAGACGGGTGGCGACGCTGCACTGAAGCTCCAGAACTAAAGCGCGTGACGTCACAGATATTTGACGTCGTCTGCGAAGGCCTACATAACTATTTGTCGGTAAGAATGACCTAGATCGTGTTCCGAGAAAGCCAGAGACTTAACACGGGAAGTTTCAGCATATTGTATGGAGCGAATGCGGCCAGAATACGAAAAAATTAAATCCGCCTGCTGACGTCATTAGCTTCATAAGTTCCGGCGCGAATTTCGAAACTGATGCTTTTTACATTCACTATCTGTTTTAACATTGAAATAAAACGTACAAATTAAAGAAAATCTACCTTCTTGAAATGCAAGTTATCATTGCAAGCAAATAATTCACCTTCCCACTTTAGTGTCTCTTTAAGGACCGTCCTCTGTCAACCGCGCCAAGTGTAGTGACGACAACGGGGAGAAATAGGCACAGCACCTTTTACGCAGGCCGGCTGCTCTATTCTGGTCGTCTTCGTGCCAGGACAGCCAGCGCGAGAGGCCAAGCGCAGCTTTGCCCTTTTGGAGTACACTAAAATAAAAATGGCGGGGCTCAACTTGTGTTCAGGCCAGCAGAAGCCCTCGTATCCTGGCGACTGTGCCTTATACCCTATCGGTCGAACTATTCACTTGCGTACTGCCAGCACTGGTAAGCAACAGCTAACTTTGGCTAATGCTGGTCAAAGGTTGCGGTCTCTTGGCTAAATTACTGCTGATTTTGGCTGATCGCTCTTAAAGGGAAACGGTTTTGCAACCGTATTCTGATATCGCTGCTTTACAATAACGCTGGTATAGCCTTGTATAGCAGGCAGGGTGGTTTAATTTGACCAGAATCTCACCAATAATTTTAAATAACCCAATGATGGATGTGTTCAAACCGAAACCGAAATCGGTAGATGTCTCGTGCAACGTATTCGGTGACATCAGAGCCTCCATAAGAAATATGGAGCTCGCGCCGGAAAAAAAGAAAGAGGCGATGTCATGCGACGACACATTGAGTTATGCCAGCTTTTCTGAACTTCACATTGACGATTTGAACGCTGAAGTAACATCGTTTTGCTCCCGACCACCCGCCTGCTCGGGTAGCCAGCGTTGAAAGTGTGAAAACTCAGGGTGGCCCGCATGGCAATCCGCTAAAAAAATTCATTTTCGGGAAAACTAAATTACTTGCAACCACTTGACTTGGCTTGTTATTACAGCACCGCGGAGAACATGTATTGAAAATTTCACTGAGATCCGTGGACACTTAGAAGGCACCGGAGATGTCCGTTGAAGCATCAACATTTTCTGAATTGACCTGCTAGGCAGCTGACAGACATTGCCAAGTGCAGTTCTAAACCTCTGGAAGGGGTCACCAATATGGGTGTATCGAAAGCTTATGCTCACAGAAACTGACAGAATAGTTTTCATCGAATGAGGCTAACGTTATTGCCCGAAGAAATATTTTACAGCGTAAGCTGTTATGAGATCACAACAAGGGCCGTTTTTGGCGCCGTAGTTGTCCGCCGCCGCCGGTGTCCGTAACCGCTATCGCGCAAACTTTAGAAAAAATAACGGGGACCGAGCAGGATTCAAACCCACGTCCTCTGCGTGGCAGTCGAGGGTTCTACCAATCAGCTACGGCTTTTTCTTTTGTTTTTTCAACACATGGAATTTATTACAGTGCGCTAAGAAATTCGCAAATTGCATAAGGCACTGTTGCAGTGACCTAGCGACAATAATCGCACAAACACTCCAAATGACATTGTCAGCCTAAAATACAAATTCACTGACGGAATGCACATAAGTGTTCCAGGGATAGTTCAAGATGTGTTGCACAGCATGACTGGTAGGGATGAGCACTTCACCAAGATGGGGTACCATTCAGGCCTTACATCAAGTTAGTCGTAGATGTCCTTTAGATGCATGGTCGTTTGAAAGAAATGGGTTATTGATGCAGTGACTGGTTCAGTGTTGCGGTCTTGCATGCGCGTCTTCCACAAGCTATGCATTCCCATAAGAAAGAACATATCAAATGGCACTACCGCGAATTGACGACAGAAATGGCAAAATTCTTTTCATCCCTCGATTTGCGGTCAGGATACTGGCAATGGCTGATGACGCTCGACCGAAGACAGCCCTTGTCATGCCCGACGGCTTGTGCGAATTCAACGTCATGCCGTTTGGACTGTGTAATGGGCCCGCTACCTTTGAGCGCATGATGGACACCGTTCTGCGCAACTGACACACGTGCTTGTGCTATCTCGACGACGTCGTCGTTTTCGCTCGGGACTTCTCCGCACATCTCCAACGCTTGCGACATGTTTTGACGAGTTCCCCAAACCGACGTCCGTCAAAGAACTGCGCAGCTTCGTAGGACTGTGCTCCTACTTCCGACGCTTCATTCGGAATTTCGCCACCATCATCACCCGGGGGTAATTGTAGCGAAAAGTAACGAACCCTATAGTGGGGCAGACTCTCCAGTGTGATCTAGTGGGTCTGGACCCGACGCGCATTGCTCGTGCTCGCCGCTCGCTCTCGGAGCTCGTGCCTTCAGCCGTTGACCAAGCTACTGGTCGGGCCTTACGCCAGCCTTCAGCAAACGCCTTCACAATATATATATATCTATATATATATATATATATATATATATATATATATATATATATATATATATATATATATATATATATATATTGTAACACACAGTTTAGGAAAACTCTTTAATAAATTAAGTTAAATTGGACGAACTTGTGTCCAGGAAGAAAAAAAGTTACAGCATATCCACGGAGTGAATGATCACGAGTGGGCGAAGCTCGGGAGGTTCATCGCAGATCGTGCCGAGGTCCGGATTAATTGAGTTAACGCGCACGCTACGAATCCTCATGGTTCAACTATACGCACAAGTGAAATCTCCCACCGGCACTTCATTGCAAGTCAAGACCAGTGCCTAAATATATATATATATATATATATATATATATATATATATATATATATATATATGGGTGGCCGGTCAACGGTTCTTCAACGCGAGCATTCGGTATTTCTCAATCAAGAAACTGGCTAGGAGACGCTACCAGCGCCAACGTTGCCTCTCGCGGGTGAGGGCGCGTTCTACTTCTTTGCGAGCTGGTAGAGCGTTCATCTAAGAAAGAGCGTTTCCATAGTCAACGCGCCCCTTTCGCTCTCTCTCTCTCTCTATCACAAGACAGCACGCGCCGAGGGCAGGAGGCATGCGCTGAGGGCGAGCGGGTGCCTGGCGTCTTTCGTTGGTTTATTTCATCAATCAACGGCGTTTTGAACAAAATTTTTATTGTCTAATCACGCACAGTTGAAATCTCACCAATCACCACCTTGGAGGTAAACAATGGCTGCTAATGGGAATGAGAGACAGAAGAAGTCGGCTTTTAGCTAACACTTACACTTCTACTTCTACTAACGTTTCCTACTGGAACATGCCAATGGCTGCTAATGGGGAATGAGAGACAGAAGAATTCGGCTTTTAGTTAACGCGCACGCTGCGAATTTTTTATTGTTCAACAACGCACAGGAGAAATCTCCCACCGGCACCACCTTGGAGGTCAAGATGTGGTACTAGCGTTAAGGCTGGTTACACACTACTACCATAGAAAAAGTTAAAGAGTGGACACTCCCATAGACCCCGGCGGCCCAATCGACTCTAGCGCACCTGGTGGTTGGTAAGAGCAACTGGCCTGCACTTCCCGTTTCGGTTTCACTGGCGCGAATTTTGGATTACTGTGCGCAACCGACGTTTGGCTATGGCGAAAGTTAATGATTTCAGACCACTTTTCTCCGCCCAAATAGCAATGCTATTGTTTGTCGTTTTGATTTAGCGATTCCCTATTTGTTTTAGCTCAAAACTGTGCGTGCGAATTGAGGTCATGACGTAATCTTTATTTCGACTAAGTTATAATAGAAACATATGCAGGTAATCATAATTCACTACGGCTTTATTCATCGCGCTTGTTTTTCTTTTGGAACAAGCGGTCAATCTATATATCAATCAAAGAGACAGAGTACCCGCAATGTTTTTATTCCAAGGCAAGGTAGAGGCTGAGCATATAAAAAGCACAAAATGAGAAGAGCATCGCACATCCCGTGGTATGCGGAAGAAACTCGTCCCTGGCTTCTTGTGGGTTCTGCCATTGTTCAAGCACCACGAAACACAGCAGTAGCTGCCGTAGCTTGGACCGCCGGACGGCATGGCATCAGCGCGGTCTGAAAATGTCAGTAAATGCACACCAGGATTTTTTCGTGGTCCGAGGCTTCGGGAAACGCGTCGTGAAGCATGCGAGGCCCAGCGACCGCTCCTCAACAGGGAGTTTTCGAGTTTTCGAATAGCGAAAGCAAAGCTTGCGGGCGTAGCGTTGCGGGCTTCACTTAAGGGGAGCCCGCGAGCGTACGACGCGTTCGCCGCTACGCCGCAAGCTTTTCGTACGCAATTCGAAAACTCCCTAATGTTTCGCACCGAGCTCAGCGCACAGCACGCGTCGCCTCGGCTTGACGCCGTGCCCCAGTTTGCTATACTGGGGCGAAATCTTGTACGCGTTCTTGTACGCGTTCCACGATGGGACGGAGGCGTTCCGTTCCATCGAGCCGAACGCGATTCTGCATACGTTGCACAATGTTCACGCCTTGCCGGCGCATACAGCCGCAAACTGTTTTTTTTTAGCAAACCTCGCCGTCCTCACAAGCTCCAGAAAAAGATTACAACTGCGCGAATAAGACACCACGTAAGAAACACAGAAACGCCCACCCACACGAAGCGCAACGCGTGTGGGCGTCTTTATGTTTCTTACATGGCGTCTTATTCGCGCAGTTGTAACCTTTTTCTGATTCAATGACCCAACTAGCCCAACAACATGTAATTCAACAAGCTTCGCTTGAAAACGTACCTCACCTGCTGTCTCACACACGAAAACACCGAAGCAGCCGACGTTGACGAAGCCTTCCCGCTGTCATGCCTGGGCTTGTCGCATGCTGGTATGGCGGGTACTCTCGGCGCGAAATCGTAGATGCTGCTTATGATAGTGCGGCTGAACAAAAATAACCACGTAAGGTGCGTTGAATAAATTGTTTTTATGTATAAAGAACATGTCAAATATAGGCGCATAATTATTATTTTGTAAAAAACATTCTGTTTAATTGATGATAACTTTTTGTTTTTCGCACTTGCGTCCTCTGGCGTCTGGTGAGAGCACTAGTTTGTTACGTAGTCGTGACGTACTTCCTGAGGCCAGATTTCGCGGAGTGTCCTCTCTTAACTTTTTCTTTCTCTATGCTACTACGACGAGGGACGAACGGGTGCCGCTATAAGGAGCTTCGCCCCTAAAACGGTTCAGCCAGCGTCTGCCTAGTCTCTGTCGCGAACACCGTCTGCACGAGCTGTGTCTCGTCTTCTTTCTCCTTTTTGCCCCTCCGAAGGCGCGCGGCTCCTCAGCACGCACGTGCTATGAGCAACGCTGTTGCTCTGCTTTGCACGTAGGCCGCAGATGAGTGGCAGGGCTTCAGAAACAGCCAGGGCGCGTAGTTTGAAGACGGGTCGTGTCATTACCCCCCTTCCATGAGTGCATCGTCCCGATGCTCAAAACACTCTCGCCTCCAGGCGGTCGTAGTGCTGCTTGGTCAAGCCAGTTATCATCGACCGGGGGTGGTTCCTCGATTTTTTCACTGTCTGTCATAGTAAGGCTTCAGCCTTACGACGTGCACAACTTCTGTGGGATGCCGCCGTCTTGATGAGACTCCTTGGCCCTCTGGGACCACTTCGTAGTTCAACGGGCCAACTCGGCGAAGCACTCTGTATGGTCCAAAATAGCGGCGGAGAAGCTTTTCCGAGCGTCCGCGTAGTCGAATGGGAGTCCATACCCAAACTCTATCTCCCGGCGCATACTGTACGTCTCTTCTTCGCAAATTATATCGATGCGCGTCGGCTCGTTGCTGTTGTTGAATACGATACCGCGCAAGCTGTCTCGCTTCTTCGGCTCGTAGTATATACTCGGTCGAATCACAATCATTTTCGGATATGTGGTCTACAGGGAGCATTGCATCTAAAGGTGTGACAACTGCACGGCCGAAAACGAGCTCGAACGGTGTCTTTCGGGTTGTCTCTTGCACTGCGGTATTGTAAGCGAACGTGGCGTACGGTAATATGGCGTCCCATGTTCGGTGCTCGATGTCCACGTATATTGATAGCATATCAGTCAGCGTCCTGTTGAGCCGTTCGGTTAATCCATTTGCTTGTGGGTGATACGCCGTGGTCCTTCTATGACTGGTATGAGTAAATCTGACAATGGTCTTGAGCAAGTCAGCCGTAAATGCGGTTCCTCGGTCTGTGATTAGCACTGCGGGAGCGCCATGCCGCAGTACAATGCTGTTAACGAAGAACTCGGCGACTTCAGAGGCCGTTCCCCGAGCAAGAGACGCTGTTTCGGCATACCGAGATAAGTAGTCAGTTGCGACTATGATCCACCGTTTCCCTGACAATGACGCAGGAAACGGGCCAAGCAAGTCCATTCCCACTTGTTCGAATGGGGCTGCCGGTGGCTCGATAGGCTGAAGAAGACCTGCTGGTTTCAACGGTGGTGTTTTCCGTCTCTGGCACTCCCGGCAAGTTCGGACGTAATGCTGCACAGAACTCAACAACTTGGGCCAGTAGTATTTCGTGCGAATGCGCGCTACTGTTCTGCTCACTCCAAGGTGTCCAGCTGATGGGTCGTCGTGGCACGCCTCCAAGATCTCCGGTCGCATCAGGGCAGGGACAACAAGCAGGAATGTCTCCGCAGTCTGCTCAAAGTTTCTTTTGTAAAGGACGTTGTTTCGCAGGACGAAGGACGACAAGCCACGGACAAACGCTCGGGGGACGTCGGTAGATTGTCCTTTTAAATACTGGATCAGTAGGAGTAATTCAGGGTCAGATTGCTGGTGATGAGCCATCTGCGATGTCGTAACAGCTCCCAAGAATGGAAAATCTTCTCCGTCGTTTGCAGAAATAGGGTCAGCGCATTGAGTCGGTGCCCGTGACAAGCAATCGGCGTCACTGTGTTTGCGACCAGACTTGTAGACGACAGTTATGTCGTATTCCTGCAACCGTAGGCTCCATCTTGCAAGCCGCCCCGACGGGTCCTTGAGATTAGCGAGCCAGCACAGTGAGTGATGGTCACTAATAACTCGAAAAGGTCTACCATATAGGTATGGGCGAAACTTGATTGCCCATATCACCGCAAGGCATTCTTTTTCTGTCGCTGAATAGTTCACTTCAGCTTTAGAAAGAGTGCGGCTGGCATACGCAATGACTCGTCCTTCTCCATTTTGCCACTGCGTGAGCACGGCTCCAAGACCTAAATTGCTTGCATCCGTATGGATATCCGTCTAGGCTTCCTCATCAAAATGTGCGAGAACTGGATGGCTCTGTAGACGCCTCCGCAATTCGTCAAAGGCATTTTCCTGCTCATCAAGCCAAACGAATGGTGTATCTTCTTTTGTCAGCCTCGTTAGCGGCTCTGCAATCCTTGAAAAATTTTTGACGAAACGTCTGTAGTAGGCGCACAATCCTAAGAATCGTCTAACGGCCTTTTTATCTGTGGGCTTAGGAAACTTCTCCACGGCTGCGGTCTTCTGAGGGTCTGGACGAATGCCTTCCGCACTGATGATATGGCCGAGAAAAAGGAGCTCGTGGAAACCGAAATGACATTTTTGTGGTTTTATCGTCAAACCTGCTGCACTAATAGCGGCCAGCACATCTCTCAGTCGGTCCATATGCTGTTCAAAGGTAGTAGAGAAAACCACAACGTCATCGAGGTAAACAAGACAGGACTGCCATTTGAGTCCGGAGAGCACAGCATCCATCATCCGTTGGAAAGTGGCGGGTGCAGAACAAAGGCCAAACGGAAGCACCTTGAACTCATATAGCCCATCCGGAGTCACAAACGCTGTCTTTTCACGATCCCTTTCGTCCACCTCTATTTGCCAATATCCACTTTTTAGGTCTAGTGACGAAAAGTACTTTGCGTCTCGTAGCCTATCCAAAGTGTCATCAATTCTGGGCAGAGGATAAACATCTCGCTTAGTGACGGCGTTCAGTTTCCGGTAGTCAATGCAGAAGCGTAGCGTTTGATCTTTTTTCTTTACAAGGACTACAGGGGACGCCCACGGACTTGCTGACGGCTGAATTACATCATCCCTAAGCATTTCTTCAACTTGACTACCGATAGCTTCTCTCTCTTTTGGTGACACTCGGTAAGGACGCTGGTGTATAGGCCTCACTGACTCATCCACAATTATCCGATGCTTGGCGATAGGTGTGCGCCGTACTTTAGAGGACATCGAAAAACATGTGGCGAATTCTCTTACCAGGCTTTCTATTTCCTCCTTTTGGCTGGGCAGCAGTCCTGTTTCAATGTTGATGGATGCTAGGACCGAATCCACATCTTGCAAGTCAGGTGTCGGGGCCTCAGGGATGCTCAGCTCAGAAACGTGGACGAAATCATTCAGGCTGGCGATGACAGTCCCCTTCGCAAGGTGCTGGACCTCGTTTCCAAAATTGGTGATCAGCACGTTCGCACATCCATCACGCAGCTGTACAAGGCCTCTTGCCATGCAGATCCCTTTTAGGGGCGAAGCTCCTTAAAGCGGCACCCGTTCGTCCCTCGTCGTAGTCGTAGTGCGTAACCAGTCTTACGCTTTGACCTCCAAGGTGGTGCCGGTGGGAGATTTCTCCTGTGCGTTGTTGAACAATAAAAAATTCGCAGCGTGCGCGTTAACTAAAAGCCGAATTCTTCCGTCTCTCATTCCCCATTAGCAGCCATTGGCATGTTCCAGTAGGAAACGTTAGTAGAAGTGTAAGTGTTAGCTAAAAGCCGACTTCTTCTGTCTCTCATTCCCATTAGCAGCCATTGTTTACCTCCGAGTTGCCTTCAGGAACGTCAGGTGGCGCGCGAGCTCTCTCACTCTTCCATCTGCTGTCTTGTGTGAGACAGAAAGAGAGAGAGAGAGAGAGCGAAAGACTGTCCGTTTCTAACGATGATGATGGGTTTGTGCTAGCGCGTTACGGCGCGTGTAAGAAGCTGGTGTAAGACGCTGTGACCTCTCCGCCTTATACTCTTTCAGCAGTCATGTGATGGCGTCGGCAAACGCGGTGCGCGTTCCGGCCTGTGTAAGGGGCTGCGTAAGACGCTGTGGCCTCTCCCCCCTTACTAGAGTGTACTGCATGTTTGTAACGCGTTTGTGCTAGCGTCCCCTTAAACGCCAGATCCCAGCGTTCGAATAGAGTGTTTCTGACGTCTTTACATGATGATCGACCGGGCGAATTACACGGAAGATTAACGGTTTATCGGTGGTTCACTCCGGAGCTTCGCCCACTCATCATCATTCACCCCGTGGATATGCTGTGAATTTTTTCCAGTATCAGCCTGGTGTTGCTGTCTGCAATTCCTTCTAAATCACTGAATGCCCTGTTTGTTACCGCAACACACATGCTTGATCTCGGGGGTAGTGTGACGTCGTCGTCTGCAATGCAGAGCTCATTGAAATCTTCCTCGGTGTCGAATGTCGAAATAGCCTGCCTCGTTGAGAACGAAACACATGAGTCTCGCAGGTTGATTACAGCACCGTTGGAATGCAAGAAGTCCATACCAATAATTAATTCTCGTGAACATTCAGGCAGTACAATAAAACTTGCAACGTACGTGAAGCCCCGTATGCCAATTCTAGCGGTGCAGATGCCCCTCGGGTCGATGAGGTGTCCACCTGCGGTGCGAACTTGTGGTCCTCTCCACGGAGTCAGCACTTTTTCAGCGTTTTCGAAAGCTCGTTGCTCATTACTGAATAATCCGCACCAGTATCCACCTGCGCCAGCACTTGGAAGCCGTCCACAAATACACGTAAATCGGAAGTGACATTGTTATCACAGCACCGATCACCGCGTCCTTCGTCGTTTTTCGGGTTCAGCGATGGAGGTTCTTCTGCTTCAGCATCGACAGCGGCCTTGCCTCCACAGGTCGCTGACTCTAGTTTTCCCGACGCGGGCTTGGCGAACGACGCCTGGGAGAACTTGCCGACGGACGAGGACTCGGCGACCTATACCTCACTGACGTTGTCGACGGAGGCTGATGCTGAAAATCACGGGAACCCTGACGAGTAGAAAGGTACTCCTCGATCTCGAAAGGACGCTCACCACTGCGCGGCCGGGGTGCGTTTATGGGAAAACCCCGAAGTCCCACCTGGCGATACGGGCACATCCGGTACAGGTGGCCAGCCTCTCCACAGTGGTAGCAAAGTGGTACTCTGTCAGGTGTGCGCCAGATGTCGCTCTTCCTCAGTCTCCTCTCTGGCGGTGGCTACCGTGTGATAGGGTACATCGGAGGCTGCATAGCGGCAGCCGCTGCGACATCCGCACGTACAGGAGTTCCCCGCTGCAGCGCATCGGCATAGGACGTAGTCGTCGGCTGTCGCAGCAGTGGAACTTCTGGAAGTACAGGGTGCTGAGGTTCGCGGACCACTTGCCTAACCTCCTCGCGAACCACGTCAGCGAGTGACGAAACCATCGGAGTAGTCTGGTCAAGCCGCATCCTCTGCATCTCCTCTCGCACCACGGAGCGCGCAAGCTCCCGTAGCACTTCCATGTTGCTCCCGAAAGCTGTTGGCAGTGCTTCCATAGAGGCGACGTTCATGTCTCTGTTGTAGGTTCTCGCTCGTTGTTGTAGCATCATCTCCATCGTAGTTGCCTCGAAGCGAAACTCGGCGACTGTGCGCGGCGGGCTCCGAGCCAACCCGGCAAAAAGTTCCTGTTTTACGCCCCGCATTAAAGGGCGCACTTTTTTGTCCTCGCTCATGTTTACATCCGCCCGTCGGAATAGGCGAGTCATGTCTTCCACGTACATCGCCACGCTTTCGTTGTTCCGCTGGTTTCTTGTTTGCAGGACAACTTCAGCTCTCTCTCTGCGGTCCGTATTTGGGTAAGCGACGAGTAGCTCCCGTCGGAAATCGCTCCAGGACAGGATCGCAGCTTCGTGGTTTTTCGAACCACGTTCGCGCGCTGTCCTCCAAAGCGAAGCACACTCTTCGGAGCTTGCGATCGTCATCCCAGCCGTTGACTTTCGCGACGCGCTCGAAGCGTTCCAGCCAATCCTCCGCATCTTCGAAGGAGTCGCCGTGAAAAGGCTCTGGTTGCATTGGCGGATTTACCACGATGTGAGCTGGCGCGATCTGGGATGTCATGTCGGTAGCGTTCATGGATGAGGAGGTTCTGGCCGGATCCGATAAAGCTGAGAACTCTGGACCCTCACCACGTAACCGACGACTGCAACGCTGGTGAACAGGAGTCAGATCGATGGGCGCGGACCGTTCTTCTAGACTGCGTTCAGTCACGCGAGAAGGGCTTGACATAGTACCCCGCACCTCCACCAGAAATGTAACACACAGTTTAAGAAAACTCTTTAATAAATTAAGTTAAATTGGACGAACTTTTGTCCAGGAAGAAAAAACGGTTCAGCCAGCGTCTGCCTAGTCTCTGTCGCGAACACGTCTGCACGAGCTGTGTCTCGTCTTCTTTCTCCTTTTTGCCCCTCCGAAGGCGCGCGGCTTCTCAGCACGCACGTGCTATGAGCAACGCTGTTGCTCTGCTTTGCACGTAGGCCGCAGATGAGTGGCAGGGCTTCAGAAACAGCCAGGGCGCGTAGTTTGAAGACGGGTCGTGTCAATATATATATGAACAGAGAGAGAGAGAGAGTAAATAACCCTACGCACCTGTATTTGCAATGATCGTGATTGCATAGAGTCAGATGCGCTTCTAATTTGTGGTAAGCGCTATCACAACAACACATATGTTCTACCACTGTCCGCCACGCTCTTGTGGAAATTTGCGCAGTCCCTTAGGAATACTTCAACGAAGTACGATTATGACAGCACGCCAACGCTCCGTACAGCGCATTTTTCTTCGACAACACAGACGTCTGTGCTTTGGACTAAGGTGAGTGACCTTGATCGTGCTCGCAACACTTGGCTTAATGCGGAACGATTTGCCATATAGCAAATTTACTCGCTGACTGCTCTTTATGACAACGACCCCCACAGTGCGGTTGATCTGCAGGATTTTTACAGCTAACGCCGAAAGTTTGGCAGGATGGTTTTGAACCGAACTGATTTTAAGAGTCGGTGCCTAGCAAACCTTCTGAGTGCGTCGTCCTTGGTCCACGTCTTATTCTCACTGGTAGGATGTGTTAGATATTTTACGACTCTAAAGGTATGGGTTATAGTATTCTTTTAATAACTGCATAGTCAGATCGCATGATTTATGCATAGCTCAAAACGTATAGCGAATGAATGGGCCAGGCCGTGTCGCACTCGCAACTGGGACCACCAATGAGACAAGCCATTCTTGCAGCGGCCGTCCTCCGTTAACTGCAAACTACCTTCGTTTCTTTCCGCGACATACATGCCCGGTAATAAGATATTGAGCAGTGATGGCTGGGAACAGCAGTGAGAAGCTGTTTAAAGTCAAAATGCCGGTTGGGATAGAGACTTGCCTTTCCAGTGAAGTCCGCGGCGTTGAAGAGCGCCATCAGAAGCACGGGCATCCACGAGCCGAGGCGGCAGGAAACGATGCGGCTTTCGATTCCCGGAAACAGCGACAGCGTCACCATGTAGACCAGCGCCATGGTGATCATGTACGGCCATACTTTACGCCCCACCTGGTACCGGGCGACCAGGCCGCCTACGCGAGAGAGAGAAAGAGCGCCGCTCACAACAGGGCAAGGAGTGCCCGTACGAAAGGAACCGGATACTGCGCTGGGACCCCAGACATGTTCCACTGCAGTATCTCGACCTCAGCCCAGTCTCTCTTCCCAGAGGAGGAGGCTATAGCTGAGAAACGCTGACCGACATGAATTCGCATATGCCACATTTCGGAGCACAGGAATAAATGGTTAAAGCGAACGATTTGCGAGCGTGTAGCGCTGCTCAAAACGAGCCAAGAAAGAAGGGGTAATCAAGAGGGCAGGAGAGCAAAAGATGTTCGCTATCACAGGACTAACGAGATAGCTACATTTCGTACGGTGCAATTAACGTATCTTCCTATCGAAATAATAATAATAATATGGGGAGAGAGAGAGAGAGAAGTCTACGGAAGCAAATGTAGGTGCTTGAAATTTAATACCCTCTGCTCCAAAGATTGCGCTTGGTCGCCGTTTAATTCTCCCAAGACATTGCTTTGTTTTCTTTATCAAGCACAACTTCACAACAAACCCGCCATGGCAGCTTAACGATTGGGGCGCTGGCTTCATAAGCTCGAGGTTGCAGGATCGAATCCGGGCCAAGGCGGTCGAATTTCGATGTGGAGCAATTCAAAAAACAACCGCACGCTTAAAATTTCAGCGCGCGTTAATAAACACCACGTACTCAAAATTAATACAGGGCCTTCCGTTGATTGGTTTACGGGGTTTGACGTCCCGAAACCACGATGCGACTACGAGAGACGCGCCGTAGTGGAGGTCTCCGGAAATTTCGACCTCCTGGGCTTCTTTACCGTTCACTGACATCGTACAGTACGCGGGCCCCTCCGCCTCCATCGAAATGCAGCCGCCGCGGTCCGGATTCGACCGCCCGCATCAACTATTATTAACTTTACAGAGAACAGTAATTCGCTATAAAGGTAATAATAATGAGTCAGTTAATCAGATTCAATTAATTGTTTTAGTCAAAGAATCCGGCTCGGCTGTTCTTTTTGCGTTCTTGTGTTTAGGTGCACGCTCCTGTGGATGCTGCAGGTAACGTCTTGCTGGTGCTGCTGACAGAGCAACTTAATAATAGGAGTAAAGTTAAGTTAAGGTATACAGTTAGTAACTGCAAAGTTTAGAGCAAGCGTCTCCGTTTATTGGCAAATTTAAAACCATGGTTTGCGAACCAACCCTCTAGTACGCCCAGTTGTTTATGAATGAAGTGGGATATACTTTTACTATCAGAAGAGATTAACCATAGCTGCACATACGGCGGATGTATAGAAAGTTTGACATGCGCGACTGTCTTTCTCTAAGAAAGAACACGCGTCACCGCTCGAAATGAGGCTGACACGATGCATGCGAGCTTCGGCATAATTGCCAGGAGAAACTAGAACGGAAAGGGCCTACCGTTGGAGAGGGCACAGAAAGCGAGGGACAGGGTGCAGAAGAACACACGAGAGGCATAAAAGGATCGGTGACTGACGCGAGTGTTCCATGAAAAGTGTACAAGTGCCCGCTTCATGTGCCATCGACGATGTGGCCAGTTGTCGCTTTCAGAGAAATCTTGCTGTGCAATTACCTCGGCTGACAGAGACGGGGAAAGAAAGAGGGGGAAAGCTAGGGAAAACGAGGAGAGGCGAGCTAGATTCACACTCGGCTTCCTACTTCAAGCATAGGGAAGGGAGACAAAAGAAACAACGCTAAGAGCACTGCCTCGTACGGCGGCGCCGTCTCCTTGGTGTGGTTTGTAAATGTCGTATTTAGGAAAAGTGCGCAACGTTTTTTGCAGAACTGCACGTGTTACACATCGGTGCGTCTGCCATGCAGCAGTGTCGCATGCCCGCACACATGACTTGGTAGCGCGAAAGGTTATGCAGGCCGCATAGTTGGCACGCGCGTGGAGAACGTGTGCCCGAGTGAGCAAACGAAGTCGCCTCTCCAGGGAAACATCGCAAAGGGAAAATGAGCATCGTGCTTAGAGTCCGCCACGGTGGTATATAGCAGCTGTTGTACCTGGCTGCTGATCCGAAGATCACGGGATCGAATCCCTGCAGAGGCGGCTGCATTACAGTGGAGGCGAAAATGCCAGAGGACCGTGTACTGTGCGTTGTGTCAGTGCACGTTGAAGAATCCCAGGTGGTGAAAATTTCCGGAGCTCTCCACCACGGCTTTTCTCTCCTTTCTTTCAGTCCCTTTCCCTTACGGACGCTTGGCCGTGCTCCCGACATGGGCTGCAGTAATTAGCGTCCTTTTCTTAACTGAGCCACTCACTCAATAAATCAATCAGATCATGCTTAGACATTAGGTTATACTTCAATGTCTTCTGAGTCAAAATGTTATTGATATTGTCAGTAACACAACAGCCAATCTAATTGCCGAAATCACCGACACATATTTAAACCTTGATATAACGACGTCGGTAAAACCGGCAATGTACTTCGTTATACAAGAATTTCCTCAGATCCGAATTCGGCTTTTTATGTGAAATATAGCCGGCGAAGGATTGTTCTTAGGGGCGAAGCTCCTTAAAGGGCAACTCCGGCGGTTTTTTCACTATGTTCTGATATCAATGTTTTCCAGTGGTACTGATAGTCCTGTACCCGCCAGGGTGGTTTAGTTTGCTCAGAAACGCACCAATAATTCTAAATAAGCAACTGAAAGTCGTCTTCAAACCGAAACGGGTAGATGCTTCGTGGAGCGCGTTCGGTGACGTCACAACCTTCCCGTCACCAGAAATATGGAACTGGCGCCAAAGAAACGCCAGTGGCGAGGTCATCCGACAATATATTGAGTTATGCCAGCTTTTCTGATCTTGGCAGCGACGATTTGAGCGCTGAAGTATCGCGGTTTTGCTTTTGAAGGCCCGCAAGCTCGGGTAAGCAGCGCGGAGGTGATGACGTCAAAAACACAGGGTGGCCCGCGTGAGAATCCGCTAAGAATTTTAAAAAATTAATTTACAGGAAATTCAATTGACCTACAGCCGCCTGACTTGGCACATATTATTACAGTATCGGGGAGAATATATATTGAAAATTTCATTAAGATCAGTGGACACTGGAAAATCGCCGGAGTTGCCCTTTAAGGCGTACGCTTGTCTGCCGTAGTTGTCCGTCGTAGCCACTTCGTCTTCATCGAACGCTGGCACGCGCTCTTGTGTCACGAGTTCACGCCGGTTCCTCTTCGTCTACTCCGGCATCACTCAGTTTCGGTTTCGTTTCGCATTACATTACAATAGCCCCAGTTTTAAGTAGTTGTTCACAACTTTTCTGGAAGATAGAAGATGCGAAACAAATACCACAGTGTTCTAGAGAACTGAGTTGTCTGTGCATACAGCACGAAGCATGGCTAAATTAATCCGGAACTCAGCACGATTTACGATGAACCTGAGAAGCTTCGCCCACTCATCATCATTCACTCCGTGGATATGCGTGGATACTTGGAAATAGCCGCAAGCATGCTCAAATAAGCACGAGAAAGTAGGCGTGGCTCTTCTCTCACATACGCCAATGACCAGCCTGTGGAATCGTAGCAAAGCAGCTTCTCCGTCGGCGATGTCCCGACGGTGTAGCCTCTCTGTCCTTCCGTCTCAGTTTCTATTTCTGTCGCCCATAGTGTTCTAAGTCCCAGCTCCCTGTCTTCCTTTCTCTCTGTGTGTACCTTTCATTCATTGTCTCTCTCAATTTCTCTTTCTGTCGCCCGTAGCAAGCTGCGTTACAATCGGTGGCACAACGCAATCATATTTATTTATTTATCTATTTATACTGTACTGCTAGCCTATATATGAGGCTAGCAGTACAAGGGTGGGTAGAAACTAGCACAAAACGAAGATTGCACATCAAGATACAGAAATAGTGTCACATGAATAAAAAAAATGAAAAAGCAAGGAGAAAAAGAGAAGAGCTCTCTCTCTCTAGAGAAGATCTATCTATCTATCTATCTATCTATCTATCTATCTATCTATCTATCTATCTATCTATCTATCTATCTATCTATCTATCTATCTAGCAACGAAGTTCTGAATCAAAACGACTTCAGTGGCTCTATGAGAACAAACATACGCGGAATTTCCTTCTCACTCACCAATTCTAACGTAAGCGAACGGCCTCTATTCTTCAAATAACCCTCGCAAGTCGGCTTCGGTGAGTGCTACGGACACCGCGCTGTGTTGTCAAGCAGCGTCTAACTCAGGCGATTCGCTCTGGAGGGCCAGCTGCTATTGAGCATCACTTGCTGAGCTTTACTCGTGCTAGTTTTTATTCAAACGTCAGTCAACTAAGTTCTCGCTCTATGTACTGTATAAACCGTGCACGCTTTGCCGTTCCGTTGTGCTTCATAATTTTTGTTAAACGTGCAGCCTTACATCTCTACATGTCGAACAGAAGGCGCGACATTAGCTTCTCGCTTTATCATTCATATAGTATAAACACATGGGGGAAGGGGGGAGGGGGGGGGGGCAATAAGAGCAAAACAAGTCTGTTTTAGGGGCCTATCTCCTTATGGTCGAGGCTTGTCCGCCGTCGCGCCGTCGTAGCCACGCTAGTACTCGCCAACCTGGGCTCCCACGACGCAAGAGGCCATGTACAAGGCAAAGGAGAAGGTGGCCAAGATGTCGCACACCGCGTTTGCCAACCTTCCCAAAGAGATTCTCATCGTCCCTAACAAGCCGTACATGAGATCACCACCAACATCGACGGACGCGTCAACGGGGTGGTGGAAACTCTCAAGGTGTGCGAACGGGGAGTGCGTCACGAAGATGATGAAGAATCACGCCGCACCCCCGTGTTTCTGTGTCACGTCTTTGTGTGATGATCGAGTGCGCAAAATCTAAGGAGGATTCACGGTTTATCAGATTACCTCCGGAGCTTCTCCCACTCATCATCGTTCACTTCGTGGATATGGGAAAATTTCATTTTCAAGAGCCATTAATCACAGTAGGGACACTCTTTCCGTGCCCTTCGGCTATGAATTACTGACGCTTCTAAACAGTATGGACACCCGCGCCGCTGGCCCAAATGCCCCAGAGGCATGTCTCTACTGAGGCCGGATTTCTCCTCTGTGAGAAAACAGACGGCAGATCCCACGAGCAGTGGGAATCAAGGAAATGCGGAGCACGCATCAGGAACGTAAGATGGATTTGCATTGTTGGCTCGCTATACCGATTTTGGTACGTATGAAGTTAACGAAACGGCCACAAGAGCACGAGGACTGTGGCATGAAAACCATGCCGCTCAGGACATGCATGTCATCATTCTCATGTTATGACTTGTCATTTATGTTGGTCATGCAGTCTTGTTGTGGCACACCAATATTCATGTACTTCCCATTAACGAAACGGCCAGGAGAGCACAAAATCGTAGATAGATAGATAGATAGATAGATAGATAGATAGATAGATAGATAGATAGATAGATAGATAGATAGATAGATAGATAGATAGATAGATAGATAGATAGATAGATAGATAGATAGATAGATACGCTCAAAGTCGCCGAAGTTCGCTAAGAAATGCTTCGCATTAGAAAAAAACAAGTCCGACCTGTGTCATTGGCGGCGGCGACGCGTTCTCTTTACGGTCCTTGTAGTTAGGTTTCCATGGCGACAGGAAGCGATCATCTTCTCGTCTACCGAATTGCCCTATCTCTAGAAATACGAAAGAAAAGAACAGGGGGGATAGAGAGAGATAGAGAGAGAAACGATGAGAAAGAAAAGAAAAACAATAAAGGAGTCTTTAGTGGCGCGACAGTGGCGTTTAATGCTCGCCAATGGCAGCGGCAGTTTCCGGCGGACGACGCCGGTGTGTTGCTTCGAATACTGGCAGCCAGCCCCAAGCACCCCCGAACACTACTACTCCGGCACCTAAGAATCCCGAGCACGCCAATCAGTTGGAAGCGCCATAAAGCGTAACGCCTGGTTCGATAGGAGTCGGGGTGTCCCGAGCCCTTAAGTCAATAGTCTGCGCAGCTAGCATCGCCGCGAAAAACACACGCACAAAGCGCGAGAGTGGAGGCGAGGGGGCCCGCGCGTGACACATCGTGCCACCTTCGCTTGCCGTGTGTTCCGTGAGTGCAGTTACGGTTTCTGCTCTGGAAGCCCTCTAGCCGGCCATAGTAAGGAGCAGCGGGGCCCGGATGTCTCATACGGGTTCTTGTGGTGCTTCTCTTTGTTCCTTGCCTTGTGGAATAGCCCGAGATCAACGCCAATTCATCGCCAGGAGACGAGCAACGCAGGAAGAGTACCTCTCGGAATTTTCAGCGCTGTTCGGCCCTTTTACGTGAGACTATGAGGCATCCTTCATTGGGGTGGGGGGCTCCATCACTGAGGCGAAAGGCCGATCGTGTGCCATCGATGGGGACCGCTTGTGTTTCCGGGACAGAACCTATCCGTTGTGTACGTGCACTTCCGCGGATCATAGGGCGCCTAATAATCTTCGTATTGTAATTTTGGGGTAAGTAGAAAGGAAGTGGACGAAAAGACAAACCTGCCTTCGGTGGGAACAGAACCCACGACTTTCGGACATCGCGTCCGATGCTCCACCGCTGAGCTACGAAGGCGGTCGTCCCCCCGTCCACTTTATTGAGCATTTATGTATATGGAATCCTGGGATCGAGTGTTCGGCAGCGCCACTCGTAGCCATGGCGTCGAGTGTGGCACACTGTTACTGCCAGGAGGCGTCACGTAGAACGTGATTTTATGGCCAGGTGGCTGCTGCCGAATAAACCCTCACACACACACACACACACACACACACACACACACACACACACACATATATATATATATATATATATAAGCAGTGAAGGAACGGACGAACGTGCACGAACTTTTTACTTTCCAACGTTTCGGCCGGTGGTCCGGCCTTCATCAGGAAACCCTGATGAAGGCCGGACCACCGGCCGTAACGTTGGAAAGTAAAAAGTTCTTGCACGTTCGTCCGTTCCTTCACTGCTCATATTCGTCTGGATCAGCAGACACATTTACTGGATATATATATACTATCAGAAAGGCACAGTGACAAACATAGGATTTATTCTGACGTTTCGGTCGGTGGTCCGGCCATCATCAGGAAACCCTGATGATTGGAAAGCAAAAAGTTCTTGCACGTTCGTCCGTTCCTTCACTGCTTATATATATATATATATATATATATATATATATATATATATATATATATATATATATATATATATATGGTGAGGCTAGCATATACACGATCAGAAACGCACAGTGACAAACATATTTAGTATTTATCCTTCTGACATTTCGGCTGGAGACCAGGCCCCAGCCGAAACGTCAGAAGAATAAACACTAAATAATATGTTTGTCACTGCGACTTTCTGATCGTATATTTATCCCAACTGCCGGGAAAACGTCTCTGACATATATATATATATATATATATATATATATATATATATATATATATATATATATATATATATATATATATATATATATATATATATAGGACTGTATATGCAAAAATAGCTTGGGTTGCCGCTAGTTTATAAAAGAATTGACGATGCGCCTCTTAGAGAACGACGGTTTATTAAGTCAACGCTTCGGTCGGAGCCCGACCTCTTGAAAAAGGTCGGGCTCCGACCGAAACGTTGACTTAATAAACCGTCGTTCTCTAAGAGGCGCATCGTCAATTCCTTTATATATATATATATATATATATATATATATATATATATATACTCGCCTGAGCAGCCCAAGCGACGGACGTACAACCTTCGCCGACCGACTGCTGCTACACGCTTGGACAGCTCTAATTGACTCTGTAATGTGCCTACCCACGAGGACAAGCGTGTTTCGAAAACATTCTTGAAGGTGAGGAAGATTGTAGATAAGAGGATTAGGTATGAATTTCATGTCAACACGCTTCAGCTGTATAGAAAGATTAATGTTGCTCCAAAAGGGCTGCGGATTTTTATTAAGCCAGCCAGTTCTGAACTATCTCTTGAAAATTTGAAAATGTGGGACAGTGTTCTTAGTAGTGCGTCACTGAAGCTACTAGACATAGTTATATCCCATAACAAGTCCGTATTATCAGATTTGTTAAGTGAGGAGGCGAAAATTGTGGCAGAGAAACGCCTATCTGAGGACGAGATGCTGCTGCTAGAGCCATTTCTTGAAAAGAAACAACACGAAGTATCACTGAAGAAGGAAAGAAAACTTAAACGCGATGGCGTCACGGCTGAGCCGATTTGCACAGAAGAATTTATCTCCACAATAGGCGGTACCGCACCATCATTAAAAATTATGCAGTAGTTAATCTGTCCAACGTGGAACTTTCTGAAGAGGAGTACAGCGTTTTGTCACGGGGTTTAAACTTCTGCCCGGCAAATGGAAACATCAATGAACTACAGCTATACAAAGATTTAGACAACTTCTCTAGGCAATTAAGACTGCGCGAATACTACCACAACCGGCAACCTCACGAATCAGACACAGGACCTATACTACCATCTATTAGGCATTGGACCCCCCCTCCTCAACGCGACAAGTACCTAGACATCTACATTAAGGCAATCACAGACGACATTATACGCGAGTTTAGTAAGGAAAAACCATTCCGCAAAAATCTTTCGAAACGAGAAGAACGTGCACTTAAAAACCTTGGCTCTCGTACTGATATAGTAATTAAGCCCGCCGACAAAGGGGGCGCAATTGTTGTCCTCAGTGCCGCGGATTATTTGGATGAAGCCCAGCGCCAGCTTAACGACACCAAATTCTATAAGATGTGCCCTGCCGACCCTACAGAGGAATTTAAACATCAAGTACACGCAACGCTCAGTAATCTGGTGAAGGAAAATCTGATAGGTGAAAGAACCGCGAAGGCACTCATTCCATTAAACCCTATTCCAGGGCGTTTTTACCTCCTCCCCAAAATACATAAAAAAGATAACCCGGGTCGACCTATCGTTTCTGCAATTGGGACCATCACGGAAAATATTTCTAGCTACGTAGATGGGCTGATCAAGGAAATTCCGCCCACATTTCCTTCGTACATCAAAGACACTAGCCACTTTTTGTCCGAAGTGCTAGAGCTCTCCGCACCAGATGGCAGCCTTCTCGTCACCATGGACGTGAATTCTCTGTACACAAACATCCCACACGCGGACGGCATCAGGGCAGTTGTGCACGCTTACACACATTCTTCACTGGACAAGAAAGTAGACGCGGAAACATTGGAAACTCTTGTAAAACTGGTTTTGGAACTCAATAACTTTGAATTCGATGGCAAACACTTTGTCCAGGTTAGTGGCACATCAATGGGTACGAAAATCGGCCCCAACTATGCAAACATCTTCATGGGCGTACTAGAATCCGAATTTCTTGAGAGCTGCGAACTAAAGCCCCTCCTCTACAAAAGGTTCATCGATGATGTGTTCCTAATTTGGCCTCACGAGGAAGCTGAACTGTTGAAATTCATATCAAATTATAACAACGTCCATAAAAGTATCTCATTTTCCTCTACATATTCGGCTTCGGAAGTAAATTTCCTAGACACGACAATTACCTTTACTAACAACAAGCTTTTAACAACTGTCTACAGGAAACCGACCGATAGGCACCACTACTTGCACTTCCACAGCAGCCACGCAAAACACTGCAAGACCTCCATTCCATATAGTCAGGCCCTGCGCTTTAAAAGAATATGCTCTAAAGAAGAGGATTTCGCATCCAACTGCGAGCAACTCCGAGTGGACCTGAAGCGCCAAAGCTATCCTTCGTCGGTCGTTGAGGATGCCATAAGAAAAGCCGGGCAACAAGAGCGCGGTGACCTCATTCGAAAAACCACTCATGTCAAACAAAACGCACATGTCAATCTCATACTAACTTATTCATCTCCTGCACTTAACATTAACTCCATTTTGCTCCAGCCGGTCTCAGCACTGGCTAAAATCCCTGTCTTTCCTCCTTTCTCTTCCTCCTCCTCCTCCATTTTGCGGAGACATCACAACATCCTATTACAGAGCGAGAAAATGCGGCAACTCGTTCCAGAACCGCCTCGTGTAGCCTACAGGCGTGCAGCAAATATACGGGACAGAGTAACATCATCCACAACGACACGCGAAAATAACAAAGGTTGCGCACCCTGTCACAAACCGAGGTGCATGGTCTGCCGTGTGATTAACACAACTGACGTGGCGCAAAGCAGCGCATCTTCCTTTCGCTATAAAATTCAGGGTGAACTCAATTGTGACACACGCAACGTCGTCTACCTTTTAGAATGCACAGTCTGTCGCGTACAATACATTGGACAAACGGAAACTTCCTTCAGAGTTCGTTTTAATAACCATAGGGCCCACGTAAAATCACTGCCGCAACTTCCAATTTCACAACACGCAAATATCATTGGACACCAATTCGACAAATTCAGAGTCACAATCCTGCGATCCGGCTTCCAGACCCATTACGACAGGGAGGCGTGTGAATCATACCTAATACACAAGTTCAACACTATGTCTGGCGGGCTTAACGAGACCGTCGGCAAATTAACATTCCTTAAAAATTAATATGTATATATATATATATATATATATATATATATATATATATATATATATATATATATATATATATATAGGTATGCTTTGAGTGTGTATGTATGTAGGTGTGTTTAGATACGTCTGTGTATTAGTTGCATGTTTCCATACATATACGTATGTATAATTGCTGTGTAAGACACTCTCAGTGGTATTCTGTTTCTCCTGTTACTGTATATTTCTATTGCGCGCTTTTACCCGTATTGGCTGTTCAGCTGAGCCCGTTTTGTTTGTATTTGTGACTGTGCACCTTACTGTCATCGTATTGCAAATGTTTCTGTGCTCCACCTCACACGGGCGTCCACGCGCCCACCGCCCCCTCCCCTTCCTTTTATTTCTTTCGTTCTTTTTCTACTCCTTTTTCTCCTTCTTTCTTTTATCTCACCCCGTATCTCCTTTATCTTCTAACTTCCCAAGGCAGTTTTCCTGTTGCTACAGGCCGCCACAGCTCTCAGTTTTTCTACATCTGGCTTTCTTTAGCCCTCCATGCGCCGCGCTTCTTGGAGCTGCGTGTTGTGCCCTGAGGAGAGGGCTGAGCTGATGGCTACATGCACGGCTCCCGTGACTCAAAGAGGCGGCGCCGAAACCGCTCCTTCTCCACCTTCCCTCATTTAACTTCTACTTCGGTATACGTCAAACACGTGGTTTTAATTTTATCTTTGGGCTTTCAAGGCCGCCACCACTCTTCCATACACCGCCCCCCTCCCCCTTTTCTTCCTTTCGTCTTTTCCCCCTTTCAACTTCAGCCATGCTCCCTCCCTTTCTTTTCCCCGTTACTGTGATGTAGACTCTGTGCGTACCATTTGTAGTAGAAGCTTGAGAAAGGCCGGTCTCGCGGCCGAAACGTCGTAATAAATGTTATGTTTTTTCAACGTGACCCTTTTATTATATATATATATATATATATATATATATATATATATATATATATATATATATATATATATATATATATAGATGAGTAGTAGACCCTCGGAAATGGCAGCAAAAATGTGGAAAGCGTTTATTCAACGTTTCAGCCGGAGACCGGCCTTCATCAGGATTCCTGATGAAGGCCGGTCTCCGGCTGAAACGTTGAATAAACGCTTTCCACATTTTTGCTGCCAATTCCGAGGGTCTACTACTCATCTCTGCCTTCACGCCTCCGGCCTATTCACCACCATGACTGCTATATATATATATATATATATATATATATATATATATATATATATATATATATATATATATATATATATATATATATATATATATATATGTGTGTGTGTGTGTGTGTGTGTGTGTGTGTGTGTGAAGGCAGAGCAGATATACGTGTAGGCAGCACGACACGAACCTTTTGCACCTCATTTGTTCAGTTTACTAGTCGATACCCTGGGAAAGTATGCGCACCTGTTTTCGCACAACGCAAGGAAGAACGCATATGCCTTATGATTTTGTCTAGGCTCATGCGCTTTTGGTGAACATGAGAGAGCTAGGAGCGAGGCAAAGTGCTTATGAGTGGTGTACACAACCAACATCACCGATCTTGGTGCATGGTTTCTCTAGTGCGTAGCACAGCTGTTCGCCGGCAGCGATATCGCTTGCGCTGCGCTCTTGTTCTTGTTTCTGTTTGTTTGGCGCTGACGATGATATCGGCGCGCGATACAAGGTTTGACGGGGAAAGAAGCACGCCGTTTTCCCCGGAAAGCTGCAAGCGGCGGCAGTTGTTCGTCCGCTACGCCCCTAGCTCCCGTCCCACTCCGGTAACTCTGGTTGATTTCCCAGTGGGTTTTCCGGGATCTCACTTCCTCGTGCTTCAGACAGTCTTTTTTCTCGTGCTTATTTACCGCTCTCTTCTTCGGCGCTGCTGTTCGAAGCACTTGTCTGTACACCGTATCTCTCGAAATCTATGTATTGCAATGTGAAAACCGACAGGTATTTTTGAACACTGCTATAAAAAGGAAAAATTGGCAGCGACGGTTCAGTGTCGCCAATTACGCTGCATCAATCGCTCCGTGCTGCGCGGTTGCTCGCATATCGTGGTCGTCGATGCGTCAGATGAAGACACGTAATTTTGTTCATATGAGATACGCCGCGTGGTTATCTGGTGTTGGATTTCTCGTGCGGCATCTCAAGCACGTATTCTGCAATGCGACAGGTAAATCCACACAAAACAATATCAATGCCAATACAGATTATCTGCGTTCTGTTGTCTAGCGTAGTGTTCGGAGACGCCCGAGCCCTCGGACTGAAACGTGGACTAGCTAGACGGCGCAGAATTGGTCCACTAAGATTAATCAAATGCGTTTATAACAACTTCGAGATCAGACAATCATTTCAGAAGGGCCAAGTTTTCTCGTTGGTTGTAAAATATGTTTTAGAAATGGAGCTCGCAAAATTATTGCTGTCCATGGAGTGGTTTATAAAGTCAGTTAAACAAAATAAATCACGTGCTTTGGAGTTCCCTCGGTGCACGGAAGCCATTAACTTGCTTTTACAGCACTAAAATTTTAGTGCGAATTCAGATGCTTAGAAAAAAATTCTTTTGCAAGGATTTTCTTTGTGACGGCAGCATATGCGAGGGTCTACCATTTCTTACAGTTTACTTATCAGCTCTTTTAAAAATTTGAGAGATTTGCGAATGAAGGGGGAGGAGACGACGGCGACGAAGAATGGGGGGGGGGGGGGGGGCAGGACAAGAAGTGTAGGAGGTGCATTTAACTCCTGGCCAATCACCTTTGGCCGGTATTAAAGACAACAAACGACGACAACGACTCAGGAACGGAAGAACATTCCGAGAGAGAAGAGAGCATCCAATCCCAGCAGACGCTGTCACTGTCCTCTGCGCAGGCCTTAGAGTTTCTTTATGAGCTGCTTGTCGAAATAGCGTTTATCGGCTTGACATATTAATTAACTGCGGCAATTACAGCAGTGCCTCTACTAAATAGTTGGCTCTTCAGTTTAGTATAAAAAACATCCTTTTCTTTTCTCGAAGTGGTTCGCATTGCAGTCGTTAACGAACGGTTCATGTCCTTTCTAATTGTTTATATACAATTGTAAAATTGTTAGACAAAATATAATTTAACAATACAGAGCGAAAGGCATTGATAACTTTCTGCAGGTTGTTTGACACCTTTATCATGCACCGGTCGCACTGTGAAACGGAAATGACTTTTATCGATCAATATATACGTCCGAGTAGACGTGAAAAAAAAAGAAGAAATGGCGAGGGGACTATACAAACACTGCATATGGCTCAGAAGAGAATCTCAGGGTAAGATGGATGCTTGAATCCATGAACAAATCGCAAAATACAATTTAGAACAGGGAATGTCGCAGGAGCCAACGTTGCGACAAGCGGACTTGTCTTCGTCAGGGCGGTAACGATTGCCACCCTGACGAAGACAAGTCCGCTTGTCGAAACGTTGGCTCCCGCGACATTCCCTGTTCCAAATCGTATTTTGCGATTTGTTTATCGATATGGCTCAGTATTATCTGCGCAGAATATACTTAGCTCCTGATCAACGAAATAAGAAAAAACGGCAGCCAAAAAGCAAACGAATGGAGCTTGTATTGGATTTCTTCTGGTAATCAATTTGGCCCTGAAATTTATAACCTGCAGTACAGCCGGAATATGCAGCAATGTTTAATGAAGTAGACTTTAACGTAAGCCTGTCCGGATTGTGAGCAAGGCTGCCGTTAGTGGAGTCAAAATGTCTTCTTTTTTTTATTCTTTCGCTGACCAGTGTATTTTTTTAACCTTCAATCACACAGAAATGGTACCCGTTCCACTCCCTAACAGTTCATGTTAATGTTACCAACTAACAGAATATTCTTGTTCCCAAGAAGCGACTTGTTCAGAACAGCCTCAATACGTTACATAAGCTCGGCAACGGGAGAGGAAAGAGAACAACAAACGGGCATTAGGGATTTTTTTTTTTTAAAGCACCGAAGTGTTTTAGCCGGGGTGCGCCACGACCCTACGCGTCATTTCCCTAACGGAGGCGACGCGGCGAAGCATACACGTAAGAACAACACGAAAAAAATTTTTCACTTGGTGCACTGGGAATCGAACTCACTTCTCCCGCTCCACGACGAAAGGCGGCCGGCGCTCTACCCCTGCGCTATCGGGTCTTATACTCTTTCTTATGTCGCTTCGTTCTCTCCCCTTCAATGTTCTGCGGCTCCTCGCGCGCACATCGAGGCGTACTTTTCCTGGAACGGTGCCGCCATACAGAGAGGCTAAGCGAGTCATTGTAGCTTCGCTTCGCCTCTCATGGGTGGCGGCACCATTCCAGGCACGTTCGAAAGTGCGCGTAAAGTCGCATCGAGACGCACTTTGCAGAGTGGCGATTCCTCGGCGACTACTCTTCGAGCGTGATGAAAGAAAAAAAGCTCTGCCTTAAGTGCCCAACTACCCTAACGATGTTCACGGGTCAATGTGGCGCAAGTAAATATGACCGTTACCTTTGTGGCGCGGCATTGACTATCTACTTTATCCAGTTATTACGTAAACTGCTTTAGTTACTACAAGGTGTTGGTCATGGATGTTATGGATGCGATGGTGAGCGTGTGTTCATCGACGTCGAACGGTGCCGTACCAGTGAAACACCGATAGAAATGGGCAAGTTCATCTCGACGTACAATAATCATTCAAGTGCTTATGTGAAGACACACTCCACTTTCGTTTTTTACCGATGACACTGACAGAGGGATCAGCCACATTTATTTATTCTTTTTGTTACGCGAGAGAAAGCGCTCTCCACTTTTTATGCAGACCGACATGCGGTGTGCAACGTTAATAGAAAGATCTGGCCAGCGAGCACAGGCGATGTGGGAAATATATTGGGCTGCGCCTCCAGAAATATCAAGCACAGTGTAGGAATCCAGCTCCCCCCCCCCCCTTTTTTTTTTACGAGAGGAAACCGTCAAGGTTAACGTGAAAGATGTGTGGATGTGCGCCTGCGCCAGCATGACTTTTCCATAATTAACAATGCGCGTGGGCATCTTCCCGTTCATTGCGCAGCTTGAGCAGGTAAGCCACTTTTGCGTGAGGCCTGAATATTATATGGATGCCGCGATAGCAGAGCAAGGGAGATACGCGAGGCGCACCACATAAGGAGAATTGGTCTTGCTTGTGTGACACCTCTATTCTCCGTACAACGGTGAGATGAAGTTTATTGATGGCCAAAAGTGTGCTGTGTAGCGCACGCGTAGTGACGCAAATTTTGATGTACTTATATCTGGTCTATAGGGTAGCCAACCGGACACCTTTCTGGTTAACCTCCCTGCCTTTCTGTTTTCTGCTTCCCTCCTATATCTGGTCTACGTGAAATAAATTTCTCTTGCATGTCTGCGCTTGCGTACGTCTGGTTACGTGGTCGTCTTTTGGTTCTGTTTTTTTTTTTCGCGCAGTACCTTTCCGTTTGTTACAAGCTTCCGTTGTACATTTAAAGCATAATTGTTATTTTGAAAAAAGTGAATGAATGGAGACATTTATGTTCAGTGATTGACAGCTCATACGATTAGGTCGTGCAGTACACAGTATTCTATATTCGCAAGCAAATTAACATTGCAATCTTTTAACAATTTTCTACGATGTATGTAATCAGGCAACACCAAGTCCTACAAGTCTCGTCGTAGCAAGAGAAGGAACCGCTGCCTACGTCATTTTCATTTCACGATTTGTATACATAAGCCGCTGAACACGTTCGAAAGCGCACCTCCCAGAAGAGGACAGCTATCGTTTACCACGCCCCCCCCCCCCCCTTTTTTTTTACCATTAGAGTAAGTGGTCATTACGAGTTTGTTTTATCTTCATTTTTATGAGGCTTTCGCGTCGGATAACACGACTTTTCTGCTTATATAGAGAGCAGCGCTCGAGAAAGCTTTTATTTCCGAGCCCCGCATTTCTCTTGCGCATGCGCATTCATGCTGCCTAAACCCTGCTGCGGCATGAAGGTTTATATACTATAATATTGAGGCTTCGAGCATGCGAGCACGACAACCTGGTCATTAACAGCCAGCTGTGGCTGTTTCCCTACGTGTGCAACAAAGGAGTCCATCGGCGCGTAAGGCGAGAAAGGAGGACCCAATCTGTCCTTAAAAGCATTTATTTGAAAATGGGAGAGAGAGAGATACGGTAGACTCCGAAACCCGATATGAGACATCCCACCAGAGACGGCTAATTTTGTCCCGTCGAGCCCCCGTGTACTGGCAGAGCCTAGCTTACAGGCCGATCTCGCTAATGCCGACGAGTGCTTTCACGTTAACGAGAAATACTACCCGCGGCATCGAGCAAAGCTTTTTTGCCCTTCCTCCGAGATGGACGACAAGGCGCATGTAGCCAGACTGCATCTTGCGCATTACTCGCCCGACTCATACGCGGCATACCGAGCTACCTCCCATCAAAGAACAGTGTCGCCTTTCTTTTTAGCACAAGGCAAGGTTAATTAGTGTCGATGGTGGCAACATTAGGCTAAGCATCATTTCACTGCTTCTTCAGTGTCCGCCGATCTTCGAAATGCTTCCCTCGGATAGAACAACAACAAAGAATAGCAAGAAATGGTTGTCACGCGATTATTATTATTATTATTATTATTATTATTATTATTATTATTATTATTATTATTATTATTAGCTACGCAGTACGCCTTCCCGGAGGCGAAAGTGATTGACGCTTGCGTAGTGCACGCGTTATCACTGAGCGTCATCAGGCGGTCGAAATTTCCGGAACCGTCCACTACAGCGTGCCTCATAATCATGCGACGCTCTTGGTACCTAAGGCGTCAGCATTTATTGTTCCCTTACACCCAGATAGGTTGTAGCGTTCGCGAGTATCTCACTGTCGCACCAAGGTCGTGCTTTATAAGCAATGCAAACTCGTTTACACGAACCTTAAAAGAAGACAGCACGACTCTCCAGCGAAGGATTCCAAACTCTACTCGATCCGGAGTAGTTAAAGAAAACTAAAAGGTCGCATAGAACGCTCATCAAAATGATGCATACCTCGAAAACGATGTAAAGGACAAAGTAAAAGGCGGTGTTGATCAGGAGAACTGAGCCCAGCTAAGCCACCAGGCACGGCGACCACGAGAAAAGAGTCAACGGTTGATATTCCCGACGTGGGGAATGCGTTCTTCTGTTCCATCACAAAGCCTGTTACTCTGTCTCGTAAGCTTCAGGAGTCCCAGCAGCGAATTGTGTTCTTTTGCAGTGCGGTTGATAACGAACGAATGGAACGCTTCAAAGGCTCGTCTATTTGTTAAAAGCAACTTAACGAAGCCTACAATACAGTTTGTCAAAGCCGTGTCGTACGTATGTGCAACTACAATGCAAAGAAGAAATTAAAGGGCCCCTAAACCACCCCGGACATTTTTTTTAACATTTCAAGTTAGCACGCGCATCAAGTTGAAAATGCCGTCACGATGAACGATGTCAAACGCGGCAGCGCTACGCGCCGCGGGCGCGCCACAAACTCGAAAAACAATCCCGTGCGCCTCTCCGGCCAGTTCCGGCATGCCAAAGTTAGCCGTGACGACATTGTGGTTTTTGCTGACGTCAAAAGAGTCCGAGCTCCGCTTATTGGTCGAAGGAGGACGTCGACTTCCGGTTAGTCTGCTAGAAAATGCACGCGCTCCTTGCCTGTCTGTTTTCCTCGTCGTGTGTCGTTCGAGTGGTGTTCGCGTGTGAATTCGTAAATGCGCTACGCTACGCAAGTGCAAGTGAGGTACAGCCGACTAGAAACTGCAGCAACTCTCAGAACACGACGAATAGCGCTAACAGAGAGCGTTGGCACAGCACCAACGAGACATTTGCGCGAACGCGGGAGCCCGGCGGAGGCAAGTCAACCGGATGCGCGTCATCGGCGATGTATGTCACGTGACATTCGGAGGAGCACTCGGCGAGGAGGTGGCACTGGCAAGCGGCCGGCGGGCGCAGGAGAGAGTGAAACAAGCAAGCGCCGCGTTTTAATAATCAAACGGGTGTAACTCGGCTATTTCTGCACCGTTTCGAAAAATTCTTGCGGCTACGTGTTTCTTGCGGACACCGGTACAAAAGCAACACCACAACTAAATTTCGACCTCTTGGTGGTTTAGGGGCCCTTTAAAGCGAATCGGCCATGCCTCTCCAGACGTTATGGTTCTCGTCTCCGACGATGAAACTGGTGTGATCAGAACATATATGTGCGTGTGATGAATCTATATTGTGGTGCTCAAGCCCTAGTCAGGTGACTCTGAACGTTGCCTTTAGTCTCGTGCACCACAATAGTCATGTATTATTCTACAAATGAACAGACCAATTGAAAAATATGATTACAATTCTAATGAAGCGTTACTGCAGTCGTCATAGTCAAGAAGTCGAGCTTGCTGCTGGGCTAGTTGGTAAGACGTTGCCTCGGAAATTGACGAGCTCGAAGAATCCACTAAGCCAAACACACGCACACACACACGCGACACCAAGCACAGTGCTCACTTCCAAGTGATTTATCGCAAGCGTGTACGCGCTGATTCATACTATACTGAGCATGCGAGATCGCAGCGTCGACATATAGATGCAACAATCTTGTGACATACACGTCAATACTGCGATAGCGCGCGCAGTGTGTGTGTGTGTGTGTGTGTGTGTGTGTGTGTGTGTGTGTGTGTGTGTGTGTGTGTGTGTGTGTGTGTGTGTGTGTGTGTGTGTGTGTGTGTGTGTGTGTGTGTGTGCGTGCGCGCGGATTTTTTGACCTCGTAAATCTCTGAAGCAACAGTGATCTATCGCTATAGTTTTTACCTCGACAATGTGCGCTTATATCGCAAATGAGTTCTGCGGAAACTCGCAAGGTGGAGTAACGTTTATGAAAGGGAAAGGCTACAAGGAAATCCATACGGATTTCTCAAAAATGAAAACTTTGTGGTTGCCGAAACCCCGGGCCAGGACGAATTTTTCGGCAACTATAGGAAGGTTTCATTCCTGAGAAATACGTATGGATTTCCTTGCAGCCTTGTGGTACAAAACGGGTGGATGCTAATTTTCCCCTTCATAATCTGCGCTTATCTGTGCCATTAACAGTTACAGTTCTATATATCGCTACATTCCCTAGCCAATATTGCAGGTATCTCGTTTGTCGGATTCTGTTGCCCACTTAACGCTTCCAATCAATAGAGCTTCTGTACAGCTGGGTGAATAAGCTGGAATCGCATAAGTTTCCTGTGAAAAAGTACATACGTGAATACACACTAAACAAAAATAACCAGGAACGGGAGTAAACAGCTTGTCCTCTAGCGCACTACCTTTTCTGGGTTTTTTTTACTACGTAACAGTCAAGGTAAAAGTTTACTCTCACGCTAACCGAGTTTTTGAACGTAGAAACGGCAGTAATTATTTACCCCCTTGGAGGTTTTCAGCGAGTATACGCGGAGTAATTTTTTACTGCCTAAACAATGTTTTCTCGGCTATTTTTTTTAGTTATTTTTAAAGCTCATTCGAGGTTTACTGTGGCTGGGTAAACACTAGGCTTACGCAAAATGCAGACATCACTCAATTTATTCAGCAGTAAACGAGGACTCACCCTTCGGACTTATAGCATTGGAAGCACGTTTTCACTCGTTGAGAGCGCAACACAGGCACAAGCGCGGGAGCAGAGATACTCGAAAGTGCGTTTTCACTTGGCTGCCGTCCACCAAGACCGGCGCTAGGACAGCCAGCATCGCTGGAACTCAGCACAAAACCACGCCGCACTGGTAACACTCGGGGTAGTTCGCCGTGTCGTTGTCGTACTGGTTGACGATGCGGTCAGTCAGGAACGTTTGCGACCGTAGTTTCCGTGCTTTCGCAGAACTCGGCGGTGCCTTTGAAACGACGGTCACTAGGCATAGCTGCCGGAGATGTCACGGTATCACGTTCTGGTTGACTGACGCCGGCGTACGCGTATCGGCGCGTGCGCCGATACGCGTACGCGCTGATCACACTCACGCCGTTCCCATTCACGCCCCGAGACGTCGCGTCCCCTCTTCCGCGAGCGACGCTTTTGACGAACAGTTGCTTGCAAATGCGTACCATGTGGCTAGGCCTAAATAGTCATTCGAGGGCTATCACGGCCTCCACCCCTGCGCCACGGCAGTTTGGAGTTTTTTACCACGTGACGTGATACGTAGTTTTTGATCACGTGGCTTTAAACTCTAGACTGGGGTTTTTTTATCACGTGACACAAAACCCCCTACGTAGTAAAATAGGGCAATAACGTCCTTTTACTACCTTTCTAACAGGTGGTAGTAAAACTATGTCATATGCTCCTTTTACCTCAACAAGACGTAGTAATTTTGAAAACAAGGGAGTTTTAAAGGCTCATGAGCCGCAAGAACCCAAATATCGGGCAACTTTTGCTTACAGTGTAGCAAAGCGTCGTTTATAAAACCTGGAATTGCCGGACGAGTAGCTAAACCTGGCAAACCACGAAAACTTGTGTTCCTGTTGTAACGTACGAGAAATGTGTTCGCAATTGTTAAAGCCAAGGTTATACGACTAGGCTCTCAGCAAAAGTGCACGCGTTGAAAAGGTCGCTTCGACAAAACTGAATCCGACAGCGAGCGGCGTTGAGAACAAGGCGAGAGAAAATCTTACGGTATATATCTTTTTTTTTTCCTCGCGTTAAAGCACGCAAGGACTGCTTATGGTCCTTGACTGCTGATCCCTCCTCCCCTCCCCTACAAAAAAGAAAAAAAAAGGAAAAGAGAAGAAAAGAAAACGCTGGTTCAAACGCGGCCGCGGCATTCACACACTCGATGGAGGCGAATATGGTAAAGTCCCGTGTAGTGTGCGTTCTGAAGGCATGTCACGGTACCCCTGGTGACGAAAATTTCCAGAGCTCTCCAGTACGACGTTGCTCTCCCTTCTCTTTAATTTTCTTTACCATAACATCACGGACGTGCTCCCTGTAAGCCGTGCTCCCTGTAAGCACTGTAAGCCCCTGTAAGCCGTGCTCCCTGTAAGCCGTGCTCCCTGTAAGGACTGCAACAAAGAGCGCCATTTCCTCAACCGAACCAATTAAATAACAATAATTGTGTTTCTGTTAAGGAAATCATGCGGTTTTCTGCAGCCCTGGTAGGGAGCACAGCTCAGCGCCCACGAATTTAGGGGAAGGCATACATGGAAGAAAGGAAATAAAGGACCAGAAATGAGAGGAACGCCGTAGTGGAGGGCTCCGGAACATGACGGTGATTGTGATTGTGGATGGGCTATGGAAAGGACGCTAATTTCCGCAGCCCGTGTCTGGAGCACGGCTAAACGTCCGTTGGGGTAGGGGAATGGACTGAACACCACGTGGGAAATGAAGCAAATCATTTCTGGAAGACACGGACGGACGGATAAAGACAACTAATTAATAAATGACCGTCGGCGTTGAATAAGCCGATGTTCAGCAGCGTCGCTTATGAATTCTGTTCGTGAATGCCTTTTCGGGTGGCGGAGTTGAAAGGCCTCCGGCGGACTTCGGCCAGTCACACTGTGGCGACGCCGCAGACTTGCTCGTATGCGCCGCGTGCCTCACGTTGGCATCAGAGCGACATCAGTGCCCTTTCGCGACAAAGGGACGACTCCGATGACGCGATATCAATGGCTCAAAGCGATCTTGGAATCGTGCATTCGTACACATACGCTAAGAGAAACAACAAAAGAAGCCGCCGTGGGAGCTTCGACAATGGCTCATTTGTGGGATGCCTCCGCTTGCAACACTGATCGCACTCTGCTACAACGTCCTCGGCCACGTAAGCGAAAATGAAACAAAAGCCGGCAAAGCGTTTTATCGACAAATGGGGATGTAAAGGAAAGACGCATGCTTACGAGGGAAAATATATGGTGCGCAAGTCGGGGCACTGCGCTGCTTCGATTATTTCTCCCAGCGTCTATTATTCTTTCCGGCTCGAGACACGCTTCTCGCCGATCACCCGAAAGAAAAGGTGGGCTGGTTTACTTATGCATCACGCACCCGGAGCCACACAGCGAAGGATCTGCGCGAGAGGAGCTCACGCACTCCAAACACGCCGTTCCCTCGAGAACGACTCTCTCAAAACATCGTCGGCGCATCAGCACGGGTGGGAGAAACGCCCCGACGTGACTCGAGGCCTCGGTCGAGACGTGCCGTCGAAAGACACGTATTTTATCCTGCTGCGTTTCCTTCTCGGCAAGCGTTCGGCCGGGTTCCGGTGGTGCAGTAGTGTATTCACCAGCAGCCACTTTGATCCCTTTGCCGACGTTCGCATATCTCTGCACATAGAGCCGCTGTCTACCTCCGTTCTCTGCATTTCTGATCCCCTGCTTGCGTACACCGTGCTTGTCTAATACAGTGGTGCTTTTGTTCCTCTACACACTCTATCGAGAGTACACGCTACAGAGCACGCACGGCGCCATCTCGGGAGCTACGTGCAAATCCTCGGCGGCTCAGAGGCCATCTGCAAGCTTCAGCGCTGCATATAAGAACCTCGCTTCTTGCACGGCAACAAGGGCCGCATCTGCGGCCGTATTGTCTGAGCACCTAGAGGTCACTGCCCCGTTTCCGGGTGACTGGTGCCCGGTCTGGGGAAAGGTCAAGCTCCTCGTATGCGTATATGGCCAGATATGTGCATTTCTGGCTATATGTGGCACGTGCCCACATGTGGCCGTATTTGCCCGATACAGGTCGTTCATAGCATACGTAGCGTAGGTCTTTTATAGCCACATATGCCTCTATCACGGTTTGGCCAAATACGGCCACATACGGACACGAGCCATACATAGCCACATATGCCCAATTCCTGATATCGCCATATATGGCATTTTTGTAAGGGGTACGCATTCGTTCAATAAAGCATGGTCGCGGATCTCTTTATTTGTGTTTTCGGATGCGTAGTACTTCGCGGATCCTACAATTTGGGTGTTAGATACGACATACGCGATCGTGCGGTGACATCGCGTGACGGCACATTCTTATTATGTTACTACTCTTACCGCCTTCCTCTCTTTTTGTGACCGCAGCAGGTTAAGCAGCGGATGAGCTGATGCGTTGTTGACACAGGGAGCGTCTTGGCAGCCAGGCTGATCGACTGTGCCTCGGTCACGACGTTCAAGCTAAGGAACTCGGACTGGCAGGCTGTGCGTCGAAAGAGCTACCTGCGTCCGAAAGAAATTAATCGTGCTTCACACGTGCCCTGAGTATTGCGCCGGTCGGGCACGGCGGTAATCGGTAACGCTCCACTGACAACTGTTCAAGTGGTTAGGCTAGCAGGCCCTCGAGGGCTTGCTGAGTGTGCGCTTCCTAGCTCCCGGACGGCCACCGTACCACTTTCTAAGGGGTCTATCGTCGAGGATAACGAAACGCTTCCTTGGAAACCCATATGATCAACCAGTTTATTTTCTCCCCTCAGCCTTCGAGATTTGTGCGCCTCTATGCGCCATTTCGAAGGCCGCGTTTTTACATATTTTGTTGCCAGATTAATATCGGTTACTATCGCCAAGGGTAGCCAGCGACTCAACAGCTGGCGACGTTGCAAGATGGCGTTGACAGCGGGGGGCCCTCCCCTCCAATGCACGGGCCTTATGAGGAGCTTGACCTCTAGAGTCAGTAATTTTCACTGTATGCTGAAGAATGGCTTGTCGGGTACGCGCCAAATGGGTACGGAAACAAAGCATCGGTGTCCTCTCTGGCTAAACTGAAACAATTCTTCTCCGCCGGCTAGTTAACATTCCGCACTAGATGAGAACGCTTTAGCTGCAGTATACTTACCACTCCTTCGAGTCTTTTACGCTGACATCGCAGGTGTTCTATCAAAGAGCCATGACAGCGACTGGCACTTGGGAAAAAAAGCCCCTACACGTGGTGAATAGCGAGGCATATCCCTGTACGCAACGCAAGAAGTTGTGAAGCGGGAGTGAGGTTGAAGAGGAGAGAAAGATGGAGGGCAGAAAGCAAAGCATATTATGGTCTTATAGTATAGCAAGGGAAGGGAAACTGAGGGTGGGAAGGAAGAGGTAAACGGTAGCATACCCATGTATAATGTGTGGCATAACAAGGAGGTGCGGAAGGGAAGTGAGGGTCAGCCGGAGGGTAAGGCCACCAGCGCAGCAGTGTAGTATAACAAGGGTGGAGAGGTGAGAATGAAGAAGAGGGAAATGACGAGGGAAGAGGGTAAAGTGTAACACACCCGTGCTTAGTACGGCATATAAAGGAGGTGGGAAACGGAAATGCATGGGGAAAGGGGGGAGGGGAAGGCCACCAGCTCCACTGTGAGGCCGTGTGTCCCTAGTGCCAGATGCCCATAACATTTTTTGTTGAGAATATATTTGAGGCGTTCTCTTCTTTTTTTCCTAAAAGGGCCAAGTCCACATTGCACTTGTTTGCTACTACAGGCAATATGGTCGAGGCTGTTGCATCACTTTTTTTCCAGTGCGCTCACGTCACCGAAATACCTCAAAGTTATATTGCAGTTAAAATGTATGTAGCCCCATATCAGCGTAATCCAGGAGTAAAATTTTTATCTGGCTCCTTTTGATTGAATCATTTTGTTTGCGTTTTCACTGGATGCCCCGCCCCTCTCATCAATAAAAAAAAACGAGAGGTATCAGCCCATGAGCAATATCGCAATACCTTGCGACAAAATGAGCGTCGTCACGATTTTGTCTTCGCTCGTTGCATCCTCTGCTGCATAAAGGCCCTGCGTCATTGGGATGCAAGACTGGGCCTTTGGGAGCGCTTAGAATTTCTCTGTTTTTTGTTGAGCTTGCGGACACGAGAGAACGTTTTAATTTTTTGTTTCCTGTGCACGCACTTTGGAAGTGGATTCTTCCTTACTGGCTCTAAGGTTTGTGATCACTTCATCTAGAAATAGACTGGTCCCCAATCTGTTCATTTCCGTCGTTTTCGCTTTGTGATGCGCTGTCTTTGACAAGAAGCAACCAGAAGCACGTAGAACTGCTTGGGTGCGCCAGTGTTTGTTGCTTGGGTCACGAGTGCACAAAGCACTGGTTGAGTGGATCAGGATCACTTCGATTCAAGCAGCACTTGGCTCATTTTTGACCCGAAACTATTCTGAGTCCACGTTACAATCGGTAATTGACATGCTTTGATTACGCTTATCATTGAAGTAAAAGAAATCTAGGTGTATAATTTAGGTCCCCGTCTAATTTAGTCCAGTGTCGGTTTCTGGATTTCGCTCTTTTAGAAAGAAAAGCCCTCATTTGTTTTGTTTGGATAACCTCTGGCTCTGACTCGGCCTTTCAACCACTGCAGTGTCAGGCTAGCGCACCAAAGAGACCTAAGAACTAATTGTTCAAGCTTTTGTGGGGTGATGTTCGGAAAAATGATACGTCGGTTCTCGGAATCTATCCTGGCGATTGCCTCCCGTGTCAAATAGCTCTGGATCGGTGACAATATTTCTGGTGTCCGTGACAGGACTTTTTGGGGGCATTGTGCGTTAGGAGTAGGAAGAAAGAGCCTTTTGTCTTGCAAGTGTTAGCATGAGCAATTATGTGAGTGGCACCACGTCTCGGTAACATGTGTGCGGAAAGTATTTGCTGTAGGCAGATATTTGTTATGGTATGCGGCTAGACTTTCTTAAGGGCACCATGGATCATGAGAAATTAATTGCCATCAACGAAAAGACCTGTCTGGCTGAAGCTGAGCTACGAAAGCGGGTTAGCCAGAAAAAAAAAAAAGAAGCAAGAGAGGCCAAGAAAGTGAATCGAAGGAACGAGAAATGAAAGCAGAGACAGGGCAGGACAGGACAGCCACTGAAAGTGCGAAAGAACGCCAGATAAAAGATAGGGGAGGGGCAGAGACAGCACGAGTCGGAACTCGCACCTTTTCAAGGAAGAGCAGGGAGCGCAGGAATGACTTCAACCCGAACGAGCTGCACGAGGCGAAGCGCTCAGTGTGCACGGCACGCTGACGCCTCCAACCATGCAGAAGTTTTAAAGGGACCGACAACCAATTTTTGTGGTACCTGCTTTTATCAGTGCAACTGAAAACTTATCCGGTCAGAGTGCCTAATCAGCCATTATAGTAACGCCGAAAACGCCGCGAAACATATAAAATCCGAATTTTTCATCCGCGGTGACTATGGAGTCTTTTGCAGGCCACAGAGTTGCAAACAGTGGGAGGTGAGGCCGATAGCGATTTTAAGGCCGCAATGGGAAAAGGAAACTAGTGAAGCCCTAAATATAAAGAAATCAATGTTGCTATGACTTGTGATCTCACTCGCGAATTCGCGCTGTACACTCCGGTACCGGTTTCGCAGAACACGAGAGAAAAACGGCTCGCACATGCGTCGCAGCCTTCAGCGACCGTTCCACGGTTGCGCCGCGAAGGCAGCGCCGCTTCTCATGCAGTGTCAACTTATTTGTTTCGCACCTCGTGGGCAGCACAGAAGAAGAGAGCGGGAATGCTTAATAACATGCTTGCCCTAACTTTGAGCACTAATTATGGTGCGTATAAAAGAATCTGACTATGCACACCAAACCGAGGACTCCATATAGCAGTACGAAGTCTCTGCGGCTACGCTGCGCGACATACCCGTTTTTTGTGATTTTCAAACTCAATTTAAAAATACAAATTCTACTCAGACCCCATTAAGTATGCTTGAATCTGTCACCATAATTCATGGTTTTTTTCATTTCCGCCAGAATCTAACCACAGGTTCTGGTCAGTTGTCGGTCCCTTTAAAAGCTGCTTTGCTGAAGACATCCAGATTCACTGTAAGTCGTCCGAGACAAATTTAGGACGGGGAAGCTCGCCGATGGTGAAACTGTTACGCAGTAGCTGCGCGACTCAGCCAGACAGAGGACGCAGTGGTACGGTAGAACCTTTTGAGCTTTTATATTACCATATCAACATTTGTCCTAGTGAGAGAGAGCAACAACCGGCGGCGGCTTCTTCTTCTAGAATGATCCAGTAGAGTCCCGGTGACGTCACCCCTTCGCCAGGTACAATTCCAGCCTTTTTCCCTACGAGAGGTATTCGCTCACCTGTCAAGGTATACTAAAGATGCATAAGCATTGCTGCGGTTCACGCCATCACTTACACTTAAGAAGGACGCGGTCGTGCTCTGAAATGTCGGCATTTCAAAACAGATTGAAGCCACAGCTTTCTCAAGCAGTAAGACTAGACGCGAGAAAGACTATGTTGCTTACAAAGGCGCAAATAGAAACAGAACCTAAAGGTTTTCCAAAATCAATAGAAAAAGCACAACTACAGTGGTAGAATATGTGGTATGCACCCAGGATTCAGAAAATGATGATACATTTGCTAAGTGAGCATCCAACAAGCTAACTCATGCTTTCCTTTTATTTATTTATTTATTTATTTATTTATTTATTTATTTATTTATTTATTGTGTTCGTATTGCTCATTTATTACAGATGTCGGAAGCCGGTGCGCTATAATCCTCGTCCCGGCCCGTTGGAATTCACCGTCCGGTTCTAAGCCTCTAGAAGCTACACTACGAAATGCTCTTGAATCACAAGAAGCCGACAACATTAATTTGTTCTGAAATTCTAGCGTACTTTGAAGGCTAAGAAGGCAGCCTCCAATGCAAATACAGTGACATAAGATCCATTCTGGATGCGCCCTAATGAAGTGAAGGAAGTCTGCGCCTCAAGGCTTCGATGCTGTCTTTTCGAGGCCCTATTTTTGCCGGCTTTGTCGGAATTTAACTCATTAAACTAGATATGGTCGCTCTTCTTTTCCCTTGTGGATCTGCGGCTGCTACTCAAACAAAGCCAATCTAACCGAAGAACATTTCAAAGCTTCAAAACCCCACAATGTTCTCGGAGTTTCAACTGCGTCTATAGCAAGCCGTACTGACCAATCGCGTTCGCGAAAGAATTCGTGGGAATGTAATTACCTCTGTCCAGCGTACGCGCTTCCTTTAGAATGTAAACAACGGGATCCTTTAGTTTGAGAAAAAGAAAAAAATTACTGCTCGTCCTTACGGTTATTGCGCCGTTTGCATTCATAAGAGACCAGCGCCGGGCGCACACGTAATTAAGTCGGGAGTGTCAGTTCTGTGACACCCGCGTGCAGGCCGCCCGCGAACACCTCATTATCGAGACGGCGGCTGCACATATTGCGACCCGTTGAAACAGGCCGCCGTCCGCGCTACCGTGTGTGGTGTTTGCGCCCTTGTGAAACTTCCTGCGTCGCTGTATGAGCTACCGACAGCTCTGTGGAGTCGCTATCCCGACGTCGTGTGTGTGGCTTACTAAAGAGAAAAAGAAAAGTTGGACGCTTTGACTAATGACTTCACAATAGAAAATTCAGTCGTATATGTGCTCGCGTCATCGTCCTTTATTCGGTGTTTTCCTTATCGCATGGACTATCGCCTTTATTTAGCAACTACACGCAGATGACGGTTGAAGAAGGGAATGGGCCGCTTCTAAGCCCGCACAATACCTAGCACTATTTGATTACGTCCTAAAACCTGGTATGATTATGAAGGGCGCTGTAGTGGAGGGCTCCTGACCATCCACGTGCACTGACATCGCACAGTACGCTTGACTCAACGTTTCGCCTCCACAGAAACGCAGCCGCCGCGCCCGGGATATTAGCGCTATTTCGATTATATGGTAAGAAACAGAGAATTTACTGGACGAATTACTTTCAAGTAAGCGAATATTCCTTACCGTGGCGGCGCTCGTTAGTGGTATTCAATTACGTCGTTGCCACATAGTTCATCGGTTCTCAAGGTGGCGAATGAGGAAATGAAGCTAACGGGATGATGTTTCAAGTTGGTCGATAAACACCATAGCGGCATGTCATCTTCGTGACGCAGCGATCAGTTGCTTAAAGGGGAACTCCGACGTTTTTTCCCCCATATTCTGATTCCTGTAGCACTGATAGTCCTGTTGCAGCCAGGATGGTTCAATGTGCTCAGGAACGCACCCATAATTTTAAATACCCGGGTGTGTTAAAACTGAAACCGGAACGGGTACGCGCTTCGTGCTGCGTATTCAATGACAGCCTCCCCGACAGCAGAAATGTGGAGCCAGAAAAATGACACTGTGGAGGTCATCTGACGACGTGTTGAGTTGTGCCAGCTTTCGTGTACTTGAGCGCGCTGAAGTAGCCCCCTTTTGCTCCTGACCGCCCCCGCCTGCTCGGAAAGGCAGCGTCCAAGGTGATGACGCCAAAAACACAGGGTGACTATCATGGAAATCCGCTAAAAATTTTAAAATTCATTTTAAGCAAAAGTAGATAATTTGCAAGCGTCTGTCCATGGCATATATCATGAAAGTGTCGAGACGAATATGTATTAAATATTCCATTGAGATCAGTCGGTATTGAAAAATCGCCGGAGTTGTCCTTTAAAACAACAAAATCCGGCTTTCCATATATCCTTGACGAAAGGCGCAGCCGTTCTGCCCTAAAAACCCAAATATGATCGCTATGAAGTAGTAATATGGTTGAGTTGTTTAAAAAGCGTATGAGGTAAGGAAACGGAAAAGTTCAAGAGATCACAAGGATGGCACGTTGGGCGAGTTGGTACATATTGATTTTCTATAAAAGGCCAGCAGGCGAAGGCATGAAAACCAACGAGGCAGAAGACAGGAAGAGCCCCGCTGGACAATAACAACTAATTAATTTTCCAACAAAACGCCTCCACAGAGACACAACGGAGCATGCGTGAAAGTATAGCAAGCCACTGTAAGGCAATATAGTATATAACTGCACGCGACGATCATTATCAAGAGGACGGAGCTTCTTTGCTTTTCAAGAGATTAGATGGCGCGCTGACGCATTTGTCAGGACCAAGTTTGCATACGTGCGAAAAGCTTCGTAGCCCCTTTCCCCCCTAAGGACGCTTAGTCGTGCTCCCGACATGGGCCGCAGCAATCTTTCTTCAAGCGAACCACAATCACCGATTAATCTCACGTTCCGTTTTCGGGTTCATTTTCCCAATTATATAAAGATTTCTGAACAAAAAGCAATACATCGATCAATCGAAACAGTGCATGAATGACAGGATCTGTGAGCCCGCAGGCACGGGTGGCATTTCAAGGCATGTGGTTGCCTTTTATGAAACATTTACATAACTGGGGAAGCGGAACCGAAAACAGAACTTGAGGTAACCGAAGTTTTTCGTATGTCACCGCCGCTCCGGCCGCGCAAGCAGCTTGCGTTATCTCCTTGTTATCTGCGGCGTTGGGCCCCGCGGGCGAGTGGCGAAATCCGGGACATCACAGACGCTCTTTTTCCCGTCCAGTTTCGCTTTCAAGGAGCCTGCCACGGGGATGTAATTGTCCGCGTAGCTCCGACATGCACTCCGCTATTGAAAATTTGATCGTTGGGATAGGTAGTATCGAGGACGGGCTCCAATGTACTCATTTGCTGTAGCCACCAATTACTGATAATTAAAAAGTTACTTAGCGTAATTTCGCTAATTATGCATACAAGTGCGGAAATTGTTCTGTATCTAGAGGCCGCCAATGCGTATACTCGAATGGTACACAAAAAATTCCCGCGATTTATGTTTTTCTAATTTTAAAAATGTGTTGCAACTAAAAAAAAACACCCTGTATGTGGCCAGAGCTCGCATATGGCTACATTTGCCCAGTCCGTGGTATGGCAGTGCAAGACCATTACAAAAATGGCCACACACAGCTCTATCACGAACTGGGCAAATACGGCCAGTTAAGGGCACGTGCCATGTAAGGCCCGATAGGCCTATTTCCTGACACGGCCATACCTAGCGCTTTTGTGTACTCACGCTTCATTCCGCTCCACAGTCTGGGAGGCCTGCCATGATTTCTCCTGCGCATGCGCACCACCACTTCCTGGACACGGTAGTTGATGCTCTTACGGCCAGAACAAGTGGGCGGCAATTCGTCGCTTCCGGTGGCGCCCGCTAAGCCTTGCCGTGAAGGGGCCTCACCGGGGCCGCACATCGACGCAGACATGCGACCACTCCAGAGGCTCCGCGTGGTGTCATCAGTGATGTATCCACCGCGTCTAGGTGGTGACAAATAAAGACAGGCAGTGCATTTTTCAATCCGTCGCACTTTATTTTTTTTTCTACGCTGTCCATCAAGATGTATGTTTCGGACAGCTAGAGGAAACACTGCTGCGATAAGCAAATGGAAACATGTGGTAGTATCACGTCCATCATAAACGATTCGGTTGACGCAACAAAGGCGGATTTTCTAAAGGCGAAACATCGATTGTAATAGCAATGTGCGTCGGGCAGCGACGTTAAATGCGACTCGTAGTTTTTGTGTGAAATGTACATTTCCGTAGATACTCGCTGTCCAATTAACAAGCGCGGTATGACACACACGACGGTCAGCCAGTTTCATTCGCTGACCGTGAACACTCGCTGTCAAGCCGCTGGCACGACGGACAGTGCCGACGGTCAGTGACGGCCCGCGTCATGTTTTATCTCAACGTTCCAGCGGAACATTGAGATCACGCGACCTACAGTGCTATAGGAGCGCTAGAACGCAGCTCGCAAAAAGCAATTCCGGTTCGCCGAATCTCCGCACTCGCCCCCTCCACAAAACAGTGCGCAGACCACCCTGTGAGGCGAACCCGTGTAAACATTTAGCGCACGGCCTTTTCCCCTGTCCACCATAAACAGTGTAACGTTTGAAGTCAGTCAATGGCCGCCAGCCAGCCATCTCGGCTGCTCTCGTTTTCTTTTACATGCCCTTCTACGCGCGCTGGTGGCGAGGTGTCCTGCGTTAGATAGACACAGTTATTGACGTTCACTTTTATTTATTTATTTATTTATTTATTTATTTATTTATTTATTTATTTATTTATTTATTTCCTTTTCGTTTATCTCATACTTCCGAATTCTGGAAGGTAAAGGAAACCACAAGCGGACAAAAAAAAATTCCGATACTCTTCTTATGGCAGCCCTCACGAAAGGCAGTAAGTTCCAGTTTCACCTGCGTACGCGCTTCTCATCACCTCGCGTACGCAGGTGATGAGAAGCTCGTGCAGCTTACGGCGGCGAAAGGTCGCGCGCCCACAGAATGTGTGCTGTAGGAATAACTGCTGCCTCCAGAATTCTTCCGTGTACCGGTGCGCGCGAGCGTGTGCGTGTTCTTTTTTTGCCATTCATTTCCATTGCAACAATAAATAGTGGTTTCAGGTAAAATAGGACGAGCCCCTGGGAGCAGAAAGAGAACGGTGAGAGTCAAGTTTTTTTTCCTGGGGCAGTACGCATAAAAGGCAGCAAAGGCTTCAAAATACACCATAAGCCATCGCATTCATGAGTATAACTAGAGATATCGCACGTTAAACAATAGAGAAATTTTCCACTGCCAGAGTTACAAAGGCACGATGGAAACCGCCCTCAAGCTGTGTTCGTGTGGCTGTGCATCTTAATGGGCTCGGTATTGAAGGTAGCGCGAGATTGCGGGTTATCGAAACAGGGCGCTAAAAGACGTATAGAAGGCGCCGTCTGTTCGTTTCATTTCCAGTGGCATTGTTTGAGCGTACCGCACGCGGACTGACCTGCGTGCGTCTAGCGATTCCTCGTCGTCGAGAACGTCGCCGGACTCGAAGGCCGAGTCCACGCCGCCGGCTGTGCTCGTCGGTGACGCCGGTGGAGTAGTGCGAAGGGACAGCACGCCGTATTTACCCGTCTTGGACTCGACTGGGTCCAGCATGTCCACCTGCGGGAAAGGGACACTGCCACACGCACGCCTGTCTCCACGTAAGACGTCTCTTTCCATCGCCAAGGCACATGCGACATATAATAACCGCACGCGGCTCTCTGCTAAAGCGCGTATACATACTCCGACACCAAACCTCGCCCCAGCGACGGCTCTCTTCCAGAAGAGCTGAGGCCGCACTTCTGGCATATGCACAACTGAGACAGCTGCCATTGTTCTGGCCCCGTGTGTTACGGCGCTGTTGTCACGAATTTGTCTACATCGACTCATACTCCCGTGCCCTACACTATATCGCTTGTTTACGGTAAATGTGTTTCATGTGTTGATTGCTTTGTCCACTGAAATTGTAACGTTTATGAGGAATACCTCAATCAAGAACAAACTACTCTGCCGGAGCAACTATGGCATTTCAATAGTATAGCTCCCCACATGTATACCAGCCGGAGCTTTCACGCGGACCACCATGCTTACAATGATTATTCGCTTATAGTGCGCGATTCTCCATTTCTGTTAACTTCCAGTTAGTTCGACTCCCAGTAATTGGGACAACCTGTCGCTATAGCAATAAAAATAAAATATAAAAATAAAATATAGCATAAAAATTTTAATTCTTCTAAACATTCCAAATTATTCACATACTTACCCAAAAACCCGCGCACCTATCCGCAATCAGCGACAAGTGCTTCGGTTGCACATTTGTAGTTAGCTTTTCCAAGCTCAAGCATATAGGAGATCTTAATCAGTAGCCAAAAACGAACATTCTCACATGACACAGAACTATGTCGTCGCTTCTGGAAAGACCAGATTCGGCTTTCTGGAAGCCGTACTTGAGCATATTCTGCTGAGGACAAAAAAAAAAAACAAATAAAAGCAAAACGTGAGTAAAATGCAGCCATATTTAGAAGCTTCGAAGAAGCTGTTAAGGCGAGTTGACCAAGAGATTCTGGAAGCAACTTCTCATCCTCGGCATGTGGCTCCAGCAGGAACCATTCACGTCAGATGTTCCCGGAGCTCCAAGATTAGATCGCTCCACTAGTGGCTGCCTATAATCGCCAGCCACGAAGCAAGCACGGGTACTGCGATTAATAGGAATGAACGGGGCTTCTGATATTGCTTGTAACAGAGCCGCGAAAGAAGGCAAAGAAGAAGCGCAAAGGGAAACGAGCCTATATACAGGACTTCGGAGACGAAAGTAATCGAAGCAAGCGGAAGCGTACACACGGAACTGGTCACTCGTAACGAGTGCGTCCCGCCAGCGAGAGCTGCTGCTTTCCCGGGGGCCTTGAGGAGTCATCGAGAGAGGGTGATACGCCGGATTTCCCGGGCTTCATGTCTGTGACTTTAATCGATGTCTTATCGTTTTCCCTTCTCATCTCATCAACGACACACACACACACAAACAAACAAATCCGACTTAGCCGCGGTCCTGACTGCTTGCGCTTCTAATGAACAACATACGCAGGCCGCACGGGCTGTGTCATACTGCCAGCATATAGAAAACTAACGACCGGAATCGCGCGTTTCTCGCAGTCTTTATTTGCGAAGCATACCACGGTACAGCAGTTTCAGTCACGTAACCGTTTCCACGGGAATGCATTGCGAAGCACGACTATCCCACATAATTCCTTGGGGAGGCACCCATATATATTTTATGGGGTGATAACGAATCGAACAAGTGACCCATGAAGCGTGTCGCAACTCGAACCATCAACTTTCCGAGCGAGACCCGAGCGCAGGCATTATAAATGTAGTGTAGCCAGCTTTGGTATTCTGCGGTTTTCTCAAGTCTCGGCTTTCTCGACAGGAAGTCTCAACCTTGCTAAACCCATGACTTATCAACGTGTAGGCTCTGAACGTGCGCGATGTTGCACCGTCCGCCTTCTGGGCGTGTAGGGAACCACTTGTACGTGTTTAATAAAAAAAGAAACGTACAGGTATATCAGGATTTCTTGGCGGAAAGTAAAACCTCTATCGGAGTCGCTGTGCCAAGATTATTCGTTATCCACGTTATAAACGCAAACATTCCTTTAAAATATGGCGCTATAAATTCACGCTAACTAACAGCACTCACACAAAGCTTCCTACGATCAGTGTAATTGGCCTTTAACGATACAAATGATGGTTTTGCCTGTCGGGACGGGCGCTGCGAGTATTACAGCAAAGCCGCGGGAGATTAAGTTAAAGGCACCCTTTGCGGCACGAGCCACCATGCGTTGAGCCCTGGTTTTCTCTCTTGCACGACATATTGTTGTGCAAGTGGGCAAGGTTGGAGCAGCAGTAGCACAGTGGTTAACCGCCGCATACTCCTTGCGCAGTTTTTCGCTGCCTTGGCTGCACCCCTCATCTTCGACGATTCGCTTCCCCGACTGCTGATGTACGAGCACCGAGTGGCCTTCTCTTGGAAGAGGAGGAATAAGCTTCAATGCCACACAACACTAGGTGGATCACCGCGGGCGGGGCCCCTCTTCCAGGGCACCGCTGGCTCGCCGGGCCTGACCGAAGCTTCCAAGGTCAGATCGGCAAGTCGCGCCTCCCACGACCACGCACGTATTCGTCGTGTATGCCCAGAGTCGACCGAGACTGCTCTTTGTGGGCAAATGTATGTGATGTGAGGTAGCGTTGGGGTGCCTCCGCACCAAGGACATACGTCCGCATATCTGTCGGGATACATTGCGTGCAGTTTCTGTAAATAGGGGTAGGTGTTGGTTTGTAAGCGACGTTGTGCGTGTTGACCGTTTAGCTTCCTGTGAGGCGGCGCCACAACCCTGCGCTCCAAGCGCTGTCTCTCTAGCATGCTGTGCCGTGTCACCTCGTCTGCAGCCAGGATCCCCGTTAAGTCCGTCTCCCCGGTGTCTGGTTAGTGCAGAGCTCGGCCGGTAAGTTCGCGAGCGAAACAGTGGACAAGTTTATTACCAGCCTGGCCCGTATGGGCAGGGCACCAGACCAGGTCATGATCCTGGTGCAGAACACGTCCCAGCATCCTGGCTGATTTCGGAGGTGGTAGCCCTTTAAGGTGCATCCGGCCTGTGAGTCCGAAACTACGTATGAAGGGATACTTGTTGGACGGCCGACCGGATTGGAAGAGCGAGGAGGAGAGTCACGGTTCGTTCGTCAGCATCAAAACCATCTTGTTGGGCAAGTTGGTTCATTCGTAAAAGTTATAGGTAACAGCGCAAACAGACGACCATAAGAAGGGACACAGACACACAGGAGGTTTATTTGGAAGAATTATGTGCTTTATAAGCGACAGAGTGAAGCATGGGAAATGATGGGAAGGTTAATGTGATAATGAGGGTGGAAACATACCAACAACGCGAGCGGAAAGAACAAGCAGGTAAGGCAAAAAAAGAAGAACGCATTCAATCACTTTTCTTTGCAATGTGACTCCCGATAACCGCATCGAGAAGACCAAATTTCACTTCAAAAAGAGCGAGAAAAGAGGTGCTAATGCACTTGCTACCAATTTCTCTTATGTGATAGGCTTCAAAAATTAGACGCGCAATCCTGTCACTGTTCTTTTCTATAATCGTCGTCTCTTTCGACCGGGCCACAATATCTGCACACTTGATGACATGCGCAACATGTAGTTTGTTCAAATTTAGAGCGTGTTCCCCCAGTCGGTCACTGACGCATCGACCAGGTTCACCGACGTAAAACATCCCACATGACATGTTAACGCAATACACCACTCCCATGGAACTTTTAACCAACGGCGGTTGGTGGCGGTTCTGGCATCCACGTTTGTTGTCGTTGCATATGCTTGGACACAACTTTCCCAGCTTATTTGGGGCACAGAAACGAATTGGTACGCCGTGCCAATGCGTTTTTCTGCCCCAAATAAGCTGGCCTAAATCGCGGTAAACTGCCTCAACCCTGCCTCAAATCGCGGTCGTGTTCTCCGTCGGCAAGTTTCGTCTGTATCTCTACAAGGACGCCAATTATCAATTGTCGCCGACCACCACTTGTTATGTTGGCTCACCGGACTACGTGACCCATCCGGCTGTATTGCTCGTTGGGTCTTACGATTGCAATAATATGACTCTGAGATGTGTTACGGTCGCCGTCATGCCGACTGTCTATCGAGGTTTTCCATTCCGACGACCGAGTGCGACGCAATTTCGACGGATACTCAGCAGTTGTTGACCCTCCTTTGCCCGACCGTGCCACTTTTCGCACGGAGCAACGCAGCGACAGTGGCTTAGCTCATCGCAATTTTTCGTAAGCGAATGGTCAACGTCGTTTCGTTGTAAACGACGGCATTATTTATAAGCGGATTTATTCTAGCAATGGCACCCGCTTGCTTGCTTGCTTGCTTGCTTGCTTGCTTGCTTGCAGTCGTTCCAAGAAGCTCACGACGTCACGTGCTCCACGACGACCCTAGGTCTGCGCTTAGGGGTTTTGCTAGACCGTTTCAGCGCACGCAAGAACGCTTCTTCTGGCCAAAGATGCGCCACAGTGTAACTTGCTGCGAGCTATGCCAGCGATGCAAGCGTCCAACTTGTGGCCCTTGGGGATTTTTTCGGCCCATCGCACCCCCTGCTTGACCGTTTGAAGTCGTTGGTGTTTACCTGCTCGGCCATTTCTCGCACTCCACGACAGGCAACCGATGGATTATAGTGTGCGTCGATCACCTGACACGCTATGCCGAAAGTGCGCCAATTCCTTCTGCAACGGCCGCTGATGTCTATCGCTTCACGCTGTCACCCGTGAAGCGATAGACATCGCTTCACGCTGTCACACGGATCCCCTCGCGTCATTATCAGTGATCGTGGCCGGCAATTTCTTGCTGATGTGGTTGAAGAGCTGCTACGTCTTTCTATGTCTCGTTTACATCACGACACCCCGTATCCCTCGCAGACTAACGGTCTGACTCAACGAGCTAACAGAACTCATTAACATGCTTTCAGTGTATATGGGTTCAGCTCACAAAACTCCGGACACTGTGTTGCCTTTTGTAGCTTTCGCCTGCAATACTGCACGATGTGAAACCACCGGATACAGCTTCTTCTATATCGTATGCGTCCGACAACCCCGCCCAGTCTTCGATTCTTCCATATTCCTAAAGCGACGAGCGTTGACTGGTTTAAACACTGGGCCGCGCAGAAGATGCCCGACGCATCGCACACCTTCGAACCTTCGCTTCTGAAGAGAGCTCCAAGATCCGCTATGACGAACGTCACCAGCGCGCATCGTATGAGAAAGTGACTCGGTGTAGCTGTGGACACCACTTCGCAAGCGCGGCCTATACCCAAATTTCCTGGTCACCGGCCCCATATGACACGCCTCAGCGGTGTCCCGACGTGATATCCCGACTCTTTGTCTGCTGGTCGTCGCTCAAGCAAGATCTATGTCGTCCATGTCGCCCGTCTCAAACGTTTTCACCACCGGCACACGACGTGGCTCGCCCGGTGGGCATCGTCTATACAAGGGGGGAATTGCTACGCGGCGGACGCTTAGAATCGGAGGAAGAACGACGTGAGCTGTGGTCTCTTCGGTCCCTATGGGACACTCGCAATAAACGTATCTCACCGTAACAGTGTGATAATAACAAAAGGGGCTGCGTGCCTTAGCGTTGCCGCTCAGTTTCGAGCTATAAGGATCATCATCGCTATGGCAGCAAAAGACTGGATTTGTGCGAAACAAGGAACATCTGTTGTCCACCATTTTAACGAACTATCTGTATACGATTAGTGTTAAGGGATGTCGTGAAAAAAGAAATAAAAGAAAGGAGGGGGGGGGGGGGGGGGTGGACGTTCATTTTCCTTTGTCTGCACCCCCACTTCGTCCAGAGGAAGGCAGCACAAACTCTAGCTTCAGAATCCTAGCTCAGCTTGACAACGTTACCAGCATTTTATCTGTCACTAAATCTCCAATGACGTGCGAATGTTGTCAAGCGTATGCGCGTTCATACTGTAGACTGGCACTGCTTTACACCCTTCCCAACGTTTTTCCTAACATTCGTAGTACTGTAAGATCCTGACCAGTGTTACATCAAAGATTCTCCGGTTCCACCCCCTACGTTGTGTCACTCATAAGAGAACTATATTTAGCGAGTCTAGTGGTTTGTCAGCGGCTACATGATAAGCTAATTTGATGCGAAGGTCCCTCAGAAAAGGCCCGAACTGATACCATCGACATCCCTGTGGCACCGTAACAAGGAGCTAAATTTGCTGACATCTTGTGTGCCTTTGATCGTTTACATATTTTCGCAGTTTATCTCTTCGACGCACCTTGTCTTATTATTTTTGGTACACTCATGGTGCGCTGCTGCAGCGGGCGCTTTAGCAAAGCCAGCCGCTTTTGATATAGATAACGAGATAATAACATAAAGGAGCCATGGACGAACCGCCTTTCTTTCTTCCTATTTCAACCAAGACAGCTTGTCCAAGAGTGTGCCGACTGAAGCGCTAAGAGGCACCAAACTGCAGCCTTTGAGCAAAAAGGCCACGCCAGGCAGCGCGGTCTGCCAGCTTAGATGTGTGTTTTTTTTTTTTTCTCACTGATGCGCTTCACCGGTGAGCGACCGATTGCCCGGCGTTTCGAATTGATTAGCCAGTGGGAACGAGTGTCCCAATAAATTATCCATGGGGTTTGCGGTATTTGTTTCAAGGGTATGAAGCCCGTTTGACGTACACCAGCGATGATACCTAGGGCAAGGACACAGAGTCCTTGTACAGGGGTCACTCTGGCCTTGTTAAAGACGCGGAATGGCACGTTTGCACTAAGCTCTTACACGATGCTCTTTCATCGCACACAAAGAAAGAACTCACGCTGCGCATTTGGATCCGTGTTGTCAACCAAACAGTAATCGCACACACAAGTGCTACCGGGGCAACTCTTTCATGCGCGACGCGACAACAGGTCGCAAGGTCGGGGCGACTAACAAAGAGGAATGTGGAATGAAAATTGCAAATGGTGCTCAACTCAATGGTCCGGCAGAACCTAACGACTGCAGCCGATGGCGCACCACCGCCTTTTAATAAAACAAAGTCATTAATAACAAACCACGTCGCAAGTTGACGCCAGCTGAGAGGGGGGTAAGCTCAAAACGAGGGGAAATAAGGCGGGGACTGCGCGTATGATCGAAGGGGGGAAACAAAAGATCCCGCCAGAAAGAATACACGGCGAACAGGCAACAGAGCACGCCATATTTCACGGTTGCAAACAATAGACGCGAACTGAGTGCCCCCAATGCGGCCTCATAGTCCCCCGAGCGTGACGGTCCTGGCGGGTTTTTCCAAACCACTCCATAACTCAAAGCGGGGGCTTCTATACATTCATGCCATTTGTTGCTTCCCTGTTTGTCTGCTTTTTGTTTCGTTGGTTTTTCTTTTTTGTTGGTGACTTTCAATCGTCGCTACTGGCGAGATGGAAGCTGCCCCTTTCCCCAGCCTTCCCAGCGACATCCGCGCCAGCCCGGGTCAAGCCACAGATATGACAAGGGGTCCCTCGGGATAGGAGCACGCGAAGATGTAAAGGATGCCAAAGGCTAAAGGAAGACTTATTGCAGTAGCAGCGCGCTGCACGTACGATGAGGGGAGGGCGTCGAGAATGTGTGGCGTGCGGTCAACAAAAGCTTCCCTTATTTGCTTTCTTTTTTCTTCTTTCATCCATAGCCTTACATCCTGCTCCCATTTTTTCGAATCCCAGCAAGGCGGGTTTCGCGCGTCGGTGACTCCCCCTGTAAACACGCGGGAGTAAAGTGGCCGGACGAGCGCGTGGCCCGAATGCAGCCGAGGAGCGCCGAGTGCGCGGCGTTGTCCCTCAGCGGCGGGTGTTGATCCTAAAGTGCTGCCACGCTGCGTTTCGTGAGCCCGGGCGAATAAAGGTGGCCGAGCCGCGCCTTTTGCTCGATGCGTCGCTTTTCACGGCGTTAATCCGCTTAACGAGAGAAAACAGGGATGGAGTGAGAAATTATGAAATCAAACAGCCGATTGTAACGTGTCAAGGCGGTAAGGTGGGCTAGTTGGTTGGGTCTCGCATACGGGACGGACTAGCGCCCGTCCCGTATATTTGTGTCTTCTTTTGTCCTTGCTTGTTCGTCAGCGCTACCACAAAATGAATGTGTAACGTGTCGCCGACGAGTCGCGCGGGGCCAGGATTAGCTGGGCTTTAATGACGTCGTTGGCCTGCGATATTACGTTCACCGAAACGCACAGAGTGTATGCGAGAATGGTTTAGACGAATGAGCAGGGATTGTTCGCATTCTCGAACAGCATGCTATCGTTTTAAGGCACTTTCAGTTCATTGCATGCATCGGTGCTCAGAGCGAAGCTGCGACGAACTTGAAGGAGCTGAACCCGCAAAGTGGCTATGGCATGCGCGTTATTTAGAAACTATCGCGCTGTCTGTTGGGGCCGCCGTCTTGACAAGATGAGGTCATCTGTAACTGTATCTATATGGCTGACACAGACAGACAGACGGCATGCCTATGTAGAACCACGGAGAAAGTGTAATATATAGGAGACCCCGGGCCAGCGCACGTGCGGGTCGCTTAATGTTACATTTGGTCAGGAGAAGACGCACAGCTTCATGCACGCTTCGTCGCACGTTGCACTCGGGTCGTTCAAGGAGCAGCAACGGTTCAAGGCGCAACATGCCCCTGGAATGTGTTCGCAGGCCCACTCGGCCACGGCCGCTCAATCATTTTTTTTTCTTATTTCATTGAGCGGCCGTGGTCCTGCGGCAACGTGAAGCAGCAGCTCAAGCCCAGCGTCGAGAGGCTGACCCCGAGGTGCGAGATCGGCGGTAGATCGATACTGAACGCCAGAAACGAACAGCGGATCCCGAATGGCACGCCAATATGTCAGTGGCGAATCGAGGCGAGCACCAATGCAGCGAGAGTGAACCTATCTGAGCCATGAACGCGTTGGATTTTCTACCAAAGAAAGGAAGAAAGAAGGCCAGGAACGCACATGTCAAGCCTCGTTAACGCCCATTTTCCCGATAGGGGAAGCGGCACTGATATTTTCTTTTTTTTTTTAACAACGAAGCTATTAGTCAAATCATAAAAACGGCGTTGCAAACACTATCACCATCATTACTTCTGGTCCCTGAAAGTGCGCGTGCATTCCTTCAGTGCAACGCCCAATGTGCTGCGTTCGCAAGCGCGCTTCCTTCTTGCGCTCATGACCTCAGCCTGCTCCTACACTGGCGAAAGTGCGGCTTGCGGGCGCACGTGTTGCACGTGCAAGCAGGAGAAGAGCCAGACATAGCGCGCGTCGAAATTACCGCGTTCCTAAGATTTAGGCTTGTTTTCTAGCGCACCCAGTTCTTGGCGAATGTGGATGTGAGCGACAAGTGCGCAAGAACAAGCCCGATGCACGGCGTCTCGCAAAGCCTCGCGCCACGAGAGCATGAGTCCTGTCGTGGCGTCCAAGCAGTTCCTAGAATAGCATAGGCATGCACAGCATTACAAAAGGTGGGACGGCGTCAAGCCGAGGCCACGCGAGCCGCTTCTGCCACCGTCTTTGATCCGACGCGAACGTCTTTACGCTGAGCTCGGTGCGAAACTACGAGAAGCGCTCGCTGGGCCTCGCAGTGCTTCGCTTTCCGAAGGCACGGACCACGACGAAATGCGGGTGTGCCGGAGACAAGCCTTGCGCCTCTAGTGAAAGCTTCGCTAATTTTTTCCAAGTCGCTCTGGCCGCTGCTCACGTGCTGTGCGCTGCTCAAAGCTGCGGCAGTTAAGCAAATGTTGACTGGGCACTGCGCACAGCCAAGCCACTTCTGCGTAACTATGTGGTAAGAGCGATTGCAGTAACTTTAACCAACGTTCCAAAAGTATGCCAAGTTCCCGTTGTCGCTATTTTGCGGACCAATTCCTGTTTTCATTATGCTCAACTTTATAATTACGTATGAATGATTGTAGCTTTCCACTTGAATTATTGCGAATTAGTTAGCAAAGCCGCAAAATTTTCAACAGTACGATACAGCAGAAAGGAAAGACGTCCGCTACGGAGGCGCACTCATCAAGTGCGCGTTATACAAAAACAACTCGATCTGTGTCATCAGTGTGGCAGACTAGGCCACCGCATGGACGTGTGCCCCAGCCCGCAGGACCGCATCTGCAGAGGCTTTAACACAGTCAACCCAGGTCAAGGCCACCAGTGCAACCCACGTTGTCAAATTTGCGGTGGTGAGCACGTAACGGCCGATAAGACGTGGTGAGCACGTAACGGCCGATAAGACATGCAAGGCTCGCTTCAAGACGCCATATATAGTCAAAATAAGACGATGGGAAAGAGAACGGCAAGAGCAAGAATTCCTTGCCTCGGAGGAGGGAAGAAGTTGAACGCCATTCCCGGGAGGACCCGTTCACGCTCGAGATCTCGCCCCAGGACCAGAAGGTCCAGATCACGGAGCCGTACACCCGGACCAGCCCGACCCAGATCCAGGAGCCACACGCCTGGACCAGCGCCACAACGCTCTCGATCACGGTCTCGCTGCAGGGGAGGCGGCCCGTCACAAGAAAAGGCGACCGACGACAAGGTGAGCTGGGCAGACGCGGCCAAAGGCTCGTCGCGCCGCGGCGGATATGAGGAGACCGCAGCCTCTAGAGAATTAGCAGAAACAAGACGCGAAAATGCGCAATTACGAGAATTAATCTCACATCTCACGAGAGAAATCCAGGAAATTAAGAATAATCGCAAGGCAGAGACGTCCGCACCCCCGAGTAGTTCTCCTGGAGAGGCAGCTGCAGAAATTCCCGATAATCACATGGAGGATGATGACAACCCTCCGCCACCTGAAAGAAAGGCTCCGGCCGTTAGCAGCTACACCGGATCACACCAGGACGACCTGGGACAGAAATTAACGGAAATGCAAAATATACTCAATGAACAAGCAGAAGCCGTCGGTAACCTCACGCTGGCGGTCTCGACTTACGAAACTGCAGTCAGTCATCACCGCCGGGGCTCCCACCAATGGGGTCGCATCTAATCAATCCCAAAATTCCTCTATAAACACTGCCGCAGTATCTGGGACCGTTCAGTCCGCCACTCCCCAGTCTTCCACCACGCGACCAGACCAAAATAGGCAAACGCGGTAGAAAAGACGATCTGACAATATGGCAGTGGAATTGCGGGAGTTACACCACGAAAAAAACGGTCCTACAGCAATACCTTAGAAGCAAATCGAAACCCGACGTAATAATGTTACAAGAGACACACGACTTAGCCAAGTTACCCGGTTACTATGCCGTAGGTCCCTTGTCTGGGGAGAGCCGGGCGGTAACTACTTTGATCAGAAAGGGCTTAGTGGTCGTTCGTCACGACATCAAGGAAGTGCAGATCAAACAGGTATTCGTAGAAATCATACCGAAAAGCAAAAACCAATCCAGTACGTTTATTCTCAATCTATACAGCAACCCTGCACACATACGACAGCGCTTCCTAACCCTATTTAGAAGGGCCGCCGACATTGCGGGCTCCCACCTCCTACTGATTGGCGGCGACTTTAACGCCCCGCACGGAGCGTGGGGCTATGGTTACACGAGATCGAAAGGCAAGAATTTATGGCAGGACATACAGGAGACCGGCCTGACAACTCTCACTGATCCCAGCTCCCCCACCAGAGTGGGAGCAGGACTAGCGAGAAACACCACGCCCGACTTAACACTAATCAAGAACACGAGAGGAGCCACCTGGAAAAACACGTTCGAAGACCGGTAGCGACCACAGAATTCTTGAAACGAAACTATCGGATGCTATAGAGAGGGAAACATTCAAATGGACGGACTGGGATAAGTTCCGTAAGAATAGAGCCGAAAGGACGCACGACCCCATCACAGACATTCAGCAGTGGATAGAAAAAGTGATGGCTGATGTCAAAGACGTAACAAAATCTGTGACGCCAGAACTCCTCGTCGAGAAGATAGACAGTCGTTTGGTGCACATGTGGGAGGCTAAACAGTCACTGCAGGCCAGGTGGCAGAAGCAAAGACACAACAGGCAGCTGAGGAAGCGCATAGCATTTCTCAACAAACAAATAGAACACTGCAGAACTCTCAGCAAGCAGCAATGGGGTGAGATCTGCAACGCGATGGATGGACAGATTCACACCGGTCACACATGGCGCCTACTCCGACACCTGCTCGACCCACCAAAAACAAGGCAATACATAGGGGAACCATGCGCAAAATAATACACATGTACGCAAAGGACGAGGACGAAATCCTCTCCGAACTCTGCGACATGTACGCCCCGCAGAACCCAGCTGTTCAACACGGTCCATACACGGGAGAACCGAACCCCTCTCTGGACAGACTTTGACGAGGCGAAAATCTGGGCTGCTCTGCAAAAGTTAAACAGCAGGTCCGCCCCGGGACCGGATGGCGTAACTAATAAGACCCTTCGTAACTTAAACAATGGGTCTATCTCCGAATTGACCAAGTACATCAATCAATGCTGGACCAAAGGATCCATCCCCAAGCAGTGGAAAAAAGCGAAAATGGTTCTCATCCCAAAACCCGGCAAAACCCAAGATCTTGCCAACCTTCGGCCGATATCTCTTACGTCGTGTGTCGGCAAGTTGATGGAACACACCTTCCTCAACCGGATCAACGCCCACTTGGATGACGTCGAAGCGTATCCAGGCACCATGCTCGGGTTTCGAGCTCATCTCTCCACGCAAGACGCAATGTTGCAAATCAAGCATCAGTTGCAAATCAAGACCGACGCTCATTCAAAGCAGCCCGACGGCGCTTACAAGAACTCGACTACGTGAACTCGACAGACCCTATACTGGACTCGCTTTTGTCAGGTTCATGTATAGAGGGTGTTAACTGAGGTTAACTGGGGGACCAATTTTGTGGGTGTCTCGGCCACCCCGAAAGCGGTGGAGTCAGGATCGCCGGACATTCGTACGTCAGGCAAAGAAACAGCTGTATTTACATGAAATTTACGTTATATAGATGGCTTGAAGAGGTTCTCTCTCGTGAGTCGATTCGGCATAACTGGTTCAGCTGCATGGCCCCTGAAGAAATCTTGCATCTCCTGCCAATGTTGATGACAGGCAGGAGGAAAGGAAGGTGACCCACAGACACGCGTGACACCTGTAAACGAACCACTTCTAGTCCTAGCTGCAACACCACGTTGGCACGGCTTTTCCCACGCTCTGGCCGGACTCCAGCTGATTACCTCCTGTAGTGGGCGGATTCGAGCCTAGGTGGCCGAGGATGCCGGCCGAAGCCCGAGAGCCGCCGAGTAAACACGCACACTCCTCGCGCCAGCAGAAGTGAACCCCCCTTTATTTGAACACCCTTTTTTACCTAACAAACTAGAGGGCGCCCCTTAACCAACTCTGCTAGAGTTACACACTGGGCACTCGCGCCGTCGACATCCCCCTTTTGGGAAAATAAAAGAAAGCGAAACCTCGCTCTGCGGTACATAACTGAATTGCCAATACCACAAGACACGCTCTGCAACACGCTCTGGTAGCCTAACGAAACGCCCAGACCGAGTGCGCACCACTGATGCAGGCGATCTTGAGGGAGTAGCAGGGGCAACCTGTGGTGATGCAGCTGGTGTAGGAGTAGGCAGACTGGGACTTGGGCTGCTGCACACAAGCCTTGGGCAAGTTTGAGTCTGTTGCAGGCTTTGGGATCCTTGTGGCAGTGGATTGGGGCTGCTGAGGTCGCGATCACCTGATGACTGAGACGCTGCGATACCAGATGTCTTCGGTTGCGGACAGGGGCAGCTGCATTTGTCTGGACCACATAGCAGCGTGGACGCTGTGCTGGGCTATGAACTGTGCCAGCACAATCTGTGTCGTGAATCCAGACTCTCTCCCCCTCACCCAGGGGACGCACATTCCGTGCTGCATGCCGACGGTTGAAGTCCTGACGCTGGCGACGTCGTTGGGCAGTGTCGCGCCTGTGGAACTTGGCGGCGCGAGGGAATCCTGGAAGCAAATTGGCTGCTGTGACTGGAAGGCGAGCCCTGAGGCTGCGCCCCATGAGCAGCTGAGCAGCGCTGTATCCTGCCACCCCAGGTGCATTATATGACAAGAGGGCCAAAGGCCAGTCTGGAGACTTCTTGAAAAGTTCCTTGACAGTCGGCACCATCCGCTCGACTTCACCATTGGACTGCGGGTGCCTAGGACTACTCGTTACATGGGAGTAGCCATAGCTCTGGGAGAAGACGCGGAACTCTGCTGACGAAAACTGAGGTCCACTGTCGCTGACGAGGATCTCCGGGATGCCATGCCTTGGAAAGACACTTTCGATGACAGAGATCACTGCAGTGGACGTTGTAGTGCGGAGAGACAGCACTTCCGGGTACCTTGAGTTATAATCAACGAGGAGAAAGTAGTCTGTTTCGTCGTGATGAAAGATGTCCACACCGACTCGCTCCAAGGGGTGGCTAGGTGTCACTGTAAGAAGCCGTGGCTCTCCTCGCTGGACCCGCATAGTGGCACAGTTAAGACAGTTCTCCACCATGGTCTTTATCTGGCTCCCCATGGTCGGCCACCAGACAGCTTCTCTGGCGATGGCGCGGCAACGGTTGACACCGAGGTGTCCATCGTGGATGAGGGACAGGACGTGCTTTCGCGAAGAAGAGGGCACTAGTAGACGTCCCCCACAGAGGAGAAGGCCGTCGGCGATAGTGAGTTCGGCACGATGAGCCCAAAACCGAGCCATGCTAACAGGCAGATTCTCCTTCCGAGGCCACCCATGAGCTGCGCTGAGCGCACTCCCAATCTGCTGCCTAGTGAGCACGGAAGTCATCGAGAAGGACTGCAAACATGGGAGGGATAGCGCGGAGCGCTTCCTGGGCATACGGCTCAACCTTGTCTACGGCTGAAGTTGTTGGCAGCTGGGTGACAGGGTCCCGCGAGAGTGCATCTGCGATGGCCAGCTGTTTTCCAGGAACATACTTCATGTCAAACTGGTACTGGAGTAGGCGGATGCGAAAGCGCTGGATGCGGGGTGGCATGAGGTCAAGGCCTGCAGCTCCAAGGAGTTTTACCAGTGGCTTATGGTCGGTCTCCAGAGTGAAATGAAGGCCTCGAAGAAACTCATCTAACCGGTTAATGACCCAGGTAGGTGCCAGTGCCTCTTCTTCAATCTGGCTATACCTTCGTTCCGTTTGTGTTAGTGCACGAGAAGCGTATGCAACTAGTCGGCGATCCCCGGATGGCTGGTCTTGAAGGAGCACTGCACCCAGCCCGAAGTAACTGGCATATGCGGAGACTGTTGTCGTGAGTGCAGGGTTGTACCTGGCGAGGCAGATGTCCGAGGACAGCATGGTCTTGAGCTTTTCAAATGCTGCGGCTTGTGCTTGTCGCCATGTCCAGCCTGCAGCCTTGTTGAGGAGACTTCGAATTGGCGCAGTCATGTCGGAGAGGCCTGGGAGGAAGCGACCCACGTGGTTGAGCATACCAAGGAAACGTTGGACGCCATCAACGTCCTGAAGAGCAGGCATGCGCTGAATGGCCGCCACCTTGTCTGGATCGGGAGCGATGCCGTTGGCACTGACGATGACGCCAAGGAACCTTACAGTTGATATGCCGAAACTGCACTTGGCAGCGTTGAGGGGTGACCCCCGCTTGTTGGAGGCGACTGAGGACTGCTTGAAGGCGTTGATCGTGCTCTTCTGCTGTACGGCCAAACACAGGGATGTCGTCCATGAGGTTGACGACACCAGCCAACCCTTCCAGTATGCATGACATCTGACGCTGGAAGTATTCTGGGGCCGACATAATGCCGAAGGGGAGGCGACAATAGTAGTATCACCAAACGGAGTGATGAAGGCCGGATACTTCTGGGAGTCACGGGCCAAGCGTATCTGGTGGAAGCCTGAAGTTGCGCCCAACTTCGAAAAAACACGGGAATCACCAAGCAGTCCGAGGGTTTGGTCGACCGTTGGGAGTACGTGGCGTTCACGCAGAACGACTTGGTTGAGTTTGGTCAAGTCCACGCGAAGGCGGTAACCTCCTGCCTGCTTCGGGACCGCGGCAAGGCCTGCGCACCACTCCGTCGGCTCGTCAACGCGCCGGATCATGCCCTCCTGCTCCATTTTTTCCAGCTCTTTCTTTACCACGCCTCGTAGGGGTATCGGTATACGCCGGGCTGTGCTGAGCGAATACGGTACCGCGTCCGCCTTGATACGGATCGTGTACTCTTCCGGGAACGTGCCCAGGCCGGCGAAAATGGCTGGAGGGACTCTCCTAGGTGGTGTGTCCGGCAAAGCTGCTGAGACGGCGCCGAGAAAATTGACGACACCAAGGGCTAGAAGGGGCATCTCTTTCCCGCCACGACGTGGAGGCGCTCGTTGATTTGCCTGCCTCTAAAAGACAGCGCCGCGGAGAAGGTGCCGAGGAGCTTCAGAGATTGCTTCCCCGGTCCTAAAGGTTCCTCGCCACGCGCATTATGGATGACGGCTGGACAGCCAGGAAACGTGCGCGGAACCACCGAAACGTCAGCACCCGAGTCCACCTTGAAGACGAGAGGGCGCCCGTTGACCAGCACCCCAACGAACCGCCCGTTCCGAGGCACCGCCGCGACGGAGTGGAGCTCCGCGGATCCGAGGCGCTTCCTTGAGCGACATACCGAAGAAAAAAAAATCACAGCATATCCACGGGGTGAATGATGATGAGTGGGCGAAGCTCCGGAGGGAATCATCGGTAAACCGTGAATCTTTCGCGTAAATCGCCCAGTCGATCATCATGTAAAGGCGTGAGAAACACTGTATTCGTACGCTGGGATCTCGCGTTTAAGGGAGATATGCTGTGCTAGAGCCAGGCCTGCGCGGAACTGCAGGACAGTGACAGCGTAAGCAGGAGGAGCTACTTTCTTAGAGGCCACTTTAAACGCTTGAGGAAACTAGTGCAAGTAGAAGTGGTAGGTATCTCCTGCGCCATAACTTATCATTTTGCCAAGTAGGGAAGTACCCACTACGCCATAATTACCAGTGCCTCCGTAATGGGTTCAAAGCTACAAAGCACGCAGCTCTGTGTTCTTTCAAATGATGCCTCGACCTCGTTATACAATCCATTTTCGCGTCGTGTAGCGGTGTATTACTATTTTTCAACGTAACATTACGTTTGTTAATGCGATTCCGCGGGAGACATTATACCTGTTTAGGTCTTTTAGCGATAATTTTTCAACCACAGGCGTAGCTCAGTGGTAGAACGCTCGACTGCCACGCCGAGAGCCTGGGTTCGAATTCAGGCAGAGGACACAACTTTCGGAATTTTTTTTTCATAAATGTAGACGTGGCTACGTACATCACCAACGAACACCATGGGATGTACAGACCCACGCCCTAAGGAGCTTCGCCCCTAAAATGGCCTCGCTTCTTCCAGTGGTTACAGACCGCTTTGGCACCTGGGCACTCCGACCCTCGATGAAACTCGTGACCACAGAAGTAGCACTGCGCACTTTTGCTGCCTTTCAACGCTTCACGAACGTTGCTGCTGCTTCGTGAACAGTCGGGCCGGTCAGGTGACACGAAGTTGCCAGACTTCCGTCTGTTTGCGCTGCACTGCGCGAGTTTACGTGAGGTCGCCGCGCCCACTTGCGCTGCCGTCGGCGGTTGACCAGCGGTAAAGGATAGGCTTGCTTCTCGCGCTCGGCGTCTTCGTGCTGACGGGCTTGCACAAGCGCTTCGTCCAAGGAGAGGCTCGGGGTACGGCACAGCTTGTCTGAAAGATGAGATTCCGACAAACCTACGACGAAACTTTCGCGAACAAGGCGGATAGTTACACTTGCGTACCATGCTACGAAGGGCCGTGAAGAAACTGTGAACAGTGTCACCCGGCTGTTGCGTCCGCTTGTGGAAACGAGAGCTCTCGTATACACTTCGTTTACGGGGTGCACGAAGTAGCTTGTGAGCCACCGGGTGACCTCCGCGTAAGACCCGTACGCGTCTTCGTGGGACATGAGCGAGCTGTGGACGATGCGTGCCCGTGGACCCATGCAGTAGAAAAGAGTCCTAACCCTCGTCTCGTCTGGAGTGGAGCGCATGCCTGTGGCGAAGACGTAGTCCTCGAATTGCTGCAACCAAGGGAGCCACTCACCGGCATCGTCGAATGAGAACGGGGCCGGGCTCCGGAGACTGGCGGCAGCAAGGGCAGGAACTTCTGACACCATGTAGTGGGCGGGTTCGAGCCTAGGAAACTGAGGATGCCGGCCGAAGCCCGAAGGCCGCCGAGTAAACACGCACACTCCTCGTGCCAGCAGAAGCGAACACCCTTTATTTTAACAGCACCCTTTTTATCTAACAACCTAGAGGGCGCCCCATAACCAACTCTGCTAGAGTTAATACACTAGGCGCTCGCGCCCTTACACCTCCGTTCCGTTTCCCAAGACGCTGGCTTGCCCCGAGGCCAGCGACAACAGCAGCTAGCACTGCACAGACCAGCAGCACCGCTGGTGTCTCCTCCAACGTCGGGCCCCAGGTGTCACAGCCCAGGGAAACAAAGGCAGGGTGAAATATTGACGCCGGCAAGACTGCACGGCCGCTTGCGACTCCGTGCGTGAGAGCGGTCGCTCCCGCTTTCAGTCGACTGGAGGCAGCCGAGGGGGCTTCCGTCACGGAAACACGATCACAACAACGCCTTGGCTGACGCACATTGAACAGCCTCTCGCATATTATTCGGCGGCGCATCACGCGGAGCATGATCCCCGTTTAACAGGGTGATGTTTGGGGCTAACTGCTTCATATCATTTATGAAAAGTATGGCGGAAAGTAAAGAAACAGCCTGTTAGCAATGTGTCCCTGTGCTTTCTTGCGTGTGCGTGTTTTTTTTTCATTTTTTTTACCCACCACACCTATCAGACTGTCCTCCTTCCTATGCGGCACATTTGAGAGGAATGAAATTCCCGTATGGCTGAAGGCATGTCACGGCATTTCTTTATTTCGTTTTATAGATAGCGGGCTTCATTTCTGTGGCATAAAAATATTTTTGCAATAACCCGGACTTTGGAAGTTCTAAGTTTGCCGTTCAATTCGGTGAAAGTCATGAACCTTTCTGACTCCATGATTTCGACCGATGATCATATTCGCCCACTCAACCCAAGACAAAATACCCGTTCAAGAAGGGGTATTGGGTCTTGGGTTGAACAAGAAAATGGAGGAATGTTCTGTCAGGTTGGAGTATGTGGGACTGTACATTGCACGTCTGCTATCAATCACCAGGCGCTGTCAATATTAAAAAAAGATGTCAGGCCTGCACGGAATCGCACGACAGTGACAGCCTAAGCTGGAAGAGCGACCTTCTTATACCCCTGTCACACGGCACCACGTGTAATGGCATTCGCAGCGAATGTCATTATGTGTAAATGTCATTTTTGTTTCTGCTACACGGGCACAGCGAATGACATTCACACCTAATGGCATTCGCCCACTGAATGCGTTCGCCGAACTCATACATTCGCTACATGCGTATTCTCGACCACAGGGGCTTCGCTATAAGATGCAGAATTGGTTAGGAAAAGCAAAATGTACACAACGTCACGGTTCTTATTAGTTTCTCTTGTGGCCCTTTAGTAACCTTCTGACGTACAGTAAGACATTTGATGCAGTCTGTGCAACTATATTCTTGTTCCCAGGCTCCGAGTTTACTCCGACGCTTCCTAGCTGTCGGCCATGTTTACAAACGCGCGTTTGTTGCTTGAGCTGCTTCAGCCGGTTTCGGTGCTTTGTAGTGAATGCCTGGAGGGCAAATAATGTTCGTTTGCACTGATCGTCGTCCATCACGGTCACAGGAACGCAGGCACGGTCCACGATATCGCCGGCTATGGAAGAAATCGAAGCGGCTTTGGACTAGTCTTGCTTTCGATACTCACGCGGACTTCTTCCCTGTTAAAAGCTGCCGTATGGTATTGCGATATATTTTCACATAGCCTGCCGATGTTTACCACTGTGTTTCTAACAATAAAGAGAAAATATGCAAATAAAAGGCACAATTTGTAACATTTTGTTATCCTAGTATCTGGCGGGTAAGCATCGACATCACTGGCGAATGTCATTTTGTATGACCGTGTAGACGAGGAAGGCGAAAACAGATGACATCAGTTATAAATGTCGTTTGCTGCGAATGACGTTTACATGCGCCGTGTGACAGGGGTATTAGAGGCCATTGTAAACGCTTGGGGATCTGGCCAAGTGATCGGGCCATCAGGTATATCGAAGAGCCAAGTCAGGTTGCTGTCAGGGCTGCGCACGTTGCCTGTCGCGTGACGCATGACACGATACGACAAAACTGCTTCACGATCGATTCGCAATAATGATGACGGAAAAGGTGAGGAAGATCGTTTCATAATGATGATGTTGATGATGCCTCTGTAATGGCTGTATAGCTACAAAGCATGCACCCCTGTGTTCTTTCAAATGATTTCTCGCACTCGTTATGCAGTCCACTTTCCGCGAAGCGTAGTTACGTATTACTATTCTGCAACGTCACATTACATTCGCTAATGCAATTCCTCGGGAGGCTTTATACCTGTATAGGTCATTTTGCGATGACTTTTCAACCACAGGCGTTGCTCAGTAGTAGAATGCTCGACTGCCACCCAGAAGGACGCGGGTTCGAATCCTCCTCGGTCCTGGTTACTTTGTCCTACAATTTGCGCTATAGTGGTTACGGACACCGGCGGTGGACAACTACAGCGCCAAAAACGGCCCTTGTGATTTCATAACAGCTTACGCTGTAAAACTGAAGCACCGACTGCATCTCATTTAAACCCTGCCACACGCGCAAAGCCATGGCCCAGGGGTCTTTTGTCCCAGAAATGGTCTACGGCACAGTTCATTTCGCACAGTGGAAGGAACAAGGCCTGAAATAGATGGGAAATATAAGAGCTGTACTCTTCCCTAAATGCATTGAAGAGCCCTTATCTTCAACTCTACCGAGCGGATCGGCAATTACAAAAAAAAAAACTTTGCTTACATTGTTTCTCGATGTGTGAATGATGGTCTAATCACTTAAAAGAAAATGAGCCCCGATTTGCTGCAGGCACTCAGAAGGACTGGAGAAATGCTGAAATTGTTACGTAATACTCTTGTCTAAAGGCCTAATTTGCGCTTAGCAGTGTACGAGTGTGTAACCACCAAGCCCAACACCGGATTCTTCTAGTGGTCACAACCTCGAAAGTGCGTGATGCAGTCGCAATATCCCGAAAAGTCTATCCAAATTCTTTTTTTTAAAAGAAAAAAAAGAGGTTGAACGTAAAGCGAAATGCTGGGTCAGTCCTTGAATGGCAGTATGTATGAAAAGAGTAGAAAAAGTGAACTAAGGCCGGGAAGCGGGAGGCCCACTTCCATAAGGTTATCCTTCTCGGCGCCAACCAAACAACGCGCGAATCACTGCAGGTCACATCCTGAAAAGGCGCGCCATCTCCGAAAAGACGCATGGGAAGGGGGCAGCCGGGGTCCACTGCAATGGACGGGGGAAGGGGAGACACGTGCTCTCATCAATCACGCTTAATCTCCGTGACAACCCCCCCGCAACACGGCTATACACAACCTCCGCGACCCGGTGGGTCTCCACTCAATTCTGGGCGCGTCCCTCCCACAGCACCTACCCTATCCTCCAGCTGCACCGACAGTTTCACAAGCCAGCATGCGGTGGTGCCGAACAATGCGGCACAGTTTCGCACCAGCGGCTGCGACCGCCGGCGTTACGGCCTTCGTGACACACCGCTACTTGGGTGCTGCGCTGTCGAGCCTATAGAGACCGACGCCACACTGTAGCCACAATTGAGAATGACATCCGCACAGGTGGCGAAACCTCCTTTCATATATGTGTGTTTTGAACCAGCTGCCAATCCGCAGATCTTGGAAAAAACTTGAAAAAAAAAAAATGTTCCGCTGCGTCCCAGGCCTTATCTGTTTTTTTTTTGTTTTTTTTTTTTAGTGAAGACAATGCTTCGCCAAAAAATTGCATCAGCTAAACGCAAAGCCGTGACAAGGTTCCGACAGGTGTTCTCACGGGCATAGAAAATCGAGACTGAAACTTCCGCTCCAAAATGCGCGCATTCCTGGAATTAGGGCACATGCAATCAGTTTGAAAGTGTATTTCTCATGTACATCAGCTAGGTCCGCATTCGGCTAGAAACATCCACAAGATGTGTCGCTCGTCGTCAAGCACAAGGCGAGAACCGCGGAAAAGGGGCTGAAACATGCAGCAGTATACGGTCAGTCTTCCAGAGCTCGATCACTATACGGCGAAATAAGGCAGCTTTCCTTCTTTTTTTTATTCGCACTTCGGCACAGTCATAGCACCCATTATACAATCTTTTCTAGCCTTCCAGTGTTGTAACAGACCAGAATGGATACATCTGCCATCGGCGGTGGTTCCTAGGCGTGTAACTTTACGTCAGCAGAAGCGCAAGGTTTAGCAGTTGGCTATGGAGAACCAACACGAACGATCTGGATTTCACATGCTTCCCAACACATTTCTTTCTTTCGTTTTTTCCACGCCCTGTATGGAATTATTCTATTGTTTCAAGGCCTTATTCCAACCGATAAACTCTTCTCAAGCTCTTCATGCTGAGCACGTTTGCACTCAGTTAGTATAGAGAACCACCCAATATACAGTAGACAGCGCCTACGACAAATACCTTCCTCTTCTGTACCGCTTTTAGAACGGCGCTGTCCGAACTGTGGACGGTTGGGTGCTTACAAGCGACTGGCACGTCACTGCACACAATTCTCGACCTCGCCCCACCAGCTGCACAGACTTATGCAGCGCGGAACCGGAAAAGGACTCGATGTGCGTGCAGTCAACGAAACATGGCTCCAGTCTTGTCGCCAACCCACCCCTCTCTTTCTTTCTCGGTCCACCCACCGTTATATCTGCGATGGCGCGGACCATTCAGGGTCGACCATTCGCGTCGCTGTAAAGCTTCGTAAAGCTCGCTTCACTGCTACGCTTAGAAATTGTGCACGAATACGGAAGCGGGTTGCGTGGGCGGGGACGCAGCTTTCAGCGTAGCCATCAGACTGCCTCCCGTGTGTCGCCAGGGAAGTAATAGGAGAGACTCGGAAACAGTCCATCGTTCACTCGCTTGTCGATGGGGGACACCGATACAATAGGGCGCTGCCAAGAGCCGCCCGTCCCGTTTAGTGGCGCCAGCTTGCGAAGCTCGCTCCAGGAAATAATAGCCAACCGGTGGCGCGCACGTCGCTCCGCTCGTAATGCGTTAATCACAGAAAAAGTGAATGTTTCGTGCACGTGCCCAGCACGCGTCACTGTGCCGACCCCTTTCTTCGTCGGGACGGCGATCACGCTGCATTTGAAAAGGGCGCCTGAGGAATAAATGACGTGAGTGCTTCTGCTCCTTTCGCAGTGTAGGGAAGCGCGAACACTCGAATTCCCAGTAAGAATCAAAGAACTCGCGCTATACTCAATTCGAGCACAACGGCTTATTCGAGAGTGGAATTTATCATGAAGGAGACGTCGGCCTGAATCAACGTTCTAACCTGCTATTCGAAGTTGCCAAAAGTGAAAGGAGACGAAAGAAATACAGCACAGTCAGCGAGATCAGACAAACTCACGTTCGGTTTACTACCCTAATCAGGGAAATGTATGTAGGTGAGAGGAGAGGGAGACAGGCAAGTGCTACTAGTGTGGAATACATCCGCCTGGCCACAATCGATCACAGAGGCCAGCCTCTTTCATAAGCCGCAGCGATGCCAGAGTTCTTTCTGCACATAAGGGATAACAACACTTGGAGTCTCTATGGAGACAAAACGATGAATGTGAGGAGCGTATTACATTACCGTTCTGCAGGACAGCTGCGGTTGTTGCAGAGCAGCTAGACGTTGATTCACTTCCGGTCGATAACCGGCCATCCAATACAGAAAGCTTGCTTTCGAGATTGATGTTTAATGTACAATATGTCGCTGCCTACCGCCTGAGCAGCCTTACGGCGCACTTTCTTACATCATAAGTACAATTGGACAATTAAAATTAACGGTATACGACAGTATTACACTTTCCCCTTCATACAATGCAGCAATCTGCGTGCATTTTGTAACATACTTCAATGTTGTAATTTCTATGGTGACCACACGATTCAAGGAGTTCGCTCAGAGATTGCAAGTTATTTGCTATTCAAAAGTACAGCGGTATTGTGCACAGATGTGTCAGCGTAGAGACGTATCAGATAGTGTGCAAGCAATGTGTTTGATACTGATTAACAAACTTAAAGAATATTCGATTCGCATTTGAAGACCTTCCTTTATTGCAAATACGATTTCACAATGAAAAACAAGACCCATTCGCATGCCTTTATCTCACCGCATGCAGTCGACACGTGCACTAAACGACCACATTATTCCGACTGAATAATGAGCACATAGAGCGAAGATTAAGAAACACTTGTACGCACGGCCACATCGGGATTGATTCCGTTATAATTATTTCTCGCGCACATTTATAGTGTAAATGATTTACACAGTAAGACCATTTCGGGAATGCGGACCGAGATATCGAAGGAAGCAAACTTAGGAAGTGTGGACAGGGCGGACGCAGTGGGCGCTGTCCAGCGGGAAATTTGGTTATGCCGCAGTTATGCTTATAATTAACATGTCCAACCACCCCTTACAAAAATGCCGTATATGGTGATATCAGCAACTGGGTATATGTGGCTATATATCGCACGTGTCCGTATGTGGCCGCATTTCCACAAATCGTGATAGAAATATATGTGACAATGAAAGACTATGTAAGACTCTGATGCGTGTTGGGCAAATACGGCCTAATGCGGACTCGTGCCATACATATCCAGATATGTATATATGGCCTATATGCATATCTGGCTATATATGGCAAGTGTCCGTATGTGGCCGTATTTACTCAATACGTATCAGGGTCTTACATGACATTCCTCGTGTGGAAATCCAAACTAGTAGAGAAGCTCAGGCGAAGATGTATGCTTGAATCAATGAAAAGATCGCAAAATACGGCCGCCCTGACGAAGACAAACCCGCTTGTCGAAACGTTGGCTCCTGCGACATTCCCTGTTCTAAATCATATTCCTCGTGTTGGTATTTCATTGCCATATATGTTTCTATCACGATTTTTGGAAATACGGCCACATACGGACACGTGCCACATATAACCGGATATGGCCAATTCCTGATATCACCATATACGGCATTTTTGTAAGGGACGTTATGCTATCCCCTCTCCCAAATGCTGTAGCCAGTCAGATGATAATTTTCCTCGTAGTTTCTAGAAAAACTAAGATGCCGCCCCTGTCCGGTGCGCTCTTTCCTTCGTGCAAGTGGTCCTTCCGCTGGCCCCTTGTCCATTTCGAAAGTATCGGAACTGCAATCTGTGGCTCTTTCAGTCGACCCCTGTTCGCCGTTGGTGACGACTATCGATGCGCGTAGGGCTTCGACTTCCTTGTTTAACTGATCTGCAGTTCTTACGTAGCCTTTACCATGCGGTGTACATGACATCCTTATATCTTTTGTACTGAACCTTGTCACATGTGCCATGAGTGCTACTCGCTGCCATCATGTAATAGCGGAGGCTATGAGCATCTCGAGCTGCTTCATAGCAGCCTTTATTTTCCCCCCTGCAATTGTGCAACCATGTTTGTAATAAAAAACGAAGAAAGCAGGCCATTCTTATTTATTTATTTGATTGCTTATTTATTTAGTTAGTTAGTTCCTATCACAAGCCGTGACTGACAGCAAACGCATGAACTAGCTATTTAAACCGGAAAGTTCGTTCAGCATGGGCATCTTCAATTCCAAGCATCTTTTCTTCACTGCGATAGCAATTATACGGACACTTGGACGGGTTTTGGCCGTCATGCCCCCCGTCATGCCAGCCTTTTTCAAAGATGAAAAAGGCTGGCCTACAGCCGAAACGTCAGAATAAATCCTATGTTTGTCACTGTGACTTTATATATATATATATATATATATATATATATATATATATATATATATATATATATATATATAAGAAAAAAAAACAACCTTGAATATTTTTTACGACGAGACCGGGCAGCCTCGCCAGAAATGCAAGTTACGTGCATTAAATTATACATACCATTTGGAACTCCCACGGAGGCTCGTTTGGGCTCTCATCGCGAGATGGCGCAAAGTTTCCAACGAGAGCGGAGAGAAAATTGTGGGACCCTTAGCTTGGCCTTAAGAGTCGAACGTGACACCGATGCTTGGTCCCATTCTAATCAAGCTCTCTTCCGCTTGGCAGGCTCTTCAGCCATGTCGTGAAATTGTCATCACACCGCTTGACACAACGTGAGAGTTACTTGCGTCACTGCGCGGCCTCCCTCGCCGTCTTGCACCGTTCGACATAGATGCGCCGTCAAACCTCGCCGATAAAGATGCCACCATTATAGTTGAGACTGTCGTTAATGGTTCTTCTTGAGGCGGGTGGAGCGCTACACGAAGCACGGACAAAGAAGGCGTACCTGCGTGTCCATGCTTCGCGTAACGTTGCACCCACCTCAAGATGAATAAGGCAGGAGGATGTGTGCGGGGCGGCCGGGTGCCCAGAGCATCGCGCGCAGAAGCAGCGAGTGTCAGGTTCGATTCCCCGTTTGCCGAAGCTTTTTTCTTGTTTCTTTATTGGCATCTAGCTGAAATTATCGCTCACGGAGAACGCTGATTTTTCTTATGCTTGATGTATCTTATGCTTGATGAAAAATAAAGGACCTATTATTATTATTATAACCAACGACGGCGACGCCAGATTTTCTGCGAAACGAGCTATTAACGCTATCGCATCAATATTTACGCGCATCCCTTGAAGCTGACAACATTCCGGAATCTCGAGCTGCCTTTCGCCAAGGTGTTTGCAAGGAATGCATTGTTCGCGTGGGTCCTCGCGGTACACGCGGGTCTTGTTACAGTGCAAGCAGAAATCACTGAGCTGCCTTCCGCCGAACTAGTCCCACCGGAGAGCGCGCGGTGCTATTGGCGGCCAGCCGACTAAATCGCGTGGGTCGGCGACGCTGTTTCTACCACACTTTTATACAGCGCCTTGATCACGTGCTTCGTTCCAGCTGCCTCGCATATCGTCACAACGTCTGCAATGCATTCGCCACATAGAGCTCACACGAATGCTGGAAGGAACGCGTTCGCTTAGTGCTGGGTCAAGTTCGTCGACGGCGCAAAGTGAGCGAATTGCACGCTGCTTAGCTCAGTCGCGCGGTGTGAAGCGTGTGCCAGAAGAAATCAAAACAAGAAGAAGTTAGCTAGCGGCTCGGCTGGGCCATTGTCTCTCTGCCGCTCGACCGTCACGTGGTACTTTACGCACCTGCACGCTTACTTAATAATGCCACGTTCACTGCAGTTCAGGTTGCCCCTAAAGCTGCTAGTCTTCTTCTTCATCATCATCATCACCAGCCTGTTTAGGTCCACTGCAGGACGAAGGCCTCTCCCAACGATTTCCAATCCCCCCTATCCTGAGCGAGTTGGTTCCACTTTATGCCCTAGTCTACTTCGTATATTATGTCATGCATTGATATCTCATTCATTTCTCCGGCCATCTGGAGAAGCTGTTCCCGACTTTTCTTTCTTTTACTTCAGATGGTTGGTTTAGGCCAGAACAGATTCAGAGGGAGAATCCGAAACATTAATTGAGTCATCCCTGTGAGATAATGGCCTAAAGAAGAGGAAAGGAATGAAACAATCAAAGCAGAACGCTCGAAAGGATAGAAAGCTCAGCGAGTTGGTAAGGATTCATAATGCAAAGAACATGCGTGCAAAGCACGGACGCAAGGTAAGACAAGTTGACAACATGAACGCCCATTATTAACTGAAGCAGAGCATTGAGGCGGAAAAGGGGGAAAGAAGACACTAACTTATCTCCGCATGCTCAGGAATGGTAGCGCCACCTGTCAAATGGCTACACGTGCCGATCTGCGTGAGAGACAACTGTCAAGGCATTCTATCTCTTCTCTGCTGTTTGGGCTAATCGACGGCTAACTCACGCACCTGCTTCCACTATTATTGATATGCCAAGCCTCGATCATTAAACTTCTATGTTCAATTATTCTCTGATTAATGTGCGCTGTTCGTCCTACGTAAAATCGCCCGCAGCTAAAATGAATTTTATAAACCACACCCGTGCGACAGTCGGTAAAATTATTCTTGACAGTGTGCTTAACCGGACACATATCTATTCGCCTTTTTCTTTGCAACAGCTCATTTTTCCTGTACACGGCAGCGCAAATCCTACTTAACCTTGGTGGTACCGGGCCTTGTTTTGCTCGGAATGTCCTTTCGTCCCCCTCTCCCAGCTGGAGGGAGCGGCGGCCCGTCATTGTCGAAGGCCGCCCTCTTTCGCCACGTGGTTTTAACCAGTCTGTGATCGGACAGCTGGTAGGTTCCCACTAGTTTGCGCGTTTGGGTTTTGGAGATGCTGTGGGAGAACTCGCTGGGACTCGGAACGGTGCGTACGTGCTTTTGCGGCCCTCCGGCCGATGGCTTCGTCGGCCGGATCGCGCGAGGTCTCGAGCCTCAACGACCACCGGCAGCGGCCTGCGATCGGCACCCATCTCTCTGCATATTCTTTTCCTTCTATTTTCCTTTTTTTGCGCTAGCCGAGGGTTAGGCGCCTTTCCCGGTGCATGGTCTTTGTGTTTTAGTGTGTTCGCGTGTTGTTGATCGTTATTATAATTTATTTGTACTTCATTCAACCTTAGATTCGGCCTGTTTTTGTATGGTATGAAAAACTTCATTAGGTCCTGAGGGATCAGTCTGTGGGGACTGATGCGGGCCGCTCCCACGTCGGGACAGAGAGGCCGAGCTCCTCTGCCACCACACGGGCCCTCTGGACAGCCCTGAGTTGGTCCGTCAGCACTTCACTGTGCAGCATCCGCTGCCACCACTGTTCACCCTGAGAACCATCACCGGCCGACGCCGAGCAGCGCCAGAGCATGTGGTCTAAATCGAGTAAACCCCCACACTTGCTACAATAGACAAACTCCGCAGTCGAGATTAATTTTATTCATGATGACCGGGTTAGGGTACGTCCCTGTCTGCAGAAGTCTTAATGTATAACCGCCTGTGGCCTGTTTAATTTACAATGTGGCAGGGGGAATGCCCTGCGCCCTAAGTAATAGTGCTTTGTGATCTCGTTGTAGGTTAACAGCTGGTCCCTGAACTCGGGAACGAGTACTACTAACCTGTTTTTAAACTACCATGCTCGGAGAGTAACGCCTCATGTTCTCCTCCTTCGCCGTGTGCGCCGGCTCGAGCTGTCCCGCCTCGAGACGAGCCGCGGGCTGACACGCGCGGCAGCACGGCGGTGCATGGCTTGAAATGAGCGAGCGCGCGCACGCGACGGCCCTATTTTATGCTCGTCGAGTGCCGAACACCACGGCACGGGGCTGCTGTTCGCCGTTAGCAACCCCCCCCCCCCCCCAAACTTATTGGGAGCCGTAAACACAAGGTTAACAACATATATATTTCCCACTTTCTTAAGCCTGTGCGAAACTGCGTGGTTATTCCGTACATTTCGTATTCCGTATATCCACGCAGTTTCGCACAGTATATTCTGTATATCGACACAGAGCTACGTGGCAGCATAAAGAATAAATTACGAACACATGGCACAGCACGAAGCGGGCGCCTAAAAATTCTCACTATATTATCAATGGCACCTATGCATGGAGTGTCTGACTTGGTTTTACATATCCTGCTTTGATGCTTTCTATCATAAACGCAGCGTCGAAGGTGCCAGCAAAACTAAAGTGTTTAATCGCATAACGACGGCGGTACAGTTGCCGCTCGCGTGAGGAAATCCCGGCAAGCATACGATAAAATAGACTAGCGTTATTTGACGCTGTTAAAGGCTGCGCCGGAACGTGCCAAGTACAACGCGCCACCGATATAAGAACTGGTTGTATGCAGCAGAAGCATGCGTCACCTTTCGCCCACCCTCACGAGTATTGGTCCCAGGTCTCGCTCCTGTGTTTTTAGTTCTTTTTAGGGGCGAAAGCTCCTTACGCCCTGGGTCGTTCCATCCTTGATGTTGTTGTCCCTCGTAGCCACCTCGTCTAGTTCGTGAAGTGCTCACTAGATGGCGTGATGGCGCTGCGGTGCTCGCTTCATTCAGATGTATGGGAACGCGTAGTGAGGGAGCCCATGGCGCACGAGACCGCGAGGTCTCGTGCTCGCTCTTGAATGATCTCAGAATGATCACGAGATGGCGCTGCGGTGCTGCTAAGCTAGTACGTAAATTGATCGATAGATCCCGCTCGCTGTTTCGTTGTCGCGTCGTAGCCACGCTCGCGCTCGCCCTCGGCGCATGCCTCCCGGCGCGCGAGCTCTCTCACTCTTCCATCTGCTGTCTTGTGAGAGAGAGACAGAGAGAGAGAGAGAGCGAAAGGCGTGCGTTGACTATGGAAACGCTCTTTCTTCGATGAACGCTCTACCAGATCGCAAAGAAGGAGAACGCGCCCTCACCCGCGAGAGGCAACGTTGACGCAGGCAGCGTCTTCTAGCGAGTTTCTTGATTGAAGAATACTTGAAAAATACCGACTGCTCGCGCTGAAGAACCGTTCACCGGCCACCCATATATATATATATATATATATATATATATATATATATATATATATATATAGGTACTGGATCTTGACTTGCAATGAAGTGCTGGTGGGAGATTTCACTTGTGCGTAGTTGAACCATAAGGATCCGCAGCGTGCGCGTTAACTAAATTAATCCGGAACTCGGCACGATCTACGATGAACCTCCGGAGCTTCGCCCACTCATCGTCATTCAATCCGTGGATATGCCTGGATTTTTTTCTTTTTTGTGTGCGTGCATTCGCGCTACACCATGAGGTACAGCAAGCACCAACTATAGCCCAAGAAAGTCTTCTTGCTCCCTATAGGCCTGTCTCTCAAAACGTACTCCGCTGGTGTCAGCATACAGAGCGACTGTTGCAAATTATGAACAAGCTTGTAGCTCAGTATCGTGAGAGCATCAGCGAGACAACACTGACATGCTCCCGTTCTGCAAGACGTAGCGGAGGCCATTTTGTTAGCATCCTCAACCGAGGACCGTTCTTCTGCGCCCGAGATTATGTAAACGACCAGGAGCAAAAAGTTTATTGTGTTCTCACTCACAGACAACAGTTACGCAAGTTTTAAGCAAGGATTTTAAGTAGAGTACCAGCTCTGAGAAAATTCAAAGTGACAAAATACATACTCTTGCTCGGAAAGACAGAGGGCCGGTGCAGCACTTATCGGAATGACGCACGCACAAGTACGCTCGCCGACTGAAACATGCAGACATGCTCGGAAACAAGGACAAACAACGCCATTGACACGACGCAAAAGTGCTGAGGGGGAGACATTCTCGTGTACAAACTAAAACAAAAGGAAGCGACAGACAGGGGAAGAAAAATAAAACCAAAATAGCAACAGCGAACGAGCACGCTAACACGGAAAGCGAACGCGGTAGCAGCCAGCCATCAATCAGCGCCACCAAGCGGCAATGGGCTAAGGCGGCGGTAACCGCCGACAAAATGCATTCTTGCCAGCGGGGCTCTCTCGTGGAGAAACTAATGCCACTCCTGGGGGCCGCGTGGCGACGGCTACAACCCGACGCTGGGCGCCAACGCGCTCAGGCGAGACTATCCATCAGCGAGAGGCCCTTTGGTTCTCACGAACGACCCCAGCATTCCTTGCGGAGGTGCAAGGGAGTGAAGAAGCGCCATGCTTTCCCAATGCAATGTAAACGAGAAAATTTTTAAAGTATAGTGGAAAGCATACATGTAAGAATCAAAAGGAATGGAGTCGGGCCGTATGGGATTGTTTCTCCGCGCAACTTGGCACGCGAAAGCGTGCTAAAATGCTCTTAAACAGATGCGTACCGCAATGTTAGGCAAGCACAATATAGCGAGAATCATGTCTTGCTGCGCACCTGGTTAAGTAGTTACGGCTGCATGCTACAGTACGCTTGAGACGACACGATATGTCAAACAATAGGCATAAACATCCAGTCGAGTTGCAACGAACACATATTTCGAAACTATGCACCAATAATGATGACTCGCTTGCAGATAGTTCCAGTTCTGTGCTGTCCACAATTACATCTATTGAAAGGAACGGGACAAGAATAGTCGAGTAAACTAAGCGCCCTAATTATTAAACATGACGGCAAACGTGGTAACGTAAACAGCAACTGCTCTTTGCAGTCTTATTACGTTACCGACGGTTGAGGAGGATGCAGTATCTAAGTACGAACACGACTTGTTACGCTGTCGACCATTATGGCAGTTCAGTCCCCTTCACCGCATATGGTGTTATCGCGTTGAACGAGTTCTCTCGAAACGAAAACAAAACGAGTTTGAAGTGGCGGGGAAGCAGATTATTCTCTAATTGAGATATGGCCTAAAAATGTGCGCGTGTCTGCGCTTCCAACAAACCACATGCTTTTTCTTTTTGTTTTGCTCACACTGTAGTGCACCGTTTTTGTTGCGAACCTACGCTTTGGTCAAAATGTTCAACCATGTTGTTGAAAGGTGTTCTCATGCTGCATTATAAAAACGGTAATGTTCCTACAAAAGCCCATTTTCACGACTCAAGACAAAGGCGTGCTTAAAAGGACGGAAAGTTGAGCGAGTTGGTAACAGTCCATAATCAAAAGAAGAGGCGTGCAGGACACGGACACAAGAAGAGCAGTGAACAACACGAACGCATGCTTAAGTTAGCAGCTTCTGTCTAAAGACGTGGAAGTGGACACAGCACGCCTTCCTTCCCATCTGGATATTCGTGCTGTAAGTGGAGATTCCCACTAGCTTCCTCCCCACAAAAAACATTCCCGGGAGTGAAGAGGTCGATGTTCCAGCAAAAGGAACACACTTTTCAGCACGTGCGCGTACTGCCACGGTGGAGAGAAATCTCATCCCTTGTACGCCCCAAAATCGGCCGGCGCCGGACTGCGTCAGAGACAATTCATCGCTCGCGTTCCGCACACCTTTGGGCACCACATTGACTTCTTCGATCTGTTAGTTATTGCATGCGACGACGCGTTCAGCAGAACTCAACCAAGGGTCTCCGCAGTTTCGCCATCAGAGCTATGCTCGAGTTTCTGGAGGCGATCGGTCCCCCTATGGCCTGCTCGCTGCACATGCGACTGAGTGAGCAGCTTTTTTCCCCGTTCTTCCTCTTTTGCTAGACAGTGCGCTGTGCGCCTGAAGAGAAAAAAGCGCACCTTCCTCCATTCGGCTCTTTTCTTTTTTTCCTCTGTGTGTTATACCGATTATGTCTTACGAAGAAAACCGTCAGCGAGAAATAAACTTGTACTCTAGCATCATTACTGAAATTCGTGAAGCCTTCATAACCTGCGCCTGTTGAGATTGTGAGTATACTCTTCTTACACGTGTATGTATTCCTGTGACAATTAACGCACCCAATGCGATTCCTCCGTAAACATTCTGTTGGTTCCGCTGCCACCTGTAAGCTTATAATTCATATTTTGCCGCTCCCGGTACTGTTCAAATAGATGCAGCCTCCCAAAGCAACCACACGCACTTTTCATGAAGATATATAATTTTTTAACCTTTGAGCTCCAAACATTTCAACACTTTCAGCTTTCAGGAGTATTTAGCAAAAATGGGGCGTATAATACAAATACTACTCTTTAGAGTGGGTACATTTTAGTTGTAACAAATTTAATTCAGTGTGACTAATAAATTTCATACGTATTCACTCAATCTTTCAATCAATCTGACAGTAAGCCCCGAGGTAATATTCACATTATGTAAAATTGTGCGCAGCCGGCTTTTAGCTTACGATTATTCTAACTGCTACACATGCCTGTTTCTGTAGCGGCACTGTGTTTGGAACTCTTCAGCTGCAAACATAGTGCCGTAAGAGCCCGTGTTTCTGGCACTTTCCTCTACGTGAACTCGATCCACAGACTTAAGCTACAAACTCCATTGTAGCTATAGAAACACGTGCGCTCACTTACGGCTGAATTCACTGGAGATCCGTCCACACGGTCTGCACCCATTATCGCAATAACGCCTTATCCTTGCAGGGCACAAACCTGGTGCCTGTCGACAGCTGACTGCTTTTATAGCAAGGGCTCGAGTGGCTCGGCGAAATGGTCTACGCGCACCGCCAGTGCGCAGCACGTGCTGGGCGGGACTCCCACAGCTGATAAAATATGCCTCGTAGCATCGCCTCCGTGCTTATAGGGCGCTCGCCTAAAGAACGTGGTAGTGGTGGAAAGTAGTGGTTGTCAAGCGATGCAGCTCAAGTTGAAAGCAAATGTACGGCAGAAATTCAGGAAGTATCCTGATGCGAAACAATGGCTGCGCTATGCTGCGCTATGCCTCTGGAACGCAGTACAGTGCATTAACAAAAACATTGCAGCGTACTAGGTTTATAATTGCGTATTGTGCCGTAATATATCCAGCAATAGTGATCGTGAACTCCTTCAATCCGACATTGTCAGCATTAATACTTGGTGCTCTACATCGATAATGACGCTAAATGAATCCAAAACAAAGTTAATGTCATTTTCCAATCCTAATGCCCGTACACCAACTGCGTACGTTTTAAATAATGTCAAAATAAAATTTGCTACTGCTTATAAATACCTATAGTATCCACTTTCAATCAGATCTATTGACGCCATCCTTGCTTCAGTTCATTCGGTCTCATCGAACATTCTCTAAAAAAAGTGCTCTTCCTCATATACAAAAAGCTCGTTTATGTTACACTCGTTCATCCCAAAACTGAATACGCTTCAGCTATTTGGGACTGTGATGTGTGGAGTCCGCGTATTTGAAAGTGCGCACAATAAATATGAGCGGACGAAGACGAAACATCCTTTTTTTTCTCTCTATCGATTCCTTACAATAATTTAAAATCAAAACGTAATCAACAAATAACTCTTGGCCAATCCCCCCTGGTGGGTAAGTGCCGTACTTCTTCAGGAGCATCATCATCATCATCAAAAGCAGCACCAATCCGAGAAGGCCACAAACATAGCCGGAGCAATCGGAAGACGACACGAAGGGGCAAGAAGACCAATAGTGAAGGCCCACGATGTACATGGGCGACAAAAAGCGCCAAGCGGACTGGCAAGGAGGGGGAGACAAGGGAGAGACTAAAGTCCCTAGATATTTTTTTCCGTTTTTATGTAGTGACAACTACCTCCTCTCCCGGCACCCTCTCGCTCAAAGCCCGCGTCGGCAGCCATGTTCTTCCTAAACAAGTGGGGCGGAGCACGCGCGCGCAGATAGCGTCCGGCCGTCAACATACGCGTTCCTATCAAATATGATAGTGGACGTGCCACATGCAAGGAAACCCCGACTGAAACGCGCAACTTTCTTTGACGTTCTCTCGCTGCAGCATTCAAGCAACAGCTTTAGGAAGAACATGGCTGCCAAAAGCAACGCCAACCAATCAGATGCGCTAGCGGCACATCAAAGCTTTTCGGTACTTATAAAAACGGAAAAAAAGTATCTAGGGACTTTAGGAGAGACCAGCCCGGCCACGCTACGGGGCTGTCGGGTCACGAGCCACGGTGCCTTCCTGAGGCCTGCGCGACCTGGGGGCAGCCATCCCATCGAGGCCGAGTCTCCGCAACCCTGCTGCCATTGCAAGACGTGTCCGTGGACAGGCTTGAGCTGTCGAGCTTCGGGCGCGAGCTCAGGCGTGACGGTCCGGCCGGGACGCTCCTTCAACGCCGGCGAACCGTCTTCTTCCCTGCAGCCTGGAGAGGCTGCCTACCATCGGCCCTCGTTCTTCTGGACGCAAACTGTTGCGGCGTTCCTCATCAGCTGCCACGCTCACTGCCAACGCTTGGATCCGGACGTTGACTTTGGTGATACGAGCACTCCTGCCATCCCTTCGCTCTGCGATTCGGCTTTAGTTAAGAACTGGTTGTTCAGGACTTCACTTAAGTTTAGCCATGCTACGTTACATTGCCTAGGTTTGTGGTGTCTGTAATGCACGTGATGCCTCTTTCGGCGTGTGCTTGTGTTGTGTGTTTCTAGTTTATGTATTAAATGTTGGGTGTGCAAACGGCCTCGTCCTTCCTTGAGCGTCTTGAGGCGGCGCTTCGGACACCTCAAAGGTAAAAGAACCTGCACGTTCGGGGAGAAACGTGACGTTACCCAGTCACAGGGACCCACTTGAAGCCTACCTTATCCAGGATATGGAATCTCTGCAAACCCGTGCTGGTGCGCTTCATTTTTTTTTTTCATATTACGAGCGTCATTCCAGCATCATTGCACTAAGAGATCGTGCTGAATTTGAAAGGTTATCGCAACGCCGCTAAGCATGTCGTATTTCGCTTTTTCATAAACTTTGCCAGCATTCAATTCTTTCCGCCGATTTCTTTCGGTAACTTCCCTCGCCGTGATCACTGGTTAAACGACCGATATGTCGCACTCATCGTTTTGTTGATCTATTCATACAACGCACTATCATTGACTGGAACCACTCAGGATCGCATATTCAGAGTAACATAGAAAAATTTCATGAGCCGCAGCGCGCCTACCTCAACCTAATTTATCTGTGTCGATTGTTCTTTTTTTAATTTTTATTATACTGTACCGTCTTCATGCTCCCTCTTTTTTTAGTGTATTTTTGAAATGTATAGTGCCGTTTTGATGTCATGTTTAAGAACTGAAATGGATTTTTGAAATGTTATGTACCGTTCTCATGCTTCCCTTTTTTTCCTGTTTCATTTTGTTAGAATTTCTCGCTCGGTAAGCTTATTGCATACGCATAACTCTTTATGAGTTTCTGTGTATTTTAGTAATCACTTTATTTCTTAAGTCTATGTACTCTTTACGTACTTTTTTTCCTTCCCCCCTCACTCTCTTTATTACCATGTTATTGTAATATCTCCCCCTATATAATACCCTCTTTGAGGTCTTTCGGGGGAACATTAAATAAACAAATGTTTATGCACCGACCGTGAATATGCGGGAAGTTCCAGGGAGCCACGTATTTTTTTGGAAACGTCCCCTCTTCTCCCGATGTGCTGTGGTCCGTGCTCTCGGCGAACCAAAAGTGCCGCACCAATGAGCCTTGGCGACGGTTCGGGCCTCTGTTGCGGCTGGCGTGCGCCTCGAATTATTCACAGCGCCCGCGTGGCTCAGCCTCATTTGTTTCACGACACTAGCACCGAATCATTCCTTTCAATCTCCTACAATAAGTCAAAGGTTCACACATTTAACTAAAGTACAAATGATGTTCATATTTTACCTACACTCTTATTACGAACAACGAACTATTCGTTAATCATCTTTTCTCATTTATGTACTTTGCATTATCTAGTTTATCTCTTCACGACCATTTTGTTTCATCTGCAAGAACGAAATAAGTTTCTCGGGGATGTCCGAAACCACTAGGACATAGCTTCTTGTAGAGAATCTCACACTGAAAATCTTCTTTGTCTATATCAACCCAAATTACATGAATTACCCGCCGGACATGAGTTGCCTTGTGTGCAGCAACAGTGCTCCTAGAGATCTGCCGTCGAGCGTCGCTTGTTAACAACATCCTATAGATAACTTTGGGCGCGATGGCTTCCTCGTTAGACACTTTCCGAATTAAACTAGATTGCTCTGCACATTACGCGTCACGCACTCAGACTTCCTCGGTTTGTACGCACTCGCAGCACGTACACACGTACTGCATGGTAGAAAAATGACCAAAATCCTTATGCACACACAATAGGGTGGCCTTATCTATTTCTTTAAGCCAGACGAAACACCGGTACGCGAGAAGTTGAACCAGCGCCACGAGATGAGAAGCTACAAAAGAAAGACGAAGACCCTAAGCGCTGTGTCTGGCAACCATGTTGTACACTTGCAAAAAAAAAGTCCAGCACGCGTGCCGCCGCCTCCGTTCCTCGAGAGGAATAAAGGACAGAGGGAGGAGGCCAAGGAAAACCCAGCATGACCATCAATCACCAGGATTTCGAGGCGGGCCCGAACATGGGCCTCCGGAGCGAGCGAGGTTCCCTGGGGTGACATAACCAGCGACGCCAGCGCCGTGCTCACCGTCGCGTTACGAGCCCTGGCGGCTGGAACTCGATCTAATCAAGACAGTGGCGCGTCAGGTCGATTACAGGTTTACGACGCGCCACCGAGGCAAGAGACGGGACCGAGTGCTGGCCCCGTTATAGCCAATGCAGCCGCGTAGGGAAAGAACACGGATAAAAATGGAGACCGCCAAGGTTGGCACGGCCCTCGTTTGCGAAGCGTGCTCTCTCAAATGGGAAGTGACAGGTAGCGGACGACGCACGTTGTGTCGGGTGCATTTGGGATACGCAGCAATCCAGAGACTGTCGTGGGCTTTAGGCGACGTGCAGCTGTCGCCGTGCCTGTGCGCGACGCACTGCGACAGCGTCGCTGCGCCACGTGTCCCTGCACTGTCTGGTCCTAATTGCAGACAACTGGCGTAACTGAAATGCGGTTACCCACCACGGACTACTTCTTTTTCCTCTTCATTCCTTTCTTTTCAGTCAGACGCCTCGTCGAATCTTCATCCCTTGCGACTTCTCCAAATTAGGTGCAGTGTCAAGAAAGCCTCTCAAAACACCGAAACAGCAGAGTGGTTGTTACGACGGCTTCAAGGATGACACAAGTTGTGTACTGCAGTCAGGGCATGGGAGGGCTGTGATGAAAAGATGCCTCTGAGCTAAATAAATCTGCATCGTAATCGACTTCGCTTCCTCATACACAAACACACACAGCTTCCTCATATCAAATATACAGCTAGATGTAAGGCAAAACAATTCAGGAACCAGTACAATTGCGTGCCACGCAGTATTTCGTAGTTTATGATAAAACATTGACAAGCATGGAACAGCCACTCGCGGTGATGGTCGCGACATTGAGTACAGAAACCACTATGGCGGCATCGTGCAGAAAAACCATCGGCATCATCCCTTATATAGATTCACGTTGCAATTCTACGCGTGTTCAATACGACATTCATATAACTCTGCAACCAATTTAGGGAAGTGAAAGTAACAATTTATCTACGGAATATATGCGCACGAATCACACAGCTTTCCATAGCGGATCAGGTAAGCAGGCTGAGAATTGTTGTGCCCCAAATAAAACGATCATTTGCTTCTTGGCTCCATGCAGGCTGCGAAATTAGTTCAGTCTGACTGTCCACGCTAGGAAAGCACACGTTCAGTAAGTGACCAGGGATACGAGGTTGCGGTGCGCGCATCGTCCAAGCTAATCAAATGTGTAAGCCAAGCTCTCCAGGAAGACTACGGTTGATGGTCCCGCGTGTTTGCGCAGAGGAGAGAGCGAGAAAGAGGGGAAAGTAATCAATCGCGTCGAGGAAGAGCCGATGCATCCTGGTAATGTGAGTGAGGGAGAAGAGGGCGGTAAACACTAGCCGCCGAATCGCCACGGAGCCGCGTAAAGGCTCCGCACTTCATTAACTCAGCCAAGCAGATAGAACCAACAAGCTTCGTAAGAAAGTCAGTCCCCTTTTCTTCTCTCGGCCGGGAGAATAAACGGCCGGCCACAAACAGCGCGGCCAATTTGGAAACTCGCTACGCCGTCGATACCCGACGATGCCGGACCGTGTACGCACGACGTCCTAAAACGTACACCTCTTATGTTCGTTGTTAGCCCTCATTGGAGTTTAACGCGCACCGCATGCAGGAGAAGGAAACGAAGCTGGTAAGCAGTTTCGGGGACCGACTAGGCGCTCTGGCAAGAGAAATTTGCTACTGTACTTGCACAAAAAAAGAGAACATAAGGCTCGTACATTTAAGCTTAACCCAGATGCAGTGGGAAGTGTGCCTGAAGCAGCTTTTCTTCTTCTCCCGTTTGTTTCACAAACGGATGGAAACAACACTAATGTTACTATTCGCGTCTATGGGGCTGTGGCGGCAAACGTTTGGGCTCCAAATAGCAAAATGTCTTGTTCCAAAAATCGACTTTTGAAATAAATTTCTCGTGGACCTAATTTATAAGACAAGTCGCTATCTCTACCTAAAGTTTATGTCGTGAGGCATACTGGTGATACTAATACTGTAAAACTATAGTACATAAAATACACGACAAATTATTCTCGACGCAGCCTTCCCAACACTTATTTTTTGGGCAAAATAAAAATGCACAGAAAGATGTGGTTGATCCCGTTGTCATAGCAACTGGTATAACACAAAAGTGAAACCTGTCTTCGCGAAGCTGCGGAATGCATAAGCGGCAATCTGGCGAATAGAGGGGCGGGAGATGTACTCTGGACATGAGAACAGGTTACATGTGGACATCAGCGACACCTCGACACGGCACAGGGATCTTTGACAGTTGTGTACAAGGGAAAGTACTCAAACGACTCACATTGCTCCGGAGACGCTGAAGTGCTCCAACAGCGCAGTGCGCGTCGAAAGACAACTGGCCACACAAGGCAAATTATGTAGCCGCCATGGATATACTACACTGCCCAAGCAACGGGTCGGCGGCACGCCAGCACGCATTAAGCCACTAAGCAGCTAAGCTGCGATCGAGACGCTGAATCTACCAAACCGCTAACTACCAGCGAGCATTAAATCTGTCGACGGCCGTCTTTGCGTCCGAGGAGCAGTGAGCTTCGTAACTCGACACACCTGGTCACGCAAGACAAATTCTGCAGCGGCCGTGGTTTTCCTTCGCCCGAGGAACGCGCCGTCACGACGCCGCCACGCCCCTAACTGCCGTGGCGATCGAGAAGCGAAGACTATCGAAGCGCTGACTGCCGGTGCGCATTAGCGCGACAATCCGCTTCACTCTATCATTCCTAGATGGCGGTACCACTGCAGCGAACCAAGAGTGCAGTGGAAGGGAGGCGATGTCAATTTAAAAGTAATTTTGCTTGGTGAACACTGTAGCTCACTGTAGAAAACCCCTTTACCTTAACCGGACATCGGTTAGATGCAACTTGTAAAGCGCTGTAGTGTAGATACAAGGCCCACGTGTTCCCTGCATGACCTGTATGGTGTATCGGCTGAGATTAAAGCTCCTATCGTCGCATTCCGTGTAGATGTGGGTTTTATCTCGAACGGGTTGTAATTCTTCATTGTGAACGAATGTTCACTTTCTTCAGATATCCATTTCCGTTGCGGAAGTGTGTCACTGATTTCTTAGTGGACCCTGGCATAAAACACTCTCGTGTCAAAAAAAAAAAAAACATTTTTATGTTCCTGCATATGTAACGAAAAGAAGAACGAATAACATTCTCTTCCTATTGGGGAATTCGCTATGGTAGTTGCATGCGTTAAAAAAGTGTCTGATCTCTCTGTCAGTGGAATCGGTATAACACAAAAGTGAAATAAGTCTTTGCATATGCAGATGGATGTTTATTGTACATTGAAATGCACTTGCCATCGGTGTCTCGCTGGTGTGGAACCGTTTTACGTCGAGGAACCTACGTTCATGCATCGCCTCCATAAAATCCAGGACCAACACCTCGTGGTAACTGTTTGCGTAATAACTGGACACAGTCGATGGTAAATGCCGCGCGACAAAGACTTGCTCCACATCGACCCTTGAACGTCGTTGCCGTACTTGGGTGCCTAACGCAGCAGCTGTTGCCATCACGCTCGAAGAGTGGTTGGCGGGGAAACGCCATCCACGACGAAAGGTGGCCGGTGCCGCTGCGCTATTGGCGCACATGTGCTCGAAGCTGTACAAGCTTTTAGGGGCGAAGCACTTTAGGGTCGAGGCTTGTCCGTGCCCAATGTGGGACCATCCTGCAGTGCAGTCAGTGCGTGGGCCGATCCTGGAGGCTGTGCATAGGGTTGTTGGGTTAGAAACGAGTTTCTGCTAAAGCGCCCAGGCTGTAGGCGTATAACGCCGTCGTCGTGACCATGGTAAATCAAGCCCATTAGCAGCGGCTCACGTTTCCTGTAGGAAACACCGCATGTTTCGTACCTTCCAAGGTTTCACGTTAGTGAGCCGTCATGATTTTAGGGGATGATGATGATGATGATTGTGGTTTGGTTAGGAAAGGACGCTAATTTCTGCAGCCCATGTAGGGAGCACGGCTAAGCGTCCGCGGGGGTGGGGGAAAGGGAGTGAAAGAGATAGAGAGGAGAGAAAGGCCGTAGTGGAGGGCTCCGGAAATTTAGACCACCTGGGGTTCTTTAACGTGCACTGACAACGCAGTCAAGCACATTAGGACCTAGCTTTGTCGTCAGCTCTCGCTGTCACGGTTGTGATGAGCGCGAGAGTGCGTGTGCCTGTGTTCCCTGCGTGAGGAGCAAAAGACGGGAGTTCCGCCCGAACCGCCGAAGAGAGAGGACGCCTTTTTTCGCCGCTCCTAGAGCTTCGCCCTTTCTCTTCCGCGCCAGCCGCGACTCCTTGGCCTACGAGAGCGTCCACCCGGCCGCTCCGCTTCGCACGAGCTCGGCGCCCATGCGCGCTGCAGCTCTGCCTTCGTCGCCACGAACGCGTGGATTTGACCCTGCTGACGCCGACCCCTTCTGCTGCATAGTGCCGTGCCACGTGTACGTACGGCAGCGATGGAGGGCAAGCCCTTCGAGTACGAGGGACCATATCGCCCGGACCCCTCATTGTCCTCCTACGAGAACGCACAGCTCCAGTTGAAGTGGGACATCCGGTGCATGAAGCGCAGGGAACAGCGTCGCTTGGAACAGCAAGCCGCGTCCGCCATCGACAGTCGGTCCCAGTCAAAGGCGAGCGAGGAGCTTCCTCAGGCGCCCGCGCCTTCCAGACCTGCACGATCGTGCGGTGTGGCTGCCTTCCCTGTCGCCGCCACACCTGCCGCTTCGAACACCCCTGCTGCTGCCACTCCTGTCGCAGCAACGAGCTCCACGGAGGTCTGCCCATCGTCCGCGCTCCTTCCCCTCTCATCGGAAGAGGAGATGGACGTCACGAGCACGTGCAAGCGTGCACGTGAGCCCAGCGAGGACGACGACGCTGCAGCCCCCCGCAAGCAGGCCGCGAGCAGCGTGCCCGCCCCAGCTCCTGCCGAAGCCGTCCCTGCGACTTCGGCCACCGTGAACGTGCCGGCCTCCGCCGCCGACATGATTTCGACGCCACCGCAGCCACCCATGCCACCTCCGAGTGTTGCCGCGGCAGCCCAACACAGGGTAGCTGCGCCTGTAACCACGCGGAAGGCTCGGAAGCAGCGGAAACGGCGCAACGCCAAGCGGCCGCGGAAGCAGCAGCCCCGCGTCCCAAAGCAAGCCACGGAGGAACCGTCGACCCCACCTCCAAGCCCCTCGCTCGTCGAGAGCGACTTCCAACTCGTTGTCTCGAAGGTAGCCCGCCGGCGAGCGAGGGCACTCGACGCCGCAGTACTACCATACGATCCTGCGGTCGTGGGGACGGTGCTCTTCCGTCCGTCAACACCCGGCAGCAGTTTTCGAGGATCGTCTCGACTGGCGATCGCGGCGGCGCTCTCCGCGCGGCCCGGTGTGGCGGCGGTGCGCATCAACCACCGTCGAAACATCGTGGCTGCGGATGCGTCGTCTGCGGAATGCCTCTCGGCGCTCCTGTCCATCAAGGAGCTCAACGGCGTCCTCGTCGCCGCCGGGAAACCTGCAGATCGCCGTACGTGCACGGGCTTCGTGTACGGCGTTGACGGCGACCTGACCGACGCCGAACTGCTCACGGCCGTGACCGCGAGTGTTCCCGTGCTCTCCGCGGCTCGCAAGGAGCGGGCTGTGAAGCTCCGCTTCGCCGGCACCGTTCCCCCCGAGACCGTGACCTTCTGCAAGATGCCATTCCGGGTTCGCCCGGTGAGGCCTCGTCCCCTGCAGTGCCTCCAGTGCGGCCGCTTCGGCCATGTGCTCGCCACGTGCCCACGCCCGGAGGACTGCATACGCTGTGCCCGAAAGCACCCTGCTTCGATGGACTGTGCTCCACGGTGTGTGAACTGTGGTGGTGGCCATTCCGCAAACACCCCCACCTGCCCCAGATGGCAGGAGGAGAGGCGCGTGGCTACTATCATCGCAACTTCACCGAGTCCAGTGTCTCGGCGGGCTGTGAAGGCGGCGGCGCGGGAGGAGAATCATGTTCGCTCGTACGCAGCTGCCCTCAAAAACGGCCCACCGACCAAACCGCCAAAGGAAGGCGCACGCCCCACCCCGGCGCCGCGCCGCTCCCTCACCACGCCAGCAAGCTCTGCCTCCCCGGCCTCACCTGCTGTTTTGCCTGTTGCTGCTCCGCCGTGCTGAGCATGTAGAACTTCACGCCGGCGGCGGAAACGCCAAAGCATTCGTGCGGCTGCTGCCTCTGGACCGGCTGCCTTTGCGAGCAGTGGGACGTGCTTGTTCCTGCTGCTATCGAACGACCTTTCTCTCTTCCTTCTTTTCCTTCCTTTCTTCTCTTCCACTTTCATATCCCTTATCCCCTCCCCTAAGGCGCTTAGCCGTGTCCCCAGCATGGGTGACAGAAATTAGCGTCTCTTCCATCCTAATAAACCACTACCACCAAAAGACGGCAACGAAGAAGCTCTTGCACGCGCTTCAGTTTGGGTTGCAGGAATCCTTACCATAATCACCACCACGCGCCAAGATGCGCGAGCGTGGTGGGGAAGAGAGAAGACAGACGGACTGCAGCGTTCGGCAGAGTCGGGTGCCCGAGTGTCTAGAATCTGTACCAGCGGTCCACGAGTTGGAGCTCCGGGCTTCACGTGGCCGCCTGCGTGTCCTCCCTGTCACCTCTCTTGCTCCAGGGCTGCAGTGTTGTTGTTGTTGTTTAAAACTTTATTGAGGTCCTGGAGAACGTTCGGTGGGGGAACCCCAAAAGGGCGCCCCTGTCTACGTTGCGGGCCGCGCGAGTACCGGGACGGGCAAGCCGTGGCCTGCCGCCCGGGCACACGCCTCCTGGACTGCCCGTTTCTGCGTGAAAAGATCGCCGCTTTTAAGCGATTCCTCCCACTGCGCCTGAGATGAGAGCTGTGCGCCGGTAAGCGCAGTGCACTGCCATAGCATGTGATCTAGTGTGCTATTGTCATGGCCGCAAGCAGGGCATCGCGGATCAATTCCTTCCGCAAAATGAGCAAATTTGCTGCGCGAGGGAAATGACCCCGTCTGCAACATACGAAAGGCCATGGAGTAAGGCCTGGTTAACTTAGGATGAGGAAGAGGGTAAGTCCTCCGCGACAACTGATAATGAGTCGTGACCTCATTGAATGTGACCAAAGGATCTTTAATGCTCCCAACGCAAGCTCCGTCTAAACTGCCTGGACCGGCACGGCAAGTGAGTCCTCGCGCACGGTCATGGGCTAGTTCATTGACATTGGAGATATGCGGGTGCAGGCCCTGGCCCATGTGGGCGGGGAACCAAGTAATAGTATGGAAACCTTCCTTGCGAGTGGAGAGAATTGATGCCGGGCGGCCGGCCAGAGTTCCAGAGGCGAAAGCCTTAACTGCTAGCCGGGAGTCTGAAAATATTTGCGGACGGGAAGGGTCTAACATTGCTAGAGCTACAGCTGCCTGTTCGGCCTCTTCGGCCGACGATTTTTTAAGCGAGATCGCGTTCAACACGTCCCCTTTGTAGTCCACTACCACGGCGACGTAATCGTTGGTACGGCCGTATTGGGCCGCGTCGACAAAAGCTACTTGCCCTGGATTCTTACACGCGTAGTCAAGGAGAGCCTTGGCACGGGCTCTCCGTCGCCCCTCGTTAAATTGGGGGTGGACATTGCGTGGAAAAGCGTCTACTTCGTATGTCTCCTTGACCTCATGTTTAAGGAAGATCTGCTCGGGGAGTAAACCAATCAATCCAGATCCCGTCGACTTGAGTATTCTCGTGCCTGGCCTCGTTGTGGCGAGCCTTGCCACCAGCGCGATGCGCTGGGCCTCTATCACCTCGTCCAAGGTGTTGTGCATGCCAAGGCTCATGAGCCTGGTTGTCTCTGCATTCATTGGAATTCCGAGTACTCTTTTGATGCTTTTTCGCATGAGCGCATTAAGGTGTTCTTCCTCCGACTTTGTCCAATCTAGAATCGAGGCGATGTAAATAATGTGGCTCATTAGGAAGGCATGATAGAGGCGAAGCAAGTTCGCCTCACTCAGCCCTCCTCTCCGGTTAGAAACGCGGAGGATGAGCCTTAGCATGCTCTCCATCTTCGACGAGATTCGCGCGATGGTGAGATTGTTTTTGCCGTTTGCCTGCAGAAGCAGTCCGAGGATTCGTATGTGTGAGACCCGGGGAATAGCCTTCCCTTCTCTGGTCGCTAGAGAAATGTTCACCTGCTCCAGAGGAGGAGGGGGACGTCCTCCGATCCTTGGCGGCCGATATAGCAGCAGTTCGGATTTGGAAGGTGACAGGGCCATGCCCGTGTCTTGGAGGAAGTCCTCCGTGGCATCTAAAGCTCCCTGAAGGGCTGCCTCAACCTCTGCATCCGATCCGCCGGGACACCAGATCGTGATGTCGTCCGCGTAAAGCGTGTAGTTGATGTTCTCTAACTTTGAGAGACGTTCCGCGAGCGGCCGCATCGCAATGTTAAAGAGCATGGGGGAGATGACCGACCCCTGAGGGGTGCCTCTCGCCCCCAGGCTGAACTCTCCGGATTTATCCTGTCCTATGCGGATAGTGGCGCTCCGGTTCCTGAGAAAAGCCCTCACGTAGGAGTGAAATTTAGCGCCTAAATTCATAACTGAGATTTCCTTTAGGACATGCTTGTGCAGAACAGTGTCGAATGCTTTAGTTAAATCTAGTGCTAGAATGCCTCGCACGTCTCTCGTCTTCCTGTCTAATATCTCTCGTTTGATCAGCAGCATGGCATCCTGGGTACCTAGACCTGGTCTGAATCCAATCATGTTGAACGGAAAGCTCTCTTCCGCCTCGATATGTCTCGACAAGCGATTCTTAATAACGTGCTCCATGACCTTACCCACGCTAGACATGAGCGAAATCGGGCGCAAATTGCCAATGTCAGGCGGCTTGCCCGGCTTGGGGATAAGTACTACGGAGGCCTTCTTCCATGCGTCAGGAACCGTCCCTGCCTCCCAGTGCATGTTAATGGCATCGGTCAGAAGACTAACGGCTTTGTCGTCCAGGTTCCTGAGTAGCTTATTCGTGACCCCGTCGGGTCCCGGGGACGAGCGTGAGTTAAGGTTGTGAAGGGCTTCGTACACCTCAACCTTGGTGAACGGGGAATCGAGATTCTCTGATCGCGCCCCCTCGTAGTAGCGGTAATCCGCATCGCAGGATGGCCCGAGAGGGAGGTACTCCTCCGCGAGCTCTCCAAGGAGAGCCACAGGCGAGACCCCCGCATTCCGTTTAGCCTGTATTAGACGGTCGACGGCCAGGCGAGCATTGCCCCTAGACTGGGAGTCGTCAAGCAGGGTCTTGAGAAGGCCCCACTTGGCCCCCAGTCTCATCTGTCCGTCTACCTTCGCACATACCTCGTCCCATTGCTGTCTCGACAGATCCTGACAGTACCGCTCTATCTCTCGACTGAGCTCCGCAATACGCTTTCGCAGTCGTCTGTTTAGTTTCTGGCTCTGCCAGCGCTCTTGAAGGGCCTTTTTGGCCTCCAGCAAGTGAGCGAGTCGCGAGTCCATCTTCGGTGCGTCCAAGTCGGTTTGAACAGTTTTTGTGGCTTTTTCAGAATCTGCCTTAAGTCGGACCATCAGATCCTCTAGCGACCCGTACTCGGAGGTATCCTCCTTTCTGAGCCTCCGAAAAAGATCCCAGTCCGTAAAGGTAAACTCTCTAGGTGGTGCTACGGCCACCCTAAATCCAATGGTGATAATAAAATGGTCGCTTGCGAAATTTTCCTGCGTATATTGCACCATTTCGGTCCTGTGACGTTGCGCACGAAAGCCAAATCCGACGTTGTGTCTCTAGTCACAGAGTTGCCTAGCCGCGTTGGGTAGGTAGGGTCAGTGATGAGCTCTAGCGAGCGCTCTTCGGCTGCATGTAATAAGTTTCTGCCTTTTACTGTGTCTTTCACGTATCCCCAAGCCGAGTGATGCGCGTTAAAGTCTCCAGCCACCAACAGAGGCGAGGTTCCCGCTAGCGCCGCGGCTTTCGACAGCATCGACGCAAAGGCCTGCTTATGGTTCCTTGGCGAGCTGTACGCGTTCAAGACGAATACGCTCCGTTTTAGCCAATTATTTGGGATGAGTTCGACTAGTAGAATTTCAAGTGTGGAGTTACCGAGTGCCAATTTATGTTCCTTAAAGGAGCATTTCTTTGCTATGAGCGTAGCTATACCCCGTCTCCCATCGCTCGCTCCAGCCACCGCTCGCTCCATCGCTCGCTCCAGCCACCGCCACTCAAAATATTCTAGTATACTCTAGTCGTGGGTCGGCTTTCTCCGCCCAGGTGGCCTGCTGCTCCTGGATTCGCACTCGGGAGCGGGAGCGAGAGCGCCCCCTGGATCTCGATCTCCCACGTGATCGGGAGCGCCTACGCAGGGCGCTGCCGCCATGTACAGCGGGAGTGGATTCCCCGGCTGGAACCTTCTTCTTGGCTCGCCTCCGTCGTCTTCTCCGTTGGCGGACCACGTAGGGTACTTGACATCTTTGTCGGCAGGAACGGTCCCCAGAGGGGTGCGGACCTCCGCAAGGTCCACATTTCGGTGTGCGCTGATGGTCCTGTGCTGGGTTATTCTCCCCTCAGCTGACGCAGACCTTCTTTGCAGGAGTTGGGCAGACGTCCATACGGTGCCCGATGGCGCCGCAAGTATGGCAGACGTCGTGCTGCCGTCTGTACAAAGTGCAGCGGAACAGAGTGGTTCCACATCGCACGTAGTTGGGTACCTTGTTGCCATCGAACAGGATCACCACTGTTGTAGTCTTCTTGATCCGGCGCACTTGAAGAGCCTTTGGGTTGCGCTCGTGCAAAATCATGGCGGCGAGTTCGTCGTCGCCAATGTCCACATCGATTCCACGAATCACGCCCTTGCAGGTATCATCGTCGACCGCGGCGTAAGCAGAGACTTTCCTTTTCTCTCCGTTGATGAGAATCTCGGTCAGGGCGGCATACGCCCTGGCATTGCCATCTTCGGGGGTTGAAACCACCACGATGTTTTGCGTGAGGTTCGGACAAATAATGTCTTCTTCCACCTTGGCAGGCGAGAGCTTGGCAGCAGTAGCCAACGCATTAGCCAATTTGATTTGACTGACCTTTCGAAGATCGAGGCCCGCCTGTGGGCGAACAATAATTCGAGCATGGTCCCTCGGCAGCCTAGGAAGCCGCGAGGCGGCGACGAGGCGGCCGATGACACCCCCGGAGGCGGGTGTGCGCTGCCCACCATTCCCTGTCTTCCGCGGTGATCCGTTGTCTTGCGGGCGAGGAGAGCGCTTGCTACGACGACCAAGCACCACCGTCCAGCCTGATAGTTGAGCTTCTTGCTGGGAGCTGGTCTCCCCGTCCGTCATGGCTACGTCTGGCATAGCGTCGTCGGCGGTGGCGTTCGGCCGAGGCCGAGCCGCACTCCGGGACGCGGAGCGCCAAGCCTAACTTGGCGCGGTCACTTTCCATTGGAGGCTGAAAAGTTCAATATAATGCCGAAAAATGGCCCTACTGGCAAAAAGTTGACTTCAGTAGGATCCTCTTCTCGAAAAGAATCGAGTGGTGCACAATTCAGGTGGATCGAAAAAAATACTCCGGTCGGAATCATTTAAAGAAGCGGAGCAGCGTGAAAGCACGTCCGTCGGCGTCTACTAGAGACGCCGGTCTCCAGGGCTGCAGTGGCTGCAGCATTCCTCGAGCCATCGCTCGTTCGCCTCGTCGGTCTCCTGCAGGCAGCGGTACTCCGGCTCTGTCGCCCGTCCCGCCAGACGGTGAGCCTGTGTCGACCGAGACTGCTTTACAGTTATTAGGGACGCTAAGTTTTTTTTTTGTTCTCTTCTTTTTGGCCTTGTTTATCCGCTCTTCTAAGTGTGTGTGTGTGTGTGTGTGTGTGTGTGTGTGTGTGTGTGTGTGTGTGTGTGTGTGTGTGTGTGTGTGTGTGTGTGTGTGTGTGTGCGTGTGTGTGTGTGTGTGTGTGTGTGTGTGTGTGTGTGTGTGTGTGTGTGTGTGTGTGTGTGTGTGTGTGTGTAGTGCGCGTCTTCTGTGCCTATGAAGTGCCATTCGGAACGCACAAGCAGCCTCGTCACTTAGATGGGAACGCTTGCATTCCCAGCACAGTAATATCTCTTTTCGAACCTATCATGACAACGGTATAAAAAACCTTCCTATAGTCGAAACATATGTATATGTGAATACAGTACTCAAGACGACATACGAATTATAACAAGAGGATTAAAATATTAAAACGCAACAGATTAAAAGGAACCAAATAAATACATTTGTATATATATCAAAAAAAGTTCTTCCTGGCTATCGGGATAAATATACTATCAGAAAGACAGTGACAAACATAGGATTTATTCTGACGTTTCGGCTGGAGGCCAGCCTTTTTCAAAGATGAAGGTTTCTCATGGGCGCATGGTCTTATACACTTCACGAACATCCATAGTGGGGGGTGGAAAGGGGGGAGCTCACAAAAAAATAAAATAAAAGAAAGGGCGGGGGGGGGGGGGATACAGATGTGTGTCCAGGAAGCAAAGGCCAGTCCAAGATGACGTCTGCGTCCGCACGGCGCCTCCATAACAAAGAACGGGTGCGCTGAAGCCAAACGTCGTTCTTGTGTGGGGAGTACAGAGAGGATGGGGCGGGGGAACGGGAGAAAGACAGGTTGCTCTGTGCGCGGTCGGTACCAGTATAGTTCAAAGGATCGCCCCCACGCCGTGGTTCACGGAAAATGGAGGATAGATAAACATAGCGCATCCGCGAACAACCTTGAATGGTTTGGTTCGTTAAAGGCAAGTACACACAAACACACACAAAATAGAGAAAAATAAAAAAAGAATAAAAGAAGAGAAAACACCACACAGAAAGAGGCGTTTAGTCTGACGAGTCATACTCCGTGGAACTCGTTCTCTAGAGAAAGTGCGCGATGTTCAGCCAAGGGGACACAATACATATCTGCACCTTGCGCGCGCGGCGCGATCTGAGTGCAATATACCAGATAAAAATGAGAGAAAGACAACAAGAAACATGATAGGGAATTAAATGTCCTCAGATAATACATGAAAATAAATGAAATCAAAGCAAACAAGAAATTAACAATAGGAATAAAGTAAAATAAAACAGGTGGACATCGACAATCAGTTCCGCATCCCAACAGGAGACACAGCCCGAGTGAGCGCCGAGGGCACACAAGACATATTTGCACCTTGTGCGCGTGCAGTGTGAAATGAGCAAGACATATCAGACAACAATAAGAGAAAGACAGCAATAAACGTGATGAGGAACCAAATATCGCGAAAATAAATGCAATGAGAAAGAATCGGGACACATACAAAAAAGAAAAAAATATTAACAATGCGTGCAGAATGAAATCGACCATCATTTCTGCATCTCAACAGGAGCGCCATGAATGTGCACCAGAAAGAAAATAGAGAGAGAAAGCAAAAAAGAGAGGAAATATAAGGCTTCCGGGAGTTCATAGTGCACATAGATTTGCATGTGGAGCCCTGAAGAAACAACAACAACAAAAGGACAGAAAGTTGAGCGAGTTGGTAACAGTCCAGTTGGTAACAGTAGCTGAGCGTCTTAAGAAGTCGATTTCGACCGGAACAAAAGCTGTAGCAGACAGTAACATTAACAAGAAAAAGGTCGTGAGTATTCCGTATATCCACGCAGTTTCGCACAGGCTTAAGAAAGTGGGAAGTAAATATGGGGTTAATGTTGTGTTTACGGCTCCCAATAAGTTAGGAAGGGTTTGTGCTGCAGTGCATAGAAGAAATGAGCAGATGGAAGGTAAGAAGCGAACGGATATCTGTCCGGTTAAGCACCTAGCCAAGAACAATTTCCCCGACTGTCGCATGGGTGTAGTTTATAAAATTCCTTTTAGCTGCGGACGTTTTTATGTAGGGCAAACTGCGCGTTGTATTAATCAAAGATTAATTGAACACAGAAGGTCGTTATCAGGTGGGACGCCGTCCAATCTATCCTTGCACTGCCAGGTCTGTAGCTGCATGCCCGAGTTAGACAAAACCGAGATCCTGTACAGGCATAAGAACGAAGATACGCGTTTATTGGTTGAGGCCTGGCATATCAGTATTAGTGGAAGTGCATGCGTGAGTCAGCCGTCGATTAGCTTAAACAGAGAGGAGATAGAAAGCCTTAGGAGTTGTCTATCGCGAAGACCGGCACGTTTAACCGATTGACAGGTGGCGCTACCATTCCGAGCATGCGCAGATAAGCTGTGTGTCTTCTTTCTTTTTCGCCTCTGTGCTGTGCATCAGTTGTTAGTCGGCGTTCGTGTTGTTCACTTCTCTCCTTGTGTCCGTGTCCTGCACGCCTCTTCTTTTGATTATGAACAACAACAATAATGATAAGAAGGAATATAAAATATTAAAGACACTTAGTCGCTTGCGTCGTTAATTGGTTTAGTTGCCTGACAGGGCAAGCAAGATAGTCGGCCTGTACTTTCGTTGATGCCACCTGACGCAGTATTGAATTTGTGAATAAGGTAAGATTCGCGAACCTCCCGGTCATAGTGCGTTTTGAAATCAGATTGGAGCACCACAGCTGTGAATGTATGGAAGGGATGACTAAGATCATTTACGTGCTTGGATAGAGGAAGGTGGGGCAGGGTCTTTATGTGTGCCCTGTGGTTGTTTATTCTTATCCTGAATGGAGTCTCAGTTTGGCCAATGTATTGGGCGTTGCACACGGTGCATTCAAGAAGGTAGACAATATTTGAGCTGTCGCAGTCAAAATTTCCTCTTATTTGGTAAAAGAATGGCGACGCAGTGCTGTTTACTGTGGACGTTCTATTCATCATCGGGCATAGCTTGCACCTGGGTTTGCTGCAAGGGGCCGCTGCCTGTGAATTTAGGAGTGTTCACCTTAGACGACGTTACAATGTCTCTGATATTTCGCGCCCGTCTGTAGACAACACGTGGAGGTTCAGGGAAGACGCTTTTCAACTTGTCGCTTTCGAGAAGGATGTTGTGGTGCTTTTTAAGGATACTGTTTATGTTAGGGGGTGAGGCTGAATACGTTAGAATGAGATTTGGAGTGGTGTTTACGGAATCAGATTTTGGTTTGCTTATTAAGTAACGGCGGTCCTGCTTGCTAGATTTCTTGATGGCATCATTGATGACATACGGCGGGTATTGTTGACGAGTGAGGTCCTTGCTTAGTTGTTCACAGTTGGAGGCAAAATCCGCCGCGTCAGAACATATCCGCTTGAACCGAAGGGACTGACTGTATGGTATGCCGAGCTTACAGTGCTTAACGTGACTGCTTTTAAAATGGAGGTATTGGTGTTGGTCAGTTGGTTTTCTGTAGACTGATGTAACAAGCCTATTGTCCGATATTCTTACGGAAACGTCGAGGAAGTTTATGGTCAATGCCGAATACGTGTGCGAGAAGGAAATGTTTTTGTGCGTGTTGTTGTAGGCGGTGATGAAATCTTTGAGTTTTTCTTCGCCGTGGCACCAAATGAGAAAAATATCGTCGATGAACCTTCGATAAAAAAAGGGGCGGAACGGGGCGCTACTTAAAAATTTAGATTCTAATGTGCCCATAAAGATATTGGCATAGTTGGGTCCTATTTTTGTTCCCATCGATGTGCCATTAGTTTGGACATAGTGCGTGTTGTTGAATTCGAAGTTGTTCATTTCTAGGACTAGTTTGAGAAGTATTCCGAAAGTTTCACCATCAACTGGACTATTTGGGAATGAATTTTCGTAGGCCTGAGTGACATATTTGATGCCGTCTGAGTGCGGAATATTTGTGTATAGAGAGGCGACGTCCAGAGTAACTAACAGACTGTCTTTTGGTATGACGAGATCCATAATATCAGCTATAGAAAATGAGTCGTGTCCTTTACGTAAGAGGGTAATGTTGGTGGAATGTCTTTGATTAGGTTATCGATGAAACTGGATATTGGTTCCGTTACTGTGCCAATACCGGAAATTATGGGTCGCCCTGGGTTGCCTGGTTTGTGTATTTTGGGTAGCATATAAAATCTTCCCGGCCGCGGACTTAAAGCTTGGAGTGACACTGCAATTTTATCGGTAATCTTATTGTCTTTGACGAGAGTGATCAATATCTGTCGTACTTTGTTTTCGAAGCATGTTGTCTGATCATTATCAGTTCGCTTATAGAATGAAGTGTCGCTTAGTTTCCTTTCAGTCTCTGCAATGTAGTCACGTTTGTTCATTATAACAATGTCGCCGCCTTTGTCTGCTGGCTTGATTATTATGTCCGAGCGTTGGCTTAAACCCCGTAGCGCTATTGCCTCATTATGTGAAAGGTTTTGTTGGGGCGGAATTCGATTCCTGTATGCAGCGAGAATGTCGCGTTGTACAGCCTTAATATAAATATCCAAGAATTTGTCTAGTTGTGAAGGAGGACACACATCTGTATCCCCCCCCGCCCCTTCTTTTATTTTATTTTATTTTTTTGTGAGCTCCCCCCTTTCCACCCCCCACTATGCATGTTCGTGAAGTGTATAAGACCATGCGCCCATGAGAAACCTTCATCTTTGAAAAAGGCTGGCCTCCAGCCGAAACGTCAGAATAAATCCTATGTTTGTCACTGTGTCTTTCTGATAATATATATATATATATATATATATATATATATATATATATATATATATATATATATACCTTATGTCACTCGTTTCATATTCGCAGTGGCAACGGCCGGGTGACGTACGGTGACATACCGGTACGATACCCAGTGGTCCACCACTCGTCATGATTCACATTACTGGAGATGCAGTGATTTTTCTTATCACGCTTATTTCCTCGATGCGCTCGTCCGCCTCCGCGCACGTGCATGGAGGCGCACTTTGGAACGCGACTGGAATGGTGCTGCCATCCAAGAGAGGCGAAATAAAGCTGCAGTACTTCACTTCGCCTCTCCTAGATGGCGGCATCATTCCAGGCAGAGTGCGCCTTGATGCGTTCGCGCTGAGCTGGGCGAAAGCGTCGAGGAAGAACGAACGAGATAACAAGGAACAAAATGCTTATTTGCACATCTTCGAGCATATGCAGCGTCGGCCTAGTGGTAGTGCGCCGGCCGCCTTTCTTCGTGGAGCGCGAACTGTGAGTTTGATTCCTCGCGTATCAACGGAAATTTTTCTGCGTGTTTTTCGTTGTTGTTCTTCATTACGTTTTACTGCGCCACTTCCATTACGGAAATGACGTGTTGGGATCGTGGTGGATGCCGGCATAAAACACTTTCGTGTTAAAATGAACAAAGGGAGTAGAATAGGAGAGCGTGTATTCGTGTGTGACGCAAGTACTGCAGCAGTGTGTTGGTACATGTTAGTCCCTCAAAGAACAAGACTGTTAGTCGACTGGAGCAAGAGACCTCGCTTTGACCTCCGTGAATATCCCGCCCTTTACAAGTATAACCTGTTCAGATGACTGCTCGCCACATAGGCGGAGGAGTCGGGCGCACAGGGAACAGCTTGCCTACCAGCATTCTACACCATACGTGCATTTCTGACACCAGTTGAAGCTCATTCGCGGTATCGTCCAAGAGTCTCTTAATTTTTACGCCCCGTATTCTATCCTGCATGGACGTACTAAGTGCTCGATATATTTAACGGCGAGCGCATGTTATCATTACACGGGTAAATCTACGCCTGCTGCTAATAGTTAACCAACTGCGGATGTTTTAGACAAAAATAAAAGAAAACTTGTCTAGGTTGTGAGATCCAAACCAAAAGAGATGCTCAGAAGAGTCTTCAATCGATGAAGAGATGGCTGAAAGCGACGAAGAAGAAGGAATGTTTGGACAAGGCAACAAGTGGGCAAGATCACATCAGGAAAAGGTGAAGCGAACTTAATTAGAATCCGCCAGTGCGATAAAGGGTTAACTCGAATTGGAACAGGTCTTCCTCCAGCAACAGACATGGAAATTAGATGGAGGCGAGGCGCAAATATGGAATGACCTTTCCTTTTTGACCGCTGCAGTTTACTGGCTACCCCACACAGGGGTACATTTCCCGCAGAGTATGAAAAATTATACTGCTGCGATGAATCAGAAATGAGGTTGCCACAGCACAGCAATACCCACCACGGTAGCTAGGGTGCTGTGCCATACTCGAGGTCGCGGGATTGAATCCCGAGCACGGCGGCCTCATTTTCACAGGCGCGCAAACGCGCACACGTACTTAGACGTGGATGCCGTTAAATGGTCGAAATTAATTTGGAGACGTCCACTACGGGGCCTGCCTCATAATTATAGCTCAGTTTTCGCACGACCCTCTCCCATTTCCTCTTGTGCAGGGCAGCGTACCGATGGTGCTGCGCTGGTTAACCCCCCTAACTTTCCCTATTCGCTGTTTCCTTCCTTACACGCAAAAACCTGAGCAAGTGTTAGTATTACGACACAGCGCTGCTATCTCGCCGTTTGCAACGAAGGTGAGTCAGGCATCGGTGCTTCGCTCTTCGTCTCCATGAACCTGTCGATGTTTTATTAATCTCGACAACATTTAAGAGTAGCGTGACCTATAAGGCACAATACAAGTAGCAACCCATGATGATGATGTAGACGAAAGGGAAAAGCCTATCCGTGCCTCGCGCCGCTCCATGCATGACGCGTCCAATGTAGTTCCGCCAATAAGCCTCCAATAACAAACGTAGGAGCGTGAGAGAAAACTTGATCTCGCGAATAGAATGAGATAAAAGACGGGCGCCGCGATTTCCTCCTGCCGGCGCCGACACGACCATGCAATCTCCCATTGGAGTGCACGACTCCGCACGGCGCGCAACACAAGCGCCAAGGAAAGCCCGACCGGGACGCCCATCAAAACGGGTTCGGAGGAAGATAAGCCGGCCTAAACGAGGCCCCGGGATTAGCCTAGACTACCGGAAATTGGCCGCCCTCTTGCTAAAGGCTGCGCGCGGACTCTTCTTCGACCGCGCTGCACGCCGGACAGGTCAGACAGAGAGCGCATGGCTGCCCCGCTTGGGCAACAAAAGGAAGCTCGGGAATACCGCCGCCGCATCAACACCCTTCGGAAGCCGCGTTTCCGTTACTCTACCCGCTTGCACCTTTCGTCTTTACTGTCGTCTGTGCGCTTCGGATGAGTCACCCACGTAAGTAGCAGGCAACGCTACAGGAAACGAAACGAAAAGGCAGCCATCCAACGCGTAAGCAGCCGTTTATAAAATCTTATGTCCTACCCACCGTGACTCTGCATTGTGCGCAAACGGCGTGCGATAACGAAACGAAAAGCTACAGTCTTCATGCGGATAACATGCAATGCTGTTATTTACCTTCGCCACTTTCGTGAGACACTCGCATAACAATAAGAAGATACGAAGAGTGGAATAGAATGAACGGCCATCACTCGATTTTAGTGAAGAAACGTTCCTCGTGAAAACTATGTTAAAGCATAATAATAAACCCATGCTTCTCCGCAGATCGCCGCCCACGTACATCTTCGCGATAAGAAGAGTCCTCTTTAAAGCCTAAATGAAATACAAAAAAAAAATCCCGTAGATTGGAACACAAAAGCGTTTACTTCCCTCCCTTTCCCTTCTTTCTTTATCACATCGTTTTTCTCACACAACGTTCTAAAATGCGGGGGAGAGAAGTTTAATGAAACTGACCGACGCGGTAACGAAGATGTCGAGAAAAAAAGATTTCTCGTGAGGGCAACGTAACTGCCAGGCTGAGGCGGCTTACCCTTCCATGCATGCTTGACAGATGCGCGACGGTTGGCAAACAATAATAATAATAATAATAATAATAATAATAATAATAATAATAATAATAATAATAATAATAATAAATTACAGCATATCCACGGAGTGAATGATGATGAGTGGGCGAAGCTCGGGATGTGCATCATAGATTGTGCCGAGTTCCGGATTAATTTAGTTAACGCGCATGCTACGAATCCTCACGGTTCAACTATGCACAAGTGAAATCTCCCACCGGCACTTCATTGCAAGTCAAGATCCAGTGTATATATATATATATATATATATATATATATATATATATATATATATATATATATATATATATATATATATATATATATATATATATATATATATATATATATATGTGGGTTTTGCCGGTGAACGCTTCTCCAACGCGACCAGTCGGTATTTCTCAATCAAGAAACTCGCTAGGAGACGCTGCCTGCGCCAACGTTGTCTCTCGCGTTTGCCGGGGCAGTGTCGAGTTTGCCGGGGAGCGCGTGGCTCCCGGCGCTCGCGGCGAGGGCGAGCGCCAGGTGCCACGCGCTCGCCCTCGGCGCGTGCGTACGCTCCAGCAGGCACGTGCCGGTGGCTACCTACTACTAACTACTACTACTACTACTACATACATCGGGGACGCACGAAATGGCTGCTAATGGGGAATGAGAGACAGAAGAAGTCGGCTTTTAGTTAACGCGCACGCTGCGAATTTTTTATTGTTCAACAACGCACAGGAGAAATCTCCCACCGGCACCACCTTGGAGGTCAAAGCGTAAGACTGGTTACGCACTACTACGACTACGACGAGGGACGAACGGGTGCCGCTTTAAGGAGCTTCGCCCCTAATAATAATAAAATAAAATTACAGCCCTAGCACTCCGTACAAATGGTTAACCAGCGAAGCTGAAATGTGCGGCCCCGGTGTTTAGCAGTGGGTTCAACCCGACACAGACGTCGCAGCCGAAGCCAAAGTGCCGCTGGAGAAACACTCGCTGAAAGCGGGCGTTCGCCCCGCGAACGCGCTCCCGCAATCATCACGTCGACGCTGTTCTGCCCGCAACGCTGCTTCTTCGGCGCGCCGTCGTTTCCAACAAGCGGGGTGGTCTGCGGGGCAGGGACGCGCTTCGGCTCGCCCATGCCTTCGTGACTAGCCGGATCCTCTACGCCGTCCCATACCTTCGCACTACCAAGCAAGAAAACGAAAGAATAGATGCCATCCCCCGTAAGGCTACTAAACGGGCTCTGGATCTCCCGGTGGCCACTTCTAACGCCAAACTCAGGGCGTTGGGTGTGCTCAACTCCTACCAGGAGTTGCGGGAGGCCCACCTTATGAACCAATATACGCGGCTTGTGCAGACGGCTCCCGGGCGCCGCCTGCTGGACCGCTTGCATATCCAACACACTTGCACTGCAGAGGAGGCGGAGCGTGTTCCGGAACTGATATGCTCTCGGTCTCTCCACTGCCCAGTAACATGGATAGGCAAACGCACGAAGGCAGGCGCGAGCTCGGACGCTTGAGAGGCAACACGGCTCCCGACCTGGTGTATTCTACGTAGATATCGCAGGACCTTCGCCCACGGGATTTTACACGGCCTGTGTAGTTCACCGGGAAAAGCATGTCAATGGGCTCTCCTTCCGAGCACAAAATCCAGAGCGCGCTGAGGAAGTCGCTATAGCGCTTGCTGCTGCCGATCCCAATTCGAAAGTAATTATCACGGAATCCCGGAAAGCATGTGCTCATTACTTGGCAGGAGAGATATCCCCCTTAGCCAGCCAAATTTTAAAACGGGCTCTCGCTGATCCAGCCCCGAAACGCATCGTATGGGCTCCTGGACATCAGGGCTTGCGAGGTAATGAGGCCGCTGACGCGGCCGCCCGAGCGCTTACCCACCGGGCTCCTCACCCTGGCTCTTATGACTCGGAGGCCAATACACCGCTGCTGCGGTTCAAAGAAATTCTAACATATTATCGCGACACTCACCGCCTTTTCCCGGCTCCTGCAAAGGGGCTGAGTAAGGCGGAAGAGCGAACACTAAGGCGCCTGCAGACAGGTACTCTACTCTGTCCTGCAATCTTAAAGCACTTCGATGCGAACTCAGATTGGCGGTGCCCACACTGTGGGGAGACCTGCGATATCTTCCACATGGTGTGGGCATGCACGAAAAATCCCCACCTACCCCCTTCCCGAGAGGCATGGGAGACTGCCCTCCTCAACAGCTCATCGCTAGAGTCACAACGGGCTCTGGTGCGACGGGCGCGAGACGGGGCCTCGTCATGCGGTGTCCCGGACTAGGGACGCCGACCATGTAGCGGGGTCATGCTTTGGCCCCGTACCTCTCTCCTCTACAATAAAAGTTTTTTCATCATCATCATCGTTGCAAGCGTTTGACATCGCGAGCTAACATCCGTGGCTTACCCATGTGGAAGCTCTCAGTCGAAGCTGATGCGCGCGTGCTCGGCGCCCCGGCTGCGACGGGATGGACGACGTCACTCACGGGCCAGCCAATGGCACGCGCGCTTTGGTACGGCGCAGAGAACGACGTCACTGGAAGGCGCAGCCAATGGAGACCGCACGCGGAACACGGACGAGCGGTTTTTCGTTTCTCCTAGCCATATACAGCTTTCGCTGTAATAATAATAATAATTGTTCCTGGAGTTTAACGCCTGAAACCATTGTGCGACTATCAGGCACGCCGCAGTAATGGCTCCGAACATCTGGACACCCTGGGCCGCCACGGTGGTGTAGTGGTTACGGTACTCGGCTGCCACCCAAAAGACGCGGGTTCCATCCCGGCCGCGGCGGTCGCATTTTCGGTGGAGGCGAAAATGCCAGAGGCCCATGTACTGTGCGTTGTCAGTGCACGTTAAAGAACACCAGGTGGTCTAAATTTCCGGAGCCCTCCACTACGGCCTTTCTCACCTTTCTATCCCTTTCACTCCCTTTCCCCCACCCCCACGGACGCTTAGCCGTGCTCCCTACATGGGCTGCAGAAATTAGCGTCTTTTCCTGACCGAACCACGATCATCATAGTCATTATAACGTGTGTGTCGAGATGAAGCCACAGCGGCCTAGATAGAAACCGCAGCAAGAATTAAAGGAGAGAGAAGATGAAAGAGCATAGAAGGGGAGGTGGGGGGGCGACAATAATGAAAGGATGGAACCTAAGGAATATTAGGGTCGAAGCTCTTTAGGGTCAAGCCATGTCCCTCCGTCCGTCCGTCGTCGTGACACGCTAGCACTGGAAGTGCCCGGTAGAGGGTGCAGGTGTAGCAGCACTCGATCTCGGCGCGTCCCTCCACGCGCGCGATCTCTCTCTCTCTCTCTTCGACAGCGGCAGTCATGAGTGCTTGTTGTTGTTTTGTGGGGCTTAACGTCCCAGAACCTGCTCTGATTATGAGACGCCGTAGTGGAGGGCTCCGGAGATTTCGACCACCTGGGGTTCTTTAACGTGCACTGACATCGCACACACGGGCCTCAACATTTCGCCTCCCCCGAAATGCAGCCGCCGCGGCCGGGATTCGATCCCGCGACCCTCGGATCTGCAGCCGAGTGCAATAACCACTATGCCACCGTGGCGGGGCTGTGTGTGTGTGTGTGTGTGTGTGTGTGTGTGTGTGTGTGTGTGTGTGTGTGTGTGTGTGTGCAAGCATGACGCTGCAACTCAGCTAATACCCAAGTGATTCAAAAAATTATTTTGCGGCAGGAGATTTGTGCGGGAATAAGCCCCTTAAATGATGCCACTAGAGAATTACCTAGAAAGGTGTTACAGGGCCTCTTTAAGTCATCGTTTCACAGCGTGACTGACATTGCGAACACCAGTATTTTGTACAGACGACGCTCCGTCCGCATGGACTCTTAAAACGGCAGCTGTATGGAAGAAGCGCGCGATAGCACTACGAGAAAAAAAAATGCTCTTCTAGTTTATGCTTAATCACGAGCTCCTTACTAAGCCTAGCACACGCTAAGCACCAGAATCTGATAAAGCAGCACAAAAAATCTTCCGAACAAGCGCTCAGAATAACAATATGAAATCGGTTAGGTATGGGGATCAGACGTAATGTAGCAACTCCGCCGTAGCGTCCCTAATTTCTCGTTTGTCTCGTCGTTCATGGCGGCACACGTTACATTTTCTGTTATGAGTTGGCCCACAAACTTCGGAATTCAACCTTTAAAGAAAACGGGTCCACCTAAAACCGCTGATGTGGAGCAAGCCAAAAAGAAAAAAAAAATTCACAGCATATCCACGGGGTGAATGATGATGAGTGGGCGAAGCGCCGGAGTGAATCACCGGTAAACCGTTAATCTTCCGTGTAATTCGCCCAGTCGATCATCATGTAAAGCCGTGAGAAACTCTATTCGAACGCTGGGATCTCGCGTTTAAGGGGACGCTAGCACAAACGCGTTAGAAACATGCAGTACACTCTAGTAAGGGGGGAGAGGCCACAGCGTCTTACGCAGCCCCTTACACAGGCCGGAACGCGCACCGCGTTTGCCGACGCCATCACATGACTGCTGAAAGAGTATAAGGCGGAGAGGCCACAGCGTCTTACACCAGCTTCTTACACGCGCCGTAACGCGCTAGCACAAACCCATCATCATCGTTAGAAACGGACAGTCTTTCGCTCTCTCTCTCTCTCTCTTTCTGTCTCTCTCGCACAAGACAGCAGATGGAAGAGTGAGAGAGCTCGCGCGCCGGGAGGAACGCGCCGAGGGCGAGCGCGAGCCTCCCGGCGCGCGAGCTATCGAGCGCAATCCTAGAACGAGGTGGTTACGACTACAAGGGACGAACGACCCACGCCTTAAGGAGCTTCGCCCCTAAAAAATACACTGGCGGCCGTCAATCAGCGAGTCCGATTTGCACGACAGTTTTCCCTTGGACTTCTTTTCGCGAGGAACACTGTTGTGGGAGCACACTAGTCGCGCAATAAATTTGCTTTTTTTAGTCTTATTTTGCACCGTATATCTACTGTCATTTAGAAATGCTCGAAATATTCGAACAGCATTCGAAAGCTACTGAAGAAAACCCCCCTAAAAAAAAGGAATAAAACTAAACCATTTGGAGAACCACGACTACACTGCAGGGACGAGCCAAGAAGCCAGGCCGGTCACAGATTTAATGAACCCGCACAATCTTGCCTCTTCGAACAATGCGCGAACGCAAGAACACTCGTCAACACATGACCGCTGTACGTTGCCCTACCTACCCTACACCAGAGAATCGCGCTGTGCCTCGCTATCAAGAAAGGTGCGTGCAAGTTGTGTAAAGAATGAACATCAAGAATATACGCTTTATGAAGCCCTGGTACTCTGCGGCACACTTGGGCGGTTGCTGTGGAGGGAAGGAACCTCGAAAATATGCTGCCTGCTGATGTTGCACGGAATTACGTAAACAAGCTAACTCAGGAATACGGGCCATGTTGTGAAAGCGGCAAAGACTTTAAAAATAAGTAGAAGGCAAGCGTGGTTTATACGGCAACAAAGTAATTGCATTGATAATAAAGTCGGCTCGTTTTGCCCGAGTGAAGAAAGACTGCCGCCCATTTCGTCATGCATTAGGCTATTCTGGAACACACTGCACATTTTGCAAAAGGAAGCCTACAACATTTAATGAGCCTCAATAATCAAGCGAACGTATTCACAGTTAGCTCAACATCCTCAACTACATGCGTGGAAATTAATGCCTTTTTAATGCATTGCGAAATATGAAGCAGGCTGCCACTCCACGTGAAATCCCGCGTACCCACGCAGCTGAGGTGCGCGGGTAACAGACGCGATGTAGCCATTTCCTGCGCACGTACTGCCACGCGCTTGCACGCGTGCCGTGCTTTTCCCCAGGCCGCCGCTGCGCATTTCGCCTTAAAACCAAAAGCGTTACAGCGAGGTCCCTAGCAAACGATGCACATCTACGTAGAAACACTTAATGCATCCATTTATGGTGTCACCGCTGCATCCGCAAGCGATATTCTAGACCAACGATGCGTTTTCGATCTAGCGAAAACAGATTGACCAACGTCGACCTTCGGCCTTAATTGTTGGTCGCATACAAATAAGTCCATTCGTCGAACGTTATCCATAAATATGGTGACACATACGTTGTTGTTGTTGTTGCATTTGGCGCCTGCTGAACAGAAGGCGGTTTACACCGAAGATCGACCGTACGTTCGACACACTCCTGCACCGTTTACGCTTGGACGTTGCATACACGGCCCACTGCTTGTGCCGAAACAAACGAAGAACGCCCCCGCCATGTGATCATTGTGATAATCCCGACGCGTCAGTGGAGCATGTCACCATGGAGTGCCCGCAGTACAAAGAGCAGCGCGTTCACCGGAGAGACCGGTTGCATAGACTCGATCGACGACGTCTCACGCTAAATAAGTGCTTGGACCGTGGCCTCATCCTTACAGCCAAGGACATGCAGTCAGTGATCTTCGAGACTTTTTATTGGACACAAAGCTAACCTATTGTTTGTGAATGACATTATTGCCTCCTCTTATTATGCGTTGGCATATCGCATAGACATTTTGTATGCCAGTACATAGAAATATTTGTAGGGACTGTATCAGCGGTAATATGTGTACCTACTGTGCATGCGTTGAACTCTGCCGTTATAGGTACCATTTACACGCTATCCATCATGCTTGTACATAGTTTGCACATACTTCCACTTTTCTTTCCCTTTTATTGTGCTTTTATCCTTCTTTGCGGGTCTTTTCTGTATGTGTGTTTATTGTTCTCAGTTTCAATATCATGACGATGGGATAGCCGGCTCTAACGTAGCTTACCTTCCCATGTCTTTTCCACATTTAATAAAAAAAGAATGAAGGCGGCGGTCTACAGTGAGTAGTTTTGAAGTACATTTTACATGTTTAGTCATAATTCTCAAAACAACAATACAAAACATCCGAAATCAAAATATCTGATCGTGTGACTACGTTCTCAAGCACATCAAGAAACATAAGATTACCTTTATCGCGCAATCCACCGCCAAAATATTACGGGAGAGAAGACGTTTGACAATATATTTACAGGATATGTATACAATGGGCCGAAGGTGGGCACACAAGATGGAGTTGGACAATCAGCAAGCGTCGTCTTCGTCAGTTGTGTCTGCTTCGTTCCTCACTGCAGAGCTTCGTTGCAATATCAACGTGAGCGATGCATTTCGCATAGACAAAAATAACAATAAACACATTTACAAACCCTTTTAAAGTTTGCTTCGTTGGACATATGTCGTGCTTACGGAAGTGCACCCTATACAAGCAACGGTTTCATCCGTGTTGATGACCTCGCCGTCGGATGCTGTGAAATTTCTGCACGCGTTAATATCGGGCCTATGGAACGAGTGGAGGCATGCAGACTGGTTGGTGCCTTCCCAAGGAACGCCTTCGACTTTTATATTCCGACGTAACAACTGTCAGGAGGTTCATGAGCGTCAAACCCGTGCCTGTACGAACGACACGTTTGTCGACACCCCCGTCATTGCTTCGAGTAAAGTAAATCCTCGCTTTAGCCTTCTGTTGATTTAACATAACCCAACGTATTGTTCCCACGAACAGGATACATTGCCGCCATTGGTTAATCAGCCTTTTTTTTTAGTTGGCACATTCACCATTCTCCCTTCTAAGATAGGACACACGTGGAGATAACGTACACAGAAGACACACAGTTCAGAACCGGCAACTTCTGATCTTTAGGTCACTAAGTAATGAAATGAGGAAATAAAGGAACAAGCGTCAGGCATTAAGCGATCGTGCCGTGAATTAATTAATCAAGCTTTACAGAGTGGCAGTGGCTGCTCGGCAGATCGTGCATGTATGCGGCCTGATCCCAGCCCGTACTTTCACCGGAAAACAGGTTGCTGTGGAAGCTGCAGTGAAACCTCCGATATTTCCAAGAGCTGGGGAGACCAAGCCGAACTGTGTGGCTATTTTCTTTTTTCACTGGTGTGGCTTTTAGCATGAAGGTACGAAATACACGAATGTAGTATACGAAGGAGTACACATTCATCGCAGACCACGTAAGCAGCGAACTGACGAAGAGTGAAGCAGAAATCACTCCGACGTAAGAATACTTTGCTGAATTTTCAAGCTCGAGCGATGACAATGCGAGCCACCGTGTGATACTTGCTCAAGCACACTCCCGGTAAACGTGCCAGTGTTCGTGCGGGCTACAAAATAAAGCGGATGTCAGGTAAGGCAGAAATCAGACGCTTCTCAGCAAGGTTCTCAGAGCATTCCTTCTTCTTCCGGAACTTTGAAGGATGCTTATCCATTCGAAGGGCTCCTTCCAGGTGCCAACTCTCAAAAAGCGCAGACGAGGAATATTGCTACGTGGCGTTAGTAGTGGAGGGCGAGCTGCGAGGACGTCGTCGAGTGCATCCGATGCGAGCGCACACCCAGCGGGCACTCACGATCCATGCGCCAGATAGCGCTACACGGAGTCGAAGAAAAATAAACGACGCTCGAAGGGGGAGGGAAGGAAGGACGTGGAGTAAGTGACGTACACAGGGCGTAGATGACGGTGTGATATAGTGACGCGCCCTCGCGGCTTCTCTCAACCCGGCACACACGGCGCGCTATGCACCCACAGCGTTCCTTTGGAGCGGAGCAATATCAGCCGCCGCCTGTTTCCACCGGTGCAGGCTGTGTGAAGCCAATATCTGCGCCCGCCACCCCCAAGGCTCCTATCCAGTGCCTTACGAACGAGGTTCGTTGCCCTTCGGCGGAGAGAGGAGCGCTGCTCGTCAGACGGTAAAAGATGGTCCGGGAGACAGTACGTGGGATGAAAGACATTCGCGGAATCAGAAGCACGCACACGTGCCACTTCTGATCGAGAGCGCATCACGAAGCGACTTAGAAGGAGAATGGAACATACGTTTCCAGAAACGACGAACGATGGCTAAGCTGTGACGCCATTCGTAAGTGTGCGAAAAAGGAATAACCGGTAGTGAAATAAACGGCAGTAAGGTGGCTATACCACATAGCTGCGACATTACCCAAGTAAGAATTCTGCATCATATCCAAGCGTGCAGTTTTCGTTCCCCGGTCGAACGGCTTACCAGCTTAATCCTACTTGCCTGCTGTTTAGGTAGAAGCAAGGAAGGCTGGCAGCCCAATCCCAGTCGATGGATGGTAGCAACAACAGCTCGAACAAAAAAAAAAAAGAGTACAGAAAAAGGAAACAATCGCAACAGGACCAGCTTTGAACTGCTGACTGCAAGTTTAGGCGTGGGACATGCTGGAGCTTAAATTATGTCAAGTGCCTATGGTAATGCAAAGATGATGCTGAGACATTTATCGTCAGCCCTAGCTAAGAAGTGCGCTTCTACGACTTGTCCATTTTTTGTACGCTTCAGGAACCTTCTATCATTGAACAAAGGCGTGCATGCGCATCTGTTACCCTGTGCAGCTAAAGGGTTACCTTAGCCATTTTTAACATTGCTCCTATGACGCCCTCTCCCGTCATTAAAACATTGCCCGGTTTGACCGATATGAGCTTTCCCACAGCTTAACGGTGTCTCATGCACATCAGAGGTGCACTTGGCAAAATTCATTCTCTTCTCCTTCTTTTCCATTTTTTTATCTTTTTGCTACATGCGGCAAACCCTCAATGCTGCGTAGCGCAATAAACAATGTGAAACTACAGCTCTGCTCCAAAGTCACAAAGGGAATTTTCCCAAGTGCACCGCCATGTAGTGCATAATGGTGCATTTATGGTGTGGGATAGTTTATATCGGTCAAACCGGGCAATGTTTTAGTGATGGGGTAAGGCAGCATAGGTGCAGTTTTAGAAGTAGCTGCGTATTGTAAAAAAAATGGTGCCTGCACGCCTTTGTTCAGTGATGCATGGTTCCTGAAGCACGCAAAAAGTACAAAAGAAAGAGAAGCTGTCCTAACCTACTTCGTAGCTTAGGCTGACGATAAACGTGTCAGCATGACGTCACCTGGTTTGACTACACCTCAGATGTCCTTCCTTGATAAAAGCACCTGCTCGTAAAGACTGCCCGCGCACACATCGTCTTTGGATTACTGTAGGCATTTGACATATTTCAGACGGCATTTCAACGTTAGTTATATTGTGTTCGTTTGATTTCTGTAATCCGTCTTCGTTTTTTTCGCGCTTGTTCTATTTGTTACGAGGAATGGTCCACGCGTTAGCATGCATGGCCAGTATCGAGCTGATATACGGGTGGCAAAGCTTTTTGGGTTAACGGACGGGAACGCTTCAGCTCAGTAAAAGGAGCAAGAAGCATTCTTGTGGAAGACAAACCAAAACGCCGAATCGAAAATTTCTGTTCCCATGGTCCGCATGCAGACTCTGTGGCGTGCACACTGTGCAGTTGCCGCCTCATTAGAAAAGGCTCCATTTTGTTCGTATTCCAAGTAACTTTCCCGTGCAAGTGATAAACCAAGACGACACCGTATCGCGACTCTGTGTTCCCGTATTATTTAATTTGTCAGCGCTTTTCTAAAAAGTGTTCTATTATGTGATTTCACAATTTAGCCCGCTAATGGCACAGGAAATAGCGTAGACAGAGCAGCCACGTGAACTAGAGGTTTCGTGCTACGTGTAGAAGGCAGCGAAAGTTTTGTGTGGGCACTGTCGAGCACAGTTGGTGCATGCGTGTAGGAACGAGTAGGGAGCATGTTTACGCGATTGCTTCGACGCCTCCGAACTAAATTTCGCATTTATACCCATGCTAAATACTTCATTTAGGACATAGTACAATGCTCCCGAGCCTGATGTGCAAAAATGCGTAAGTTTCGGACAGCTCGCGAAATCGTTGTTACGTTTACAATGTCGCTGCAGAAATGCTACGCGCAGATCAGAGTGACGTAAAATATACTATAGAGCTAGGTGCTCGTGACGTATTGTCACCGCTCAGAGGTTGGCCTCTCGTGTCCTTGAAACTCCTGGAAAATCGGAAATTAACTTTCGGAAAGATCGGGGGAAATCCGAAAACTCGCCAAGTAATGCACGAAAACTGGTGCGGTCTGGTACGGGCGCATGACCCCATGACTGATAGGGGACGACCTCAACGATACGGCATGTTCTACCGCCATTTACAAAACCACATGTGGCTCATACCCGCATTGGTACGAGCCACACATGTGAGCGAATCTTAACATTCACAGCCTGTGCGAAATAGCGCTTAATTGATGCTCGGCAGCAAAAACATTCCGTGTGTGAGTGATTTGTCTCCCTATGCTTTGTCTACACTAGCATGCACATTTAATTTTATATCGACAGTGCACTTCTCCTAAGTGGATGACCCCTCCTAGTTTTTGCTTTGCTGTCTGAATAAGGCACCACACACGCACACACACACACACACACACACACACACACACACACACACACACACACACACACACACACACACACACACACACAAGTATTTTAGTAAAACACTTCCTCGATTTCCAACCATGTGTAAGCGATTATTTCTACGTTTACTCGCTTTATTTTTCACCGTTTATACACCAGCCGCCATTCACTGCCGGCTGATTCGCCAATGTTTGCTCTCCCGACACCCCTTTAACTTTGTTCTAGGCTGAGCTGCCTGGCCTAACAGTCGCCGACCGTATTTCCCCTGCACCTCACGTCCATCATTCTATGGGTGTCACGAAGATAAAAAGGGGAGAAAAGAAAGAAGTACACTTCGTTCCGTCCAAGCCGAGCGCATATAATCTGGAACACGTACGCAGCGTGTACCGTCCGCACACACAAGGGCACAGAGAGAAGGGACACGCGCAGAAAGTGTCCTCCTCGTGCACACACATCATTCTCGTGTCCACACTGGGGAACGGTGGCGTTGACCGCAGAGACGGAGTCTCGTCAGAGCTGCACCACTGTTTGTCAAGCTCCCCTCGATGCCTTGACGATGTGCGCGAAGGAAAGCCGACGGAGCGTAACCGACGCCCCGCCCCTCCTCGTCTTTCTACCTCGTCGCCCATCGACGCGCGCAGGCGTCGTCGTCGGCCATCTTTCCCGTCTCCATCTGGGAAAACGATGCGCGCGCGTGTCTTGGACGGCGACCACATCCTCCTTGCCACGCGTACCGGGGAATTAAAGGGAACAAAGACTAACAGGCGCGGTTCGGTTTGTTCCTCCGACGTGCCTTTCTTCGCGAAAATGCCGCTCGTCGCGTCAGGGAAACCTCCTTGGAAGAACTGTCAGGAAAACTGCAATCTTATAGCCGTCTCCAGGGGACAGAGCGAGATCAGCTATTAGATGGTGTTGCGTTCGCTTCCGTCAATTTCAGCGAAACAAATGCTATAACGCGATTTCAGCGGACGCGGCGACTAACGCTGTCTGTCTGTCGTAATATTAGTTAATTCGGCTTTTTATGGAGCAAAAGAAGCTGAGCCTATGTTGCGCCAGACGCAAGGTGTTGACAACAATAATCAATAATAAACCCTATCGTAATGACTGATGGGATTTCACGTGCCGAAACCACGATATGGTTATGAGGCACACCCCATAGTGCCGCGCTCCGCAGTAACTTCTGACTACTTCTAACGTCCATCCCAGTCTAAGCCCACAGCGGCTCTTTTTCATTTCGCACCCACCGAAATTCAGCCGCCGTGGCCGGGACTAATGGTTCCAGGTAGCCTCTATTTAGGAGACCAAAAAGAAAATTAAGAAAAAACACGCTGTCAATGAAGTTGTCGCGCGAGGAGATGCAATCTCTCCCGTGCCGTTTACTACTCGGAAGTATTCTAGCTATTAGACTGACAAGTACTGAAGGTACATACTAACGGCAAATTTTGTTCGACTTGCGATTTGCAGAATAACGAGTCCCGTCCAGCATCCCCTTTTGCGAAGAAATCACAGCAGATACGTCAAAGAAGTCGCAAGCGTGAAAGAAACAGCGGAGCATTGGGCAAACTGGTAAAAAGCCGGAGGGCCCTTAAACTTGGCCGTTATGAGCAGAACGCAACAGTGTTCGTCACTGTCAGACAGCATCCGTCACACGGAATAGCAATCATAATTGTGTTTCGGTTACCTCGTCAGCTCTGGCCATTTTGCGGTGACAAACGCCTGCAGTGCACGATCATGCCATCGCCGCAGAATGCGCTCCAATTTCAGATTGAGTGAGGCAAGCACAGGTTCTCCACACGGCCAAGGCACGGTGCGTTCCTCAGTCATACCAAACTGCCCATAGGCGTATCGAAATCGGGACACGCCAAGTGCCAAAAATGCTCAGATTAGAAGATTGTCTGTCGACAAAGAAATCAAACAATAAATGGCACGTTAGTGTGTTTCCGTTATGCAGAACAGAAAGCTCCGCCGCGTCAATGAAGTGAACCTGTGTGCGCAAACGATGTTGCGCACACAGAAAATCGGTCAATTTCTCCGTGGTTCACAGGCGTCTGCAGAACAAGGAAATTCACTGACCTTGTGCCGTTGCGTTCCTCTCCTCACGTACACTGAGTGTTGACGAAGTGTTTTGACCGTACTAGCTGCTCACACGAAAGAAGAAGCAGGAAATCGTCTGTTCAGCTGCCGAGACCGCTGGTGAAAGAACAAGAAAGCTATTCGAACAGCGGATGACTAATAATTATTCAATTTTTTTTTCATCTCTCTGATGCGTCATTGGGAATCCAGCACAAAGCGCGCACCAGTGGAATTCAGTTCACATGACTACAGCATCGATGTGTCAACACAGCAGCAGAAGGGTGTTAGTGCAGAGCGTGTCGTATGCAAGCGAAAACACGTATGGTGCAAGTCGACCATCAAGCGCAGGCGAATTGCAGTGTAAGACGTCTCTCTCTATCTCTCGCTCCTTTTTTGCCCGTCTTCAGCCCCGTGATAAGAGAGCCATTAGCAACTGTTACGGTGCTCGAACGTTTGTGGCCGCCACTTTCACGCAGTAAGCATCGTCTCCGAGATTCAGTGAAAGTAGCGTTTCCAGTTACGGCTCCCATATGGCGCGACAGTCTGCTAACCTCCGCCAATTTGGCCGTCGGCTTCTCCAGATTTCGGAACGCAGTTTGGCAACTGGTATAATTGAAGAACTCTGAAGGTGCGTTACCGCAAAAAGGCTGCTGCGTCACAAAAGCTGTCACTCGTCAAGGGTGCGCGAACCACGGGTTGGCCGATCGGGTGCTCTGGCTGCTCGCTCCTCAGAGGTCATTTTCTGACTTTTTGTTGCTTCGCCCCGCAGCATCGGCATGTGGTGTCGTACTGGTAGTGACCCTCGCCTTCTGAAATCCTGCTTTCGCGCTGCGTGAAACAATTTTATCTGTGCTCACAACGGACCGATTTCAAAATTGTTGTGGTACAGCTCGCTGTTGGGAACTTGACAGCCTCTAGCGTACAACCGAGATTGCCCATGTGGCCTGGTGAGGGACCTTTACGGAAAGGACGCTGTTTTTCTGCTGTCGTGAGTGCGACTCCAGCGTACATGGGTGGAAAGGAAATGAAAGAATATAAAGCAGAAGAAAGCGGAGGTCTCCCGTAATTTCCACCACCTGGAGACATCTTTAACGTGCACTGTTTAAAAAGCATGGGCCTCCAGCGTTTCGCCTCCACAAAAGCGCAACCGCCGCGTCCTTAGGAGTCAAGCCGCACTCACGACGAAGGTCGTGCGACATTAGATAGTCACATGGTGTCGACGCTGAGTCGTGACAATCTAAATCTAGCAAAGGAACCAAGGGCAACGTTTCGCTTGACATATTTGCCAGTGGCGTTTTCGTCAGGCATTCACAAATTGTCGTTAACCGTGTTTGCTCGGAAGTTCTGGGCCCGTGTTCAGAAAAACATCTTACGATAAAAATGTTCCCAAGAGAAAATTTGAGCCAATCCTCATGCTGGACATATCGTTAGCGAACCAATCGCAGGAAGAACTTACGAAAGAGAAGTTCTGTGAATCTGGCCCATAGTCATCAACTGTTCATAACAGAAACCAAAATTAAAAACATTATCTCTACAGCTTGTCCAGAACCTTGGAAACCATGCTTATGTGCCGTCGAAAGAGCTGTGAGTACCTCTCTGTCTTTTTTTAATCGATGCAGAGATCGCGGCCATCAATAAGGCCGCTTCCCGCGCGGAGACATTCCAGTGCTCTGCGGGAGGTTGGAGGGCGCCTCCTACCTCCAGCAGGGGGAGGAGGGGCATCAATACTTTGGGTAGTGTCTTTGATAAGCCGGAGAGAAAAATTAGGGAAGAAAGTCAACTAAAAAGATCTGCGTTGGTACTGCTAACTGCCTTGCAAAATTTGCCGCCCTCACTAGATAAGGACTAAGCGCGCTACCAAAAGCTTGACAATGAAATCACTGCGATTTGTCAGGACACAAGTTTTGCTGGCCTATCAGCAGTGCAGAATGAGGCACGATAAAAAGGAAGAAACCAAAACATATCAGCAGTACTGTGCGTTCATAATCCCGTTTGACTTGGCGGAGCCATTCTGCACTTTCTGTTGACCGTGGTTAGTGAGACCGAATATCATATCAACCTAGAAGGTCTCCTCAAACCCATTAGAAAGTTGTTAGCCTCGGCGAAATGTAATCTCGTGCGTCTTCAGAGTACGAGCTAGTTAAACAGATCCATCATAGCAAAGGTATGCCACAACAAACACGTACGCGCCACCTGCAAGTGACGCAAGTGGCGTAACAACATCAGTTTCGAGCTTATGTATACCATTGGTTTGATATAACGACTTCATAAATCCAGGCGCCTTTCGTCCATTGCTTGCTCCGAGAAAGAAAGGAAAGAAATGGTGTGAACCTCGAAACTGCGGCATTTTTTCAGGCGCAAATAGACACCACATAGGAGCGCTGGAGCATGCTCAAGCCGTACTCCACACGCAAATTAACGGATAGATATTAAACTTCTGTGGGCACTCCGGGTCACGGTTCTGAGGTTCCAGCCTCACCCGTGAAACGCAGTTCACCTCCATTTTTAATTTCACGCGGCTTACCACATTGCGCTCAGTTCTATAAATCTCTGGCCCCATTGGCTCTCTCTTTGACCCCCGACGACGTCTGTCGCCCAAGTGGAGCTGCCCCGCGTTGCCGTCCGCCTTAATCCCGCCGCAATTCCGGAAGGGGAAGACTCTTTTTCGCTCCACGTGTCCCTGTAATTAAACTCTCAGATTTCAAACCCGTAATTAATGGCACGAGCGCTCACTGCGGAGCCACAGGGCGGCCGCGTGCTTATTTAGCGTGTTTTGTAACCGCTGGCTGCGAAGGGGGCCCAACTATCAGCCCAGTCGCTGGGCGACGGCGCTGCTCAAAACACCGCACCCGTCAGGAAAAACTCTCGTGTGGCGGGGCCAAGCCTGATCAAAATATCGCCACGGCTCAGTTGGATGCTTCGTAAGATAACAGTACGTGATCTCTGCAGTCAGGACGACATATATGTACGAAATTAACTACTTTCAACAACGAGTGGTGATCGATGATATGTGTCACGACTTCATTGCGAACTGAGTGAAGTGCCGCTCCAGAGAACAACCGCGTAAGTGCGTGGGCTCGTCTCTTATCCATTCCTTGTGGCCATTGCGTCAGTGAATATTCGTCCTCCAAAAAAAAAAGAGTTGTGCAGATCTCGAGGTTTAGCGCGAGTGATACAAGACGTGGGACCACGGATGACACGAACACTTAGATCAAGTGTCACCAACATCAAATAATCAAGAACGGAAACTCGGAGGAAAACGGAGACCCGAAGCGATGAAAGAAATCGTTGATAATGACGAAACTACATTTCGACAATAAGTGGCTTCTTTCCGTCCGTTTTCTCAGATTGATTGATTTGTGGGATTTAACGTCCCAAAACCAGCGCTGATTATGGGAGGCGCCGTAGTGGAGGTCTCCGGAAATTCCGACCACCTGGGGTTCTTTAACGTGCACTGACATCGCACAGCACAAGGGACTCAACATTTCGCCTCCATCGAAATGCGGCCGCCGCGGCCGGGATTCGATCCCGCGACCATCGGATCAGCAGCCGAGTACCGTAACCATCGTGGCGGGCCTTTTCTCAGACGAATACAAGCCAATTTCTTGAGACTTTGGCTCTAGTGGCATTCTCCGTTTTCATCGTTTTATATTTTTTCTTCCTTTTTCTTTCCGTCAAGTCATGGCTCGCGGTCATTTTTACTGAAGAGACGCTAAGAAGGCACCACCGAATACCAAACTAATAGCATATATAACCCTCGTCCGATCTGTACTGGAATATGCCAGCCCTGTCTGGTTCCCGTTTACCCAGCAACAAATTAATAAAATAGAAGCGGTTCAAAGAAAAGCAATAAGGTTTATTTTTAACAGGTATAGACAGACAGACTCACCGACACATCTACTTAATAATGCTGGCATCTTAACACTACAAAACCGAACGACACTAGCAAGACTAAAACTAATGTTTCAACTACTACACAACATAATAAAAATAGACACTTCAAGGTATATGTCTTATTTTCAAGGCAGACCAACCCGTCATAAGCATTCCCATACTCTTGCCGAATGCTCTTCCAAAACTAATTGCTTTAAATATTCTTTTTTCCCTCTAACCATTAAAGATTGGAACTCACTGAAACCTCCCCTAACGGCCGAATCATCCATAAACTTGAAAGCGAATTGATTGCCTCACAAAGAGCACTAACGATATTACAACATCAGTAAACCCGCTAAGCGAGGAGTCTGTGTCATGTTAGTAATACATAGTTCTTCTCTGCTGCTTATATGAAGGCAATGTTTTAGGTGACATGTTCTTCGATTATTTTGTTGTTCATAAAATTGTTTAAGCAATGTAATCAATGGTAATGTATACTTGCTGATCCTACGCTATGTTCACAAATGTATACCTTATCCTTTTGCAGTTGTTTTTGGCGATAATCTCGCCCATGATTTTGTTACTAAAATTGTTTTATTGTGTGTTCTTCTATCGCAATGTATATTGTATAATTTTGTATGTAATATTGACCTTCTTGTGATTTTATCCATATATAAACCTGTGTAAACATATAGTATTTTTCATGTGCCTTCCCTGCTATAATCTCTGAAGAGATTGGCAGTATTGTTAAATAAATAAATAAATAAATAAATAAATAAATTAGCGGCAAAGCGGCAATTATTTTATGCATCACACATATTTACACGCGCCCGGTTATTTCACTTTGAGATTTTTATTCAGGACACCTGCGTCGCAATCTGGACCTATATTCTCTATCTTTCTCTCTCTAACACACACACAGCGTGTTCGTGTCCCCCTTCCTGCTCATGTCCCAGCGTAGTTCAAACAACTCCCTATGCGCAACGCTGTTAGAATATGGTCGACTAGCAACAAGGCCGGATGTCTACATTTACGAAACAGGGGCTCTGGGGCCACTACAGAGATGCCGAAGACGTACTGTTTGAAAATACATGCGTCGAACCCTGTTATAGCGACTCCGGCGGGATAGCAGGTTCCAGTGTTTGCCTGACGAACAGACTAAACTGCCGGCTACTTCCTGTAACCTCTACGGGCTCAATATGAACACGCCCGGAAATTTCGATTTGACAAGTATCCGCCGGCTGTTACAAGGTTCTGAACACAGGTGCCGCTTTTGCCTGTAAAGCGTGCATCTCCACAAATGCATGAAGTCTGCAACAAAGCAAACTTAAACAGCTCCGTCCGACTGTCACGCGTCAGTTGTCAGGCGTAACCCGCGTGCTGGGACGCACGCGCTCGCCCTCGGCGCGTGCCTCTCTCTCTCTCTCTCTCCCGGCGCGTGCCTCTGCTGTCTTGTGAGAGGGAGAGAGCGAAAGGCGCGCGTAGGCTCGCAAAGAAGGAGAACGCGCCCTCACCCGCGAGAGACAACGTTGGTGCAGGCAGCGTCTCCTAGCGAGTTTCTTGATTGAGAAATACCGACTGCTCGCGTCGGAGAAGCGTTCACCGGCAACCCATATATATATATATATATATATATATATATATATAGGCCGGTGAACGGTTCTCCAGCGCGAGCAGTCGGTATTTCTCAATCAAGAAACTCGCTAGAAGACGCTGCATGGGCCAACGTTGTCTCTCGCGGGTGAGGGCGCGTTTTCCTTCTTTGCGAGCTGGTAGAGCGTTCATCTAAGAAAGAGCGTTGGTAGTAGTGATTATGGTAAGGAAAAGACGCTTATTTCTGCAGCCCAAACTGGGAGCACGGCGCAGCGTCTTGGGGAGGGGGTAATGGGAAATAAAGAGGACAGAAAGGTAATGAGAGATGTCAGGGTTCGCTCAGCACTGCAGAAGTAAGCCAGCGGAAAGGGGAGGCGCGGGAGGGCAACCCGGTCTCATCTATGAAGTCCACCAGAGTCTGCAGCGCTGGTAGACGGGGGCGAGTCGGGAACAGCAAGTGGTGGAGTGTGGTGGCTGGAAGTCCCTGCCTGCGGTAGGCTGTGACGACCCTCGAACGTTCCTGTGCAAGTCCGGGACAGGCACAGAGGAGGTGTTCGAGAGTCTCAGGATCCCCGCAGCGGCTGCAGGCTGGAGAGGCGCAGAGGCCCTTGGCGTGTCGGCGGGCTGCTGTCCAGATGCAGTCAGCCCGCAGTCGCAGGAGTGTGGCCCTGGCCCTCCTCGTAAGGCCCTTCTCCGGAAGTGGCTTGGGGCCGTGGCCGCTTGCCACCCTTGGGTCAGGGTGGAGACGAGGAGGCGCTGGAGGCGGGCCTGGGAGTATACTCCCTCGCCGCCACTGCCTGGGTCAGCGGGACACTAGGGAGGTGGGCAGCTTTCGCAAGTGTATCCGCCTCCTCGTTGCCAGCTATGCCCACGTGCGAGGGCAGCCAGTGGAAGGAGCCGGACACTCCGGTAGCAGCAAGGGCCTCAAATTTCGTCGCCAGGAGGCTTCCGGTCAGCCCAGCACGTCGGTGGTTAGCCAAGGTCTGCAGAACCGCCTCGCTGTCGTAGAGGATGGCAACCGGTTCTTCAGGGATGTCCTCCGCCAGTAGATCTGCATCCAGATGGAGTCCCGCCAGCTCCGCGGCAGTGGAGCTGGCAGGGAAAGGCAGCCGGCACTGCCTGCTGCGGGCCCTGGCAGGGATGAGGCATGCTGCTGCTGCGGTGCCGTCTGGCAGCACGGATCCATCTGTGAACACCTGGAGCCGCCCTTTCAGTTGTTCCTGTAGTTTGCAGGAAGCTTCCTGCTGCAGAGCGGCCGCGGGTGTGCGTCGCTTCGTTGCCCCGTCCAGTGAGAGATGGACCTCAGGTGGGCGGTGGTGTGGCGGTGGAGGAGCAACAGGCACGGGTGGATCCGGGATCATCTGGTGGTACAGCTGGCAAAGGCCACCCATCCGAGAGTGCGGCTGACATCGAAGGCGTTCCAGCAGGGCCCTTCCATCGGCGGCACGGTGGAGGCGGTCGATGTGCCCGAGTGCCCGCTGGAGCATGCGTAGCGACAGAGGCCACTCGCCAGCCTCTGCAAGGGTCGCTGCTACTGGGGAGTTCTTGGGGAGCCCCAGGATGGAGCGCAACGCACCCCTGTGTAGCCCTTCCAGCAGACACCTCCTAGCTGGCGTGAGGTTGACCAGCGGGAAGGCGTAGAGCACGATGGATGATGCAGCAGCCTGGTTCAGCCGCAGCGCCCATTTGGTAGAGCAGCCACGGCCACGTTGCTGCAATTTTCCGATGGCCCCCTGGACTCGTCGCACCTTGGCTGCAGCGGCCTTAGCAGCCGGGATCCAGGTGAGCCGGTGGTCAATGGTGAAACCCAGGTACTTCACCACTGGCTTCCATGGCAGGCTGTTGTTGCCGACCCTCAGTCGCCTGACGTAGAGCCGGGCCGAGGCAACCGGGTGGATCAGCAGGGCCTCAGTCTTGGTGGCAGAGACCTTGAGGCCGATGTTTCCGATGTAGGAGATCGCCGCGTCCAAGGCAGCTTGCAGAGATCTCCTGATGCCTGGGATGGACCGCCTGGGTCCCCGTACCTAGAGTGCCACGTCATCGGCATAGAGGGAGCAGTGGGCGGGGAACCTGGTATCTGCCGGGAGGGAAGCTGGAAGTCCCGCGAGTACCATGTTGAAAAGGAAGGGGCTGAGCACAGAGCCCTGTGGGACACCAGCGGTGATGGTCCTCGGTTGACTCGTCTCCTTTCCAACACGGACGCAGAAGAAAGAGCGTTTCCATAGTCGTTGCCATAGTCAACGCGCGCCTTTCGCTCTCTCTCTCACACACAAGACAGCAGATGGAAGAGTGAGAGAGCTCGCGCGCCGGGAGGCACGCGCCGAGGGCGAGCGCGAGCCTCCCGGCGTTGCATGGCGTTGCATGGTATTGTGAGTCGTGTAGGTTACACGATACGACGCGTGACATCCGACCCACAGTTTAAGGAGCTTCGCCCCTAAAAAAAACCCAATGCTACGCTGCACAATAGGGTTTCTACTTGGGTTTGTTGGTGAAGCATGGATAACGGTAGTGTTGCGCGTAAGACGCGGACAAGAAATAAGGAACACGACGACACACACAGTTTGCGCTCTGTGTGTGTCATCGTGTTCTTTCTTTCTTGTCCGCGTCTTACGCGCAACACTACCGTTATCCACGCTGCACAACCGTTCACCAGCCACCCCGTATATGTAGGCACTGGATCTTGACCTGCAATGTAGTGCCGGTAGGAGATTTCTCTTGTGCGTAGTTGAACCACAAGGATTCGCAGCGTGCGCGTTAAGTGAAGGTGTTGTTGTTGGGCTTTTCTTGCGCTGCTAGGCGCCATCTAAACAAAACCGCGGCAACAGAAGGTGCCGCTGTCATTTAAGGTTTCCAGTAGGTTTCCATTGCGTCGGTGATGCTATACGACTCACCTCTGAAAACCGCTGACCGCCAAAAGATATTTTGCACGCTTTTTCGTAAGTCCCTGTGGTATTCATGATCCACTGAAAAGAAAGAAATTGGATGGGCGAAACCCGCTGAGTAATCAGGTGCTGGCTTCATCACCAGCCGCCCAAACGACACCATTTCCCGGCGCTGCTAAGGAAAGTTGCACTGACCTGTGCGATTTACTAGGCAAATAGAGACTTTCATAGCAGCTGGGCACCGTATGCGTTTATCTGGCATGAAGTTGTTAGGTACGAGTCAACCAAGGGCTAACGTTGAGATTAATTACGCCATCTACAAGGCGATCGAGATGTTGAACATTGCTATCAATGTCTCCTACAACTACGCACAAGCAACGTTGCACCTTTGTGTGCCATAAACGTCGGATTTCCATCACTACAGCCTGCAGTTGCATAATACTTGCATGAACATCAAATACAATCTCCTAAGCAGCGATCCCCAGAGACTATCAGGCTAGCTTCTGGTCAAAATAGCGTAAATCGGCAGAAAATGCAGCCCGATCCTGGAAGCAGCGCAGTCAGTCTGTATGCGTACGACCCGGTTGTGCGCCACGCATGCGTTTCTTGGTAAACGTTGCGGGTCGCACAGGCAGCGCCACCCGCTATTAAGGGCTGCATGGCCGTCGATGTGCTGCGTATACAGCTGTGTAGACGATACGTGGCCAGATCCCGGGGCCATGCAGCGTTTGGAGCAGTGGCTCATACTCAAAATAAGATGTGAATGTAGTGTACCAAGCCGAATTAAGGTGAATAAAAAGGTGCATTAAGTAGAGTAAATGTGAATTGGTTTTACCCAAATATAAATTAAAGGGGCACTGACACCAAAATTTCGTTGCTAAGATAACCTGCAGGATCGATTTTCGTGGACATACACATGTCATCTACCAAATCTCAATGGCGAACACAGCTCCGAAGGTAATTTAAATGAATATTGAAGTTCGCATGCGCAATCGAGCGCTAGACGCCGTACATCGCGACATCGACAACAGCAAAGGTGACCTGAAGGGGACCCCCAACTTCCGCGACGTCACCACGGCAGCCGAGCTCCGACAGTGCAGCTAGCAATGATGACGTCATAGCCACGATTGCTTATTCGCTGCGGCTGCGTTAGTAGGCTTCCGGCGACGCCAGACTTCATGAAAATAGTTGCCACCCAACGAAGATGACAGAAACAGCGACAACAACGCGCAGGACGTGCGACGGGCGAAAGAAAACGAGCACGCGGCGGTTGTCGTGCGGAAGTACGTCACAGTTATGTGTGCTCACGTGGTCGAACTCGTTTACTCCATGCGAGCGCTAGATGTCGCCAGTTGCACCGGACGCCTTGTCGTTTTTTTTGAGCTCTCCCAAGCCGAAACTGAAACTAGTGGGTAATAAACAGGCCGTAAATAATTACCTGACGCGCGCTGGAGCAATTGATGTGCCGTGTTATGGCTACCAGATCCTCAGCTACATATTGCAGCAAAAAAAAAAAAAAAACATCAGACGAAAATTTTCATGTCAGTGCCCCTTTAAGCGAATCGAATGTTAAATTGCTTGAAAAGTGCCGCAAGTGCACCAAAGGTCCAATGCATTTAGCTATGTTGCTGTCAATTCATTTATTACATATACTTCATTGCTGTATAGTTAAAGGCTACGTCACACTCACCAATCGGATGGGGTAATACCACAGCTGCTCCTCCACCTTCACAAAGTGGAATGGCTCTGATTTTTCTTTTTTCTTTGTACCCGTCTCATAAAATGACTACTGCAGCACCAGGTAAATAACAACTGTATTATGATCATTGCTGCAATTCTATCGGACCTTGCCATCCAACCGAACCTCGCAATGTTACGCCTATCGTGTGGCAAATCACGATGATAGATAATTCCGACTTATCGTTTATGTATCGCAGAGACTAACCTCTAAATCCTCTTCGTGACTCCTCAAGTGCTTCATTTTATTATCGGGGCAGTGATGGAAACAACACAAAAGTGATTTGATCTGCGTGCTTCCGGTATGAGAGGTTTCTGGAGTGTTACTTCTTACGCTTCGTTTTGAAAAAGTTGCAAGTAACGGTGTTTTTCGCAACGCATGCCGACAAACTACCTCCGCACACACAAAAATAAATTGCGTGTTGTTGCATGTACAAAACACTACTCTGTAAAATAAGATCCATTTCGAAAAGTCACAAAGTTGTATGAAGCTAGGGGAACGAATTTCCAAAATCCACGTAACAGATGTCGCTTTCATAACGCACGCCTAAGCGATCGCGTCTGTAGTCGTCGTAAAATCATTTCAGCTTCAGTTTTTCCTCTACAGGTGCAGCTTACTAAACACTGCACGGCGCAGCCACCGTAGTTCGTTGTGTGTGCATTGCTTTATTTCGACAGAGTGCAGAAGCCGCCGGTTTCCTTAGCTATATGCCGAGCGAATGAAGAGGAGGGGATATTTGTCGAGGTACGTAATGAACGCTTAAGACTATTAGAGGGGCCCTGCAACACTTGTTGCACATGTTGTCGGAAAACGCTGATCCTTTGCCCCGCCACAGTGTTCTAGTGGTTATGGCGCTCGGCTGCTGATCCGAAGGTCACGGGATCGAATCCCGGCCGCGGCGGCTGCGTTTCGATGGAGGCCGTATGTTGAGGCCCGTTGTATACTGTGCAATATCGGTGCACGTGAAAGAACCCCAGGTGGTTGAAATTTCCGGAGCCTTCCACTACGGCGTCTCTCATAATCGTAGCTGGTTTTGGGACGTAAAACCCTACAAATCAATCAAATCAACGGTGATCCTTTGAACAAACGTCAGTCCGACGACATTGCGCTCCACGCCGCACGGAATCTTCGTCCGATACAGCTAAACATCGCTTTCTCTCGCCATATCAACTACGCAGGAAGCGGAAGCGGTATTTATTGGCCGAGTTGGCGAAGGGCATGCCAGCAGGCGATCTCGAAGGCCACGTGTTGCACCGTACGGTCACCGCCGGAGCCCACGGGATGCCACCACCGGTCGGAGTCGCGTAAATGTCTGCACAAAAAAAAAAAAATGTCTGCGTTGTCCACGACGTAAGCGGCGGCGGTTGCTAAGGCGATCAATATGCGCAGAACAGCGGAATGACTCGGCCCTTGTGATTACTTACTTCCAATCCGCTTGCCGTATGTTTCAGGCTGGGGCGATTCCAAGGGCGGTATTAGGAATCACCGGCAACGAACGTCAAAGTTAGGATGCAATAATCTGGTGCCCCGCGCAAGCGGGGCTGAACGGTAACGAGAGGACCGACCAGCTTGCCCGAGAAGTAAGCATCCGAGCACCGGCCGCCACCCTTGAGGAACCTCCCACGATTCCATGCGACATTCTGAACCAGAGAGACGAACGACAAAAATACAGTTGTCCTCATTCGGAGCTTACCAGAGAACAGGCGCGAGATTGGCGCCGACTACAGACGAACAGATACAGCAACCTACAAAGGAAACACCACATAAATCCTACTATGTACGCGGCCTCCTGTCCGCGGTGTGGGGAATGGCCCACTCTCGGCCACATTAACTGGGAATGCGAATCGCGGCCGCACGAATTGAGTTCTCCCCTTCTGGGGACCACATCTCGAAGACGGCAGTGTGAGGCCTGGCTTGTTAGCAGGGATCGGGAGAGTCAGTTGGCTCTGCTCGACCAAGCCGAGCGAGCCGCAAACGACAGTGGAGCCCTGGTGAGGACCGATGATTGATTGTGGTTCGGTTAGGAAAGGACGCTAATTTCTGCAACCCACGTAGGGAGCACGGCTAAGCGTCCGCTGGGGAAGGGGACTGAAAGAGATATGAAGGAGAGAAAGGCCGTAGTGGAGGGCTCCTGAAATTTAGACCACCTGGGGTTCTTTAACGTGCACTGACAACGCACAGTAAACGGACCTCTGCATTTTTAGGGGCGAAGCTCCTTAAGGCGTGGGTCGTGCGTCCCCGATGTATGTAGTAGTAGTAGTAGTAGTAGTAGTAGTAGTAGTAGTAGTAGTAGTAGTAGTAGTAGTAGGTAGCCACCGGCGCGTGCCTGCCGGGAGGCACGCACGCGCTCGCCCGCGAGAGACAATGGATGGAAGGATGGATGCTATGAGCTTCCCCTTTGTAACGGGGCGGTGACATGTGCGCCACCAGGCTCGTAAGAAGATTTAAGAACTTTTTTTTTCTCTTTTAATTTTCCTCATGCCTTTTAAATTTACTTCAATCAAATCGATCATGCCATATCAAAAACGGAATTTCATATCCCAGTTCCCTGCCCCTTATGGCAGAAATTCCATATTTTTCCCTATAATTATTTTTGTCCGTTCTCTCTAGTTTTCTGCCACCAGTATTCTAACCGTCTCTTACTTATTTCAATCGCGGCTATGTTCAGCTTCCCGTTGTTCGCCCTAAAACCCAAGGCTTCATGTAGGGTGGTGCCCAAACGTACACCTGGGTGGATATTTCCGCATTCAATCAGAACATGCTCTGTCGTTTCCCTATCTTCCTCACAGCATGTGCATTTTTCTTCTTCTTTACTGAATTTCGCTTTATAAACACGCGTTCTAAGGCAGCCCGATCTCGCTTCAAACAATAAAGCGCTTCCTCTTGAATTATCATAAAATGCCTCCCTCTTTATTTCGTTTTTGCCCTCTCGGTAGTTATTCAGAGTCGGTTTTTTTTCCATCGCTGTCCTCCAGTAAATCTTCTCCGCCTCTCTGACTTTTCCCTTTACGCTCTTTGTTGTCAGTTCTCTTAGAGCCGTATATTTACTGGTGAGCCTCCTAGTTCTCTTTCTCCACTGCGTGTCAACGCTCTTTCTATATAAATAGCGGAACACCTTCACTGCCCACCTAACCTCTTTCATATTCCTTAGCCTTTCTTCAAACCTTATTTTGCTCTGCGCTTCCCTTGCCTCAAAACTCGCCCATCCCATATCGCCCTTTACAGCCTCGTTTGTAGTTTTCCCGTGAGCACCCAACGCGAGGCGTCCCACAGTTCTTTGATTCACATCCATTCCCGATTGTATCTCTGGCCTCATGCACACCACTGAGTTCCCAAATGTAAGCCCCGGTACCATTACCCCTTTCCACAGACCCCGCACAGTAAACGGACCTCTGCATTTTTAGGGGCGAAGCTCCTTAAGGCGTGGGTCGTGCGTCCCCGATGTATGTAGTAGTAGTAGTAGTAGTAGTAGTAGTAGTAGTAGTAGTAGTAGTAGTAGTAGGTAGCCACCGGCGCGTGCCTGCCGGGAGGCACGCACGCGCAACGTTAGCGCAGGCAGCGTCTCCTAGCGAGTTTCTTGATTGAGAAATACCGACTGCTCGCGTTGTAGAAGCGTTCACCGGCAACCCATATTTATTTATTTATTTATTTATTTATTTATTTATTTATTTATTTATTTTGCATACTGCAGCCCTGTAAAAGGGCTATTGCAGGAGCGGGATTATACAGTGCAAAAAAAAAAATCGCTACAGAAAAGACATGTGAAGTAACATCAAAATAACAATAAAGCATTTATAACAGTAAAGTATATATATATATATATATATATATAATATATATATATATATATATAGGCACTGCATCTTGACTTGCAATGAAGTGCCGGTGGGAGATTTCACTTGTGCATTGTGCATAGTTGAACCGTGAGGATTAGTAGCATGCGCGAGATGTTATAAAACTAGATGGCGGTACTTGTAGTTGATGATGAAAGATGCGAGATGTTATAATTGTTTGATGATGTTTACTCAAGTGTTTCACATTTAATTGTGGGGCGAATTGCACGGAAGAGTTTCACGGTTTACCGATGATTCCTTCCGGAGCTTCGCCCCACTCATTCACCCCGTGAATATGCTGTGATTTTTTCCCCTCCATCGAAAATGCGGCGGCCGGGATCGAACCCGCGTCGTTTTTGGGGGTAACCACTACACCACCGCGGCGGACAGCACCCATTTAGTGAGAAACCTTGCATGTAATAAATGTTTTTCCTCCGCGTGCCACGAACGCGCATCACGGCCTTTGCTGCACTGTTGCACCAATGCGCGGCCATCTTGAACGTCGTGACCAGGCGCGCGTCTTTTAAAGGTGGTTTGTCCTGCTTCATTGTGTGTGTGAACAGGTACATATTCCCACAATCAAATAAGGCTAAGCCAGCGTGTTTCTTTCTTCAATTACGTAAGTTTCCTTTATTTCCTGCGTCCGCAACTGCCTTGCCACAGCGTAGGCGCGTCCGGGCGGCCATTCATTTGAGGAGCCGCGTCAATTCTTAGGCTAAAAAAGGATTCAGCAACCAGGCATGAAAAAATAAATAAAAGGGGCCGAATTTCAGACATGAGCCCGTTATCCACGCCTCATCGCCGAGTCTCACGTTCGGCATGAAGCGTCACAAATGCGCATCAGGAGGCGCCAACCGTACGCGCTGAAACAAAGAAGTAGAGGGAAGTAGAGGCTGCCGACAAAGACAAAATCAAAGACTATACTCAAGAAAACTAACCAGCGCAGAATGAAACAGAGGATCGTGGATCAAGAAATATACGTGAGCCACAAAAAGCGAAATCCCCAGTCAGAAGCGTATACAGAGAATTTCAATTTTTAAACAGGGCGTCACTTATGTGACATTTCACACCATTTATGCGTAGGCAAGCAAATATAAATTTGCGCATAACGCGCGTGGCGCAATAACCAAAAGATTTTACCAAGACGTTCGCACCTTGCAGAGAAAAGAGGGGGGCAGCAAAAAATAAAAAAAGAAAACGAGCAAGATTAAATTCCCAATGTTCCTACCTTTAACCAAGCTGTCACATGGGTGACATCGTGGATGTCCGTATTCCCGAACCGACATATAAGAAAAAAGAAAGAAACATACACCAAAAGGCAAAGGATACGATGACTCAACAGGAACAAACCGAGAAATTTCGAGATAGAGCCGAACAAAGAATAAATAAATACCCGCTGGACGAGTAGAGGCTTTGGGGCGGAAAGACAAATGCGCGTCGCTCGGTGGAAGGAGGAAAGGCCTCGGTAAGAACAAAGCGCGCGAGATGAAAAATGTTGGCACGTTTTCGGCGAGACTGCCCGCCCCTCCATCGCACGGGCCCCAAGCAACCCGGGCTGGCTCGCCTAAATGCCGGAACATAAAGGAAACGTGTTCCATCCACGCCGCGTAACCCGCAGAGCGCCAGCGTTTTCACCGTCGCAGCTGTGCCGGCAAGACGTCGGTGGGCCTTCCTTCTTTATTCGGCCGAGGAGAAGGGCCAAGACCAAAAACGACGCGAGGTGCGCAAGTGCGAATGGTCGTGTGCGCGAAGAGCGCCTCCCGTTGCGATCGGCTATAGTCTTGCGTAACTCACTGCGGAAGCTTCAACGGCGCCGTCAAAGCGAAGGATCATGAAAATGAGTCGTTCTATAAAGAGGAGACACGAACGAATAAAAACTAAATCATCCTAAATTATATTTGGAAAGGACACTTTAGGGACACGCCGTGCGCCTATAGGTGTGGCCAAACCAGTGCGGCGGCAAGTTCAGTAATACTCCAATTCTTGTCGTCGTTGTAGACCCAGCACTAAGCCCTTGTAGCACCTGCGGTAAGTGTGTCTACATAAACTACAAAGCAAAAACTGTACGCCTCATGCAGTTGTTTCTCATGCAGCTCACGTAGATACCTTCTCAGCGAACGCGACAGTAGAGAACCGCGCCGTACTTTGTTATAAGTGGCGTTCTTTTACAAGCAATTTAATTGAAATGCGAATAAAGAAAGGAGTCGTCGCCATTTCCTGGCGGCTGGCGTCCACCTCTCATTTATTTAGTACAAAACTAAAAAGGTAAAAGAAATAAAAAGCGCTTGATAAATTCAACACTTGCTTTTTGGCAGTGTCCGCAAACGTTTTTCAGTCATCAATAAAATATTCCATCTCTCTCAGCCACAAGCGCTACGTACTCATGCATTTCAGTCAGTATTCATCCCAAATAGCAGTCCGTTCAAAAAAGCGTCGACGGACTTTCATTGCTTTGTGATGAACCTTTGACAGGCCTAACATTTTGGTAAGTGGAGAGGTTCGCGCTGATTCAAACAGTGACTGTCTTCGTGCGATCTGGCAGAAACATTCCAGCGACAGGTGAAGCATATCCTCCTCGCCATGACGGCCGCATCGACATCTTGAAGATGATTTCCGAATACAGAGCGATTCGTGCAAGCAGTTCCAAGTTGGCGACGATGATTCAACGCTTCGTGGGGGATGGTGGTTCAACGGGTGCTGAAGACTGCGGTCAACTAGATTCATTCTAATGCGCTCTCTCTCTCTCTCTCTCTCTCTCTCTCTCTCTCTCTCTCTCTCTCTCTCTCTCTCTCAATCATCTGAACAAACGGTTGTCGTTTCAGTCCTCCGTAAGATGCGCCGCGCGTCTAGTTGTGACACGGGAATGCACGGGAGTTGTGACACGGGAATTTTGTTGCCAATTCCGAGGGGACAATATATATATATATATATATATATATATATATATATATATATATATATATATATATATATATATATATATATATATATATATATCATCAGCCTATTTAGGTCCACTGCAGGACGAAGGCCTCTCCCATCGATTTCCACTCCACCCTCTCCTGAGCGAGTTGGTTCCACTTTACGCCCGCAAACATTTTAATTTCATCGCTCCATCTAACCCTTTGCCTGCCTCTGTGCGTGCGCAGTCCTCTTGTGCGTGCTATATATATATATATATATATATATATATATATATATATATATATATATATATATATATATATATATATATAGTTACCGGATCCATCAGAGCTTCACCCCCTATATATATATATATATATATATATATATATATATATATATATATCTGTGTGTGTGTAAAAGAAAAACCAAAACAACACGACAGCACGCTCTGGGCATCAAAACGGCGCCGAAGGAGACAGCCTGTCTTCCCGGCAACGCGATGTGGTGAATGCAAAGAAAGAATACACAGCGGCGTCGACAGTTGGCACAGTTTGTGCATAATTTTGAAGTAAAACAAGCTAAAGGTACACGGACACCGAAGAAGGCGCACAGGACGTTGAGTTGATAGTCCTGTGCGCCTTCTGTCCGTGTGCTTTTAGCTGGTTTTTATTCAAAAAAAGAACACACAGCCTTCAATGGGGAAAGGGGGCAGCATTATGACGAGTAAGGGCGCTACGTGCACAAAACTACGCCCTCCCCAAATATCTTCCTGTTAACGTGGCGCCAAAACGTTGCACCCTTCACCCCTAAGGCGCTGCTGCCAGAACGCACCACCATGCGGTATATCGACTTGCCTCTTCAAGTTGTCGTCTGTCAGCCGTGTTTTTTCCTTTCAACGTGTTCAGCCCTTCTCGAGGCTCGCCATCACGCTTCTTTTCTTTGCCTAGTTTACTAACGCCAACCGATCTCCAAAGTTTGGCGTATGAAGCCCGCTCCCCTGTACCTTTGCGCAGTCCTCTTGTGCGTGCTTTCGCCGCGATCCCCTTTATCTCATTCTTCTTTTACTGTGATATTTTCAGCTCGCTCTAATGCGTATCGATACTTCCCTCTGGTTTCGTTGCCCTTCCCTTTTCATCGTTCTTTTTTTTTTTCTAATGCTTTCTTCTCACAGCTACCATAGCGTGACAATGCCTATAGAATGCTCCTATAATACGCAGTTTTCTTCTTTTCCGACTTTCCTGATAAAATGACGTGAACTGTTTTCAGTTGTACATGTTTGCGTCTTCCTCTGCTTGCCATCCATCCATCCGTTGTTAGAAGCCGAGCGATCTCATTCGGCGCATTTCATGCTTAACATATGGAATATTTTTTTTCTTCTTTCTCTATAGATGTCTTTATTCCTCGCGTAGTTCCACTTTTCTCTTGCCAAGTTCAGGTACAGCCACTCTCATGCTACCATCATTCTCTGCCTTTTTCTCTCTTGCACAACCTTCAACAGCTCAACCGCCGCTACGTGTACAATAAAAAAACAGAAACACTGGAAGAAGAAAAACGCGTGTGCGCGAACAAGACAAGCGCTTGTCCTTTGCGTGCGCGTTTTCTTTCTTTCTTTTTTTTTTTGTGTGTGTGTGTGTGTGTGTGTGCGCGTGTGTGTGTGTGTGTGTGTGTGTGTGTGTGTGTGTGTGTGTGTGTGTGTGTGTGTGTGTGTGTGTGTGTGTGTGTGTGTGTGTGTGTGTGTGTGTGCGCGTGCGTGTGTAGTTCTGCGCAACCCACTAGCCCCCTACCTTAGGTACATTATCAATATCTGTACTGCTCTTCTTTGGAGCTCCCTTTGACCGGTGCTCCTTTCAAAACCTAGCGTTCTCCGCATTCGTAGCCGTGGTTTTCTCGTTTCTTTTCAGGGCGCCATTTCGCCACCGCGCCGGTCCCTCCCAATCATGGAGTTCGGTCCGTTTCGAGCTCACACCCGAGCACTGTCCTCGCCTCGTTGCCGTCCACCGTTCCCTTCGGGTCCCGTTTAATGGACGTCGCCCTTGATCGCGCACAGCTTCTGTGTGTCGTGCTTCGTCCGGTTTCGAGAAAAGCCCCCACCGTCATCGTGGTTCCCTTTTCATCGAGGTTTCCCGAAAAGGAGCAAGCTCGCCGCTAGCAACAGGCACGCGTCCGACTGGAGAAAAGAGAGGAACCGCGAGATGAGAGATGACCTTGTTGGCTTCTTCTTTCGCCATTTTTTTTAATCACAACACGAAACTACAAGAAAGGCGGTAAAGACAGCACACACAAGCGGCGCATCTTCTCTTCAGTCGTTTTAGATTCTTACTGTGAACTGAAGATATGGACTACCTCCACACCGTGCACGTCTTTTCTTTTTCTCCCTCATGTAAGCCCCTTTGAAGAGCCCATCCCCTTTCCTACATCTACGGTCCCTGCTCGGTCAAATACGTGGCGTGCTATCAAAGGTGGTACGCATATGAACTGATCAAGAAAGAGCAACTGTGTAGGAGCATTCGGCTCCTTCCTGGCATATGCACCCACGTTCAGAAAAAGAAAAAAACAAAGCAAAGAACCTTCTTTTGTGAGACTTTCTGTGCAAATCCTGGTAAGTACAGTAAGCTGCGCTGTCTGTTTTCGTGCGATGTAATGTAGGTCTCATTGACATTCTTTTGACAATCGAGATTACTCATACTGGCTCATGTACGTTAGATGTCCTGGCCTAGGCCCACATTTCCGAATTCTTAATCCTAAGAACTGCGCGAGACAGCACGTATGGGACATACGAGATGCTGTGCTATTGCGGTAGAAATTCTAGCAACGCAGAGAAGCGCTGCAACCACCGAAACGCGCCACGTATCAGCACTGTAGCCAAGCCTTCGCACGGATGGACGGTTGTCACGAGTGTTCACTTTACAACGGGGTGGTTGCCCGAAACACACCTAGCTAAACCGTCAATTAAGTTTATTACATTTCCGCAGTGGTATCTTTTCCTCAGGAGATGAAGCACCATAAATACCGAGCTTAACTTTCGCCCACCAATCCTCCAACCACCTTTTAGCGATCTCCATCGCGAACTTCCCATCTCTTTTTCTTCTGTCATTAAAACCCGGGGTTCTATGTATACTAGCGTCAAAACAAACATCCTTGTGGATATTTTAATATTCAAATGCTCGACCCGTCGTCCACCTAGCCTTCTTGCAACAAAATCCACGCGTCTTCTGATTCGCTGTCTTTCGTCTTACAACTACGCGTTCTAAGGTAACCCGACCTGGCATAAAATAGTACAGCACACCCCCCTTGAACTATCGCAGCACGGTAGGAGAATGCATGACCTGCTTAATTTTGCCTCCGCTATTTTGTTAGTTACGCAAAGCAGTTAATTTTTCTTCGCCGCTGATATACGATAAATCCTACCCGTCTCTCTGAATCAGATCTCAACGCTTTTCATTGCCAAATTGCTTACACTGCCGGCCGTATCCATGCTGGTGAGCCCCCAAGTTATTTTGACCAGCTGCAGATCAACGACGCTCCTATATAGCACATTCTCGCTCGATATATCTTCTTTCATATTGCTCAGACACTCTGCGAACCGACCTTCACACCGAGTTTACCTCGCCTCAGGAACCGCTGAGCCTGTGTCGCCCTTGATAACGCCAATGTGAGTCTTTTCATATTTCAATTATCCAGTTATGACTGCACACCACTGAGTGTTCAAAATACCGACGACGACGCTCTCCACTGGCGTCTCCTTTCAAACGTGGATGCTCAAAAAAAAAAAGGAAAGGAAATCCCTTAGCATGTTTGTCCGTTACAGCCCAGCATTTTGGCTATCTCCACGCAATGTTATGTACTTGCAATGTATCTGTTCCTGTAACCATGACTGTCTTATCTCGTCAATGCTTCTTCTTCCACTAATGTTCTAAGCGCGCCTCGGTCATTTCAACCGCTGACCAGGTGACGCTTCCATTCGCTTTGAAATCTGTAGTTTCTGAAAAAGACAAAGAAAAACGCGCGTCTTTCAGTACAGTCATAGTCAAGAGAAGAAGCGTGCAAGACACGGACAGTGAACAACACGTGTTGTTCACTTCTCCCCTTGTGTCCGTGTCTTGCACGCCTCTTCTTTTGACTATGGACCCTTACCAACTCGCTCAACTTTCTGTCCTTTTGAGTACAGTCATGCCGGGTGAATATCCTGGCATTCTGTTGCCGCGCGCTGAGTATAGTTACCGGGTTTTCCCAGCGGCACATGCCTCCTCTTGTTGTGTACATTTGCTCCGGCACGTTTTGGCCCACAGTAAAGCCATTTCAGGCATCGAATAGCACAAATGCTTCCACTGGGATTTCTCTTTTTGCGCGAGCCTCCGTAGCGATATTTCCTGGGCCCCTGCATCCAATTTATACCACTTCCTGGCCTTCTTTGAGCTGCATTAGAGGCACCTTGATACACAGTACGCGTGAGCCAAGCGTTACCCGTCCACAAGCGCCAGTGTGCAGCGTTTGTGATCGCGACATAGGCGTGACGCGTTGTACAACAGTGCATTTACACGCTAGTTGTCACGGAGGAACAGGGAGAGAATTATTACCACACCGCGAACACCACCTTGCATGTTTACCGCTCGTTAAACGGAACATTCTTTCGGGATCGGTGCTCCACGAAAACGGTTAGATATCAGGCTATCGCTGTTGAAAGGAGGCTAGACGATTTGAGGAGATAACTAAGTTCTGAGTGTGTTGTCCTTTTCCTGTATGCCGGACATGTGTGTGCATATGCGGCACCTATACACGAAAACGCAAAGGTAAGCGGCCCAACCGAGTATCCAGTCACTTTTACCTGTCCAGCACACGGAATATGTTTGAGTACTTGGGGTCGTTGTAGTGCGCGCCCATTGACCGGCGCTATACGAGCCCCGCGGCTGTGATCAGCCGAGACACCGCGTCCCGATCGTTCGTGCGCTTGCTTCTTCTACCTCCCTTCGTAAACAGAGTCCAGTAATACCGGAGAGGTTGCGATTTCGTTTGCGCGTATCATTCTTGGATGAGGTGAGCCCTCTACGACGAATCATGGGTTCGACGTGGGGGGGGGGGGGGGGGCACCTTTAGTTATTCTTTCTTTCACCAAAGAGTCCTTTGACAGCGACCTACCTTATCTGCTGTGGCGCACGTAGCGCCAAGAGGCTTCACTGAAGTTCACTGAAAAGCGACGAGCATCAGAATGTCGCCGAGCTGCCGTCGGCGCCGGACGACGCGCGTGTCGAGACATGAAAGTCCCGGAAAGGTAACGTCATTCGGTGTGGTCATTGTCCACACAACTTACAAGGTAGACAAGTGTGCTTGTCATCGTTCTGCGTCATGGAAAAGTTCTAAGATGTCGAACTTGCCAATGCCGCTACATCAGCGTCACACGGGGTGAAACTACGAGGATAAGAAAGAAAAAGAAAATACAACGCGAAAGAAAAGTGAACAAAGAAAAAAATCAACGTTTAACAACTAGATCGTGTCAAATGGAAGTAATTGTTAGTATTGTGTCGGTAAGGGTGTTATGCTATGATTAAGTGGTTACGGCCGTTCAGATTCGTCTCTCTCTCCATTTAATTCCCCCATCCCCTGAGTGTATCGGTTGAGGTGTCCTCACTGAGAGACAGTTACCGTGCACTCTGCTCCCTATTTTCTTCACTTCCCTAAATAAATAGAATCTCTCTCTCTCTCTCTCTCTCTCTCTGTCGGATAAAAATAATTCAGTTACTCGATTTGTTGCTGCTTGCTGCAAAACTACTTAGTCTATAAATTAACGTAAAGATCTTATGCACTGGAAACCACTTATGCTTGTAAAGCACGCCTCAGTAGCACACTTCAATAGCATTTCCACTATCTGATGTTCCTCGAAGTATCTGCGTCTAAGCGCCCTCCCGTGTTCGCAATTCGTTCCAAACGTAAGTGCGGCCGCTGCGGCATGTACTGAACCCTCGAGCTGAGGATCGCTACGCCACTGGCAAAAGCTTACGAAACATAACTGTTCTGATAACTGTACTGATAAAGCGCGATTATTGAGGATATGGCTGAACATGACGTGAAATTTATACCATTACCAGGACCCATCTTTGCTGAGGAGACAGTATAGAACAACTCCAAGTCACCAAACCTGCTGAAGTAACCTAGCGAAAAATCAACCTTCGCATAAAATAGACGCTGTAGGAATTTAAACGCTGCAATGAAGAGCCATTGTCGTAATAAATCAATTCTTTTCCTTAGGAGTTTGACATCTTCTCGCAGTTTGATGGAGATATGTCGAACTCTGCTCTCAAGCTGCAGGAATGCGCGAAAAACAGGACTCAGCATTAAAAGTCAGCACGTTCATATATGTACATAAGCGGCTGAACAAGTACTTTTGATTTTGCAAAGATCCACTTGGTCCGCTTTAGAGCATTACTGATTTCGAATACTAAGTACTGAATGTCACCAGCACGTCAAATCATATCTTTCAAATTTTACGTCAAAAATTACACGCGCTGTAATCTAAATAAACACTCTTAAATTCCACCCAAGTCCGGCCGCCCCTCAGCCTCGGTGCTATCGATATAGAATTACGTACGGCGCACTTTTGCTATCTCTCCTCGCAAACACGCATGCATTTCTAGATGCGAAGCAACTTGTGGTCACTCCCTCCCTCCCTCCAACCGTGCGGCGTCCACACCCGCCCTGCGCATCCTCCTCCTTTCCTTGTCCCCTCTCCTCTCGGCATTCCTCCTGTCCTCTCCGAACTGCGAGCGTTGACTATGGGAACGCTCTTTCTTCGATGAACGCTTTACCAGCTCGCAAGCAACGAGAACGCGCCCGCGAGAGACAACGCAGGCAGCGTCTGCTAGCGTCAGACCGATGCAAACGCAGTGTGCACCCCCCGTCGCATCGCCTCATGGTCCCCTTCAGTGGGAGATGGTGTAATTTTTTTCTCACGACTACTGAGCCATAACGCTTCTTTCTTTATAGTGGCGCACTTGAGATGTGCGTTCCAGCCACGAGTCTGTGGAGTGTTCCCTATCCCTGCCTTTCTGCGGAGTGTACACTCACGGAAGGAATGCAAATGTTGCTCCAATGAGAGCGCCCCGACTACCCGGACCGGAATACCACGAAGGCCTGAACATGAAGATTTCTTAACCTGCCACTTTCGCCACCAAACTCCACTATAAGACAATGACGCGTCTAACATGAAACCCACATTAGATATGTGCAATCGACGCACTTCACACTAAATTTCCAACTCCCCACGCAGAGCAGCACTTGAGCGATGTTTCAACGCCGGCTAAATCCTCTGCCTTTTAATAAAGAGCTTTCCCCTCCTCTCTCTAAATCGTAATGCAAAACTTATTCGTTCGACACGCTTTCACGACGGAGCGCAGTGTCTGGTATTTCATATGATTTCCACCATCGGGGACAACAAGCGTAACGTTCTATCGCAGTTCGTTACTTCCCTCAGAACTGCAGCCCACCGAGACCCCTCACGTCCTGATTAACGCGGCGCTGGCCACAGATCAAAGAGCGGACGTTCATGTTCAAAGCACACGCGTAGGCGTATGATGACAAGAGACAGATGGAAGAAAATGTGGTCACTAATGCATTCCATTTCTGTTTGAACAGAAACTGCTCGGAATTTCATTATGAAATCGCATTGCCACTCCTATGCTACGGCAAGTGTGCGCTTGAATTGGTCAGGGAATGGTGACCACTTGTCAGGTATCACGAAATGAATAGTCCTCCACCCTTCGTAGCATACACTCTTTGAGCAAAACGAAATAAACAAATAAGTCAACGGAGTGTAAACACCGCCTGCCGCGGGATGCCCACTGCCGGTGTAGAAGACTTGGACTGATTGGAAATGTGTTCGTTGCAGCGCACACAAACTCTGATATCGACGGCAACAACGTCCGTTGCGGGAAAGCAACTCATCGGAAAACGACCGGGAGTGAGCGGGTACAATGACGGTCCCACCTTTCGCGCTTCTCCATGTTACTTGAGAACAAGACGTACGCTTTGCAGCACGAGTCGTTAAGTGTCCTCCGTTATTGAGCAACGCACGGTGCAGCACACGCAGACGGTCATGCACCCGCCACATAGAGGATAGCGGATAGGCACGGCCTTAACTGCGGTTAAATACATTAAAATTGGGGGGACTGTGAACATTCGGATATTCGTCCAATATTACTTCTTTAATATTCGTATTCGAACGAACTCAAGGTGCTCGAAATGTTCAAATATCCGAAGCGCTTCGATTGTCGTGGAAAATCAAAACATACGACCGCCTCGTATCTCCGAAAATGAGAGTTGTTCCGCTTTTATGCTAGGCGCCGAGACTGGTAACCATCGCAAGCGCCAGAAGGCGTCATGGCGGCCAAGGACGAGCGCACCCACACGTACGACTTGTCGCCGCCACCGTGCGCTATCACGACAGGCATCTCCAACTGCGCGCCCGGCAGCGCTGTTGGCGTACGTGCACCCGCGCTGTCGTGCTGACCGCTGTTAACGGAGCCGCCTCCTTGTGCCAGAGCAGCGCCCAGACCATGTGGAAAAACTTCACGATAGCCTTTCGTATCCGTGATAACTTATGAAAGCACTGATGACCGGACAAGCCAGTCCAGGTGGTGTGTCCCTGATGCAGTCATGGGCACGTTACCAGTAAAAAGTAACAGTGTTACAGTTAGTCACCTAAGCCAGAAAAGTAACTATGTTACAGTTACAGTTACTCATCTTCCAAAAGTAACTTGTTACAGTTACTGTTAAAAAGTAACGTCGTTACTTTTACGTTAGTGTACAACATTAATACACCGCAAACGAAATTATGTAGTTCTTTCAACGGAAACATATGAAGGCGTGCGGTTAGTTGCTCGTAGGAAAGCGCCAGATAAAAGGAATGGAGTGGGGCTCACTCCAGCAATGGTTGTGTACGCCTCATTTTTAACTTTTTTTATTGAATGTCGGGAATTTATTTACAAAATACGTTGGGACAGCCTGTTGCCACGAAGGACTGCTGCACGCTCGTAAATGAAATGGGAGCTCATCCTGAGACGCGACAATGAGGATAGGCCCCTTCGAGCCATTGGTGCCGGCACTTTGCGTAGTGCTTTTTGGAAGCACCGCCGCTTTGAGCACTGCGAAGCGCCTGTGTGTCTAGGTGGTTTCCGCGCGGGGGTGGTCATGAAGGCCACGCGAGAAGAATTAAGGATGCTGCACCGGCCTCTGAACGACAGTGACGTGTCGCGCACCTTTCTCTGCATGGGGGCCGGGAGAACTTCGCCGCCCTTTTTTGTCGCCGACCGCCGATGCTTTGCTCGCCTTCGTCACGTCAGCCCATTTACAAAAAGAAAAGGAGAGCCATGAGATGTCCGTATCATATACAGCATTGCGGTAAAAGCGATACGTCGTAAAAGTGTTCCACTAGTGAGATACAAATGCATTTTGCAAATTTATCCAGATACGGAGTTACAGATAGTCATAAATATTTAAGAGAAACATCGCGGTAGTCTTGTATCGCGATGCTGCCGAGCCCTGCTTTTAAGAAGCGTTGCTTCTGGATGTAGTTTTTAAAAGGAAGTAACTATAACGGTATTTACAGTTACTGTGTAAAAAGTAACAGTTTTACATTTACAAGTTCCTCTAAATTAAAAGTAACTAGTTACAGCGATAAGTTACTGAGAAAGGTAACTAGCTACCGGTAACGCGTTACTAGTAACTAGTTACTGCCCAAGACTGTCCTGATGTTGTGCGTTAATGGTTTATTAGCGCATTTTCTTAAAATCATTGTGCGTCAAATAACACATTATTACTAAAAGCGTATGGCAGTTGTGATATCCGATTTTCGCTTAGATATTCGAAGCCGAACTTTCGTATTCGATTAGTATTAGAAAATTTTGGTATTTGTGCAGCACTAATAAAACGCCTTTCCGCAAATTTCGCGTGACCGTTCTTGGTCACCGTCGCTTCGGCCACTGCCACGGTTCGCGACGCACACATCCCTCGGCGCCGAACTTTTCCTCTTTAGGTGGGCCTATATGCGCGGCCGAGAGTAAAGGAGACAACGACGCACGCGGAATGAATCCGAGCCAAGACGATCCGCAGCAGTGAGCCTCGAGGCGAGAGTGCCTTCCCGTGTCGTTTTCGACGCAGGCGCTCGCCCACAAAAGCGGCCTCGGAGAGACAGACGAAAATAAAACATGAGCGAAAGAACGGCATTTCTCTTCATGCAGTTCTATACTTGCAGCGCGCTGCTACTGGTCTTCTATTTTCGTCTCAATATTGACGGTAGTGCGGGCTACCAGAACGGGTGACGCCACCTTAAGGTTCCGCAATAAGATTCATTTCCTTTCTATACGTCGGGTTCTCGTCTTATACGCCTCCGGAGCGTAACGATTGCCACAACTGCATAAAAATGTTATTGTAAAAGAGTCTGCTTTGTGGCACACAAAAAAAAAATGCTTATTTGGCTCGAAAACTTTGTTTCTCTCTCTCTCTCTCTCAACTTATATATGTAAGTTGAGAGAGATAGAGAAAAGCTGCCGCTGGAAGGGACATGACGCCTGCCCACTGTTCAGGATGAAAGAAACAGAACAAGGAGATTTACTGAACTTTAACTTTACACATCACTTGTTTTTCTTTTTAGCATTTTCGCCAGTGCTCAGTGTAATTGAGTTACTCGTTAGAACGATCAATTCCATCCATTCAGTTAAATAATTGTTAAGAGGAACTGACAGGGCGCCAAGAGCAGCCTCGCGAATACACATGTTCGGAGAGAGACTCCGTATTTGCTAACATATTTTATATCCCGTCGATCGAAATGCGCGGCATCGTCCACCGTGGATAATTCCAACAGTTACATAGCAAGCTATGACGTCATTGATAACGTTACGATTAGAGCACTGCACGGGCCGACTTTTTCAGGTCCGGGCCCGAGAGCTCCATGCACGCCCGAGCCCGGTGTTTTTAAATACGGCCCGTACTCGGCCAGGGCCCGAAGGGTTTCGGCCCGGCCTAATTCAACCAATTATTCCTTCAGCATAAACGAGGCACTGTCCAATCCGCGCTGAAGGTACCAGCCTCACTGAAGATATTTTCTGGAGAGGACCTTGTCCCCTGTAGTCGAGCGGTTACATGAACAACCTGCGGCTCGATCTATTATACATGATTTTTGTCAGCTTTCATTTGGTTCGTTCCGTCGGCTATTCTGGTTGAACTACGGTTCATTAATGAAGTCGAGCTACTGGAGAAATAAGACGGAAACAGTTAGCGAGTTGTTTCTACAGGCTAGCACGCACGATGGTTTGTAACTATTAGGACGTGCTTCCATCAAAGTTAATAAGTGAAATCATGACTATTTGAAAAAGCGCTTGCGCAATAACCTTCCCCCATTACGTGCTCCGCAGCGCCATTCTCTGTCGCTTCCAATGTGCTTGTTCCGACTAAAGGAGGAAGAAAGTTCTCCCTTCTTGTCACTCCCCTTATACTCGACGTGTTCGAAAACAAATACTGGCAAGAGAATGGTCAAGGTCGTATTATGATAACTTAAAAATTTGTAGCAGGGCCCATTTAATATTTTTCTTAATTTCCTTACACTACAATGAAATTAATAAATGCATCATTCAATGAAATGAACTTTTATTTCTCCCCGATATATAAGAGGATGGAGGAGAAAGAGCCGCATAAACTATAGCTTAACAGATCTCAGGCACCATACAGAGTCAAGCAGCAAATAAGCACGGTACAACATCATTGTGCCGGAACAAACAAAGAATATGTGAATGTGGGAAATTCAAGCAGATAAGAAAAACGTGTAGCAGACACTGGAAAGCGTTGGCTTGGTTGATACGTCACGATACATCATGATACACAAAGTTATGAATAAAATACTTCGTAACGATGATAATATTGCAGCAAGAACAACGGACGATACAGTTTCGCAGCAGCGGAGCTGCCATACCTTCCTTTATTTTTTTGACTAGAGGAGGGGCTCATGTCTCCCGCTTTGGTGTGTGTTACTTAACCGCTCAAATGTAAAAGCGGCAGAAGTTCGAGGGAAGCTTGAAGGGATTCGCCCACACGGGGTGTCGCTGGACCCGTTAGGTATTCATGCGGTAAAGGGTGCCCATACACCCGCCTGCTACAAAGGGTACTGCAGTAAATAATTTTGATTATCATCTTCCTTAGCTCCCTTCCGTCTCGGGAGCGCCTCCAGGTTTTTGAGCGCTATGAGAACACTTGTGCTCCGACGAATGAGGTAACTTATGAATTACTGACGAATCGTCACGAAGACGGAGGTGGCCGTAAGAATCAGCAAAAACATACTCGATATGATGAGCATCCGAGCTCAATGCTAGTTATGATTTGCCAATTGCCAAATCATAAATATTTTCAGCCGCCTTGCTAGCACAAGAGATCAGCAACATCTACGTTGATCGGCGAGCCTGTGACACGAGTCACTTCGCTTCTTGTGCTTAAACTGCAGGAAAAGCAGCTTCTCAGGTATTAATGACTCACGAGTCGCGTTGACAAGTCTACAGAGTCACGAAGGCGGCAGCAGGCGCGGCGGGCATGCGAGCGTAGCTGCATACTCGAAATGTTTCCCATGATACCGATGAGCACATCTTATATGCACTAATCTGCGCAGTGTACCGTTGCTTCGCTCTTGCCGCAGTGCTGCCTGACTACCATTTCTTTTGATACACGGTACCCAAGAACGTGTCTCACTCAATATAATGGCGGGAACTTATATGAGGCAGTTTCCCGAAATTGCATGTAACATACCGATGGAGGCAAAATGCTAGACGTCTTGTATCGTGCGATTTCAGTGCACGCTAATGCACTTAAGGTGGCCTAAATTACCCGGAGCCTTCCACTAAACAACAAAGCCAAACAGCATACACGCGCCATTACTGACACGTATGAGACCCGGGCCTGATACGGGCCTGACCCAGGCCCGGGCCCGATCCAACAATTACTTTCCCGCCCGACACGGCCCGCGGGCCGGACCCGTGCAGTGCTCTAGTTACGATGACGTTGGCAGACGACGTCAAGTTAAACGTAAGCGATGACGTCATCTGATTACGTAACATGACATGGACGTCGACATAGTGAACATGTCCAGACAAGGGCGCTTTCGTAATTAATTAATTTCGGGGTTTTTACTCCAAAAGCACGACATGGTTATGAGAGACGAAGGCTCCGGAAATTTGGTGCCGGGAATCGATCCCCCTACCTTCGCATCAGCAGCCGCGTGCCACTGTAGACCAGCGTGGCGGGGCGCGCGTTTTCGTATTCGGCGACTTGTGCGCCCATGTAAAATGTTCAGCTCCAGTTCATGCTTCAACGAATGTTGACCGACTAAATGAACGAGAGCTGATGTGGCTCGATGGCGGCGACCATTTCACGATGCAGAGCTGGCTTAGTTGGTACACAACAACGACAGCGCCACAAGACGAAGCACATTACGCGGGCACCACGCGACATGTTTTAACAGCGAAGCTGTTCAGACGATTCGTTGCGCCATGTTAAGTATAGACTCCGCAGAGTCACGCGTAACACTGGCAACCATGCGCAGCTATGTAAAGTCGTGTAGGAAAGGAAGAGGGCGGATGCGCAGCACAGGCACGTTCGGTATATTTCAACAAGAGGCGGGAAAGGGAGGTGGGTAAAGCGTAACACAACATATAGTATACCAATGGGGGGTGAGGGGAAAGCACAGCATTGGCATGTTCAGTATGGTACGGCAAGAAAAAGGAACCGAAGGTAAGGCCACCCGCTACGCCTCAGTCTGTGCACCGCTAGTGCGTCGCTGGTCGATCTTCCTTTTTCTTTTTTTAATGCGAGACATTCTTGGCGCACTTGAGTAACTTGAAACGTATCTATTCTCGGTGCTCTCCTGGTCTCCTACCCGTAATGTTCAACCCGTGGTATGCGCCACAGGTGTCTGAATTTTACACAGTTCAAGTCAATCTCAGGCCATCTAAAATGGCCATCTAACATTTCAGAAGACCACACCTGAAAACACGAAAAGCACACCGACTGTCGTGGCTTGTGACTGAAAACGTAAAAAGCACACATATCCACGGAGTGAATGATGATGAGTGGGCGAAGCTCGGGATGTTCATCGTAGATCTTGTCGAGTTCCGGATTAATTTAGTTAACGCGTACGCTACGAATCCTCATGGTTCAACTATGCACAAGTGAAACCTCCCACCGGCACTTCATTGCAAGTCAAGATCCAGTGCCTACATATATATATATATATATATATATATATATATATATATATATATATATATATATATATATATATATATATATATATTGTTACGAGCCACACAGAGCCTTAAGCGGGTCTTTTAATGCGTATTGTGATAAGGAAGTTCAACCGAACCGCAGTTATGGATGACGGGGTCGGCACCGACTGTCAGACACGATGGCGTCTAGGCTTAACTAACTAGAGCAGCAAATCATGTTCAGCTCACGCCCCACTAGTGCATCATTCGCGATCCGGCTTCTTCACTACATCTTTCCCCCTCCCTGGAGACGGAGCCACTCCGGTGGGCTAAGGCGCCGTGAGAACTAGCGGTTCATGGTATTGCTTGAGGCGATCTATGTGCACAGTCTCGCGGCCGCGACGGCGCATGTCCGTGGTGGGTGTGACTGGTTCGACGAGGTAGTTGACGGGAGAAGTTTGCCGCAGGACCCTGTAGGGGCCGTGATACTTCGACGCAAACTTCGGGGTTAGACCTGGCGTAGAAGTGGAGGGCACCCATAGCCAAACGAGAGCGCCAGGCGGGAACTGCCGGTCTGGCAGGCCATCGTCGCGGCGAAACTTCTGCAATGCTTGTTGTTGGGTGGTGTGGGAGCGAGCTAGTTGGCGACATTCTTCTGCATATCGGGCGGCTTCGGAAACCGGGGTCGCCTCGGATGAGTCAGGATGGTAAGGCAGGATAGTGTCGATCGGCGATGACGGTTCTCGGCCATAAAGCAAGAAGAAAGGGGAAAAGCCGGTAGTCGTTTGAGGCGCCGTATTGTAGGCGTACGTTACATATGGGAGAATGACGTCCCAGTCGATGTGGTTGGAGGCGACATACATCGAAATCATGTCGCCAAGAGTTCTGTTAAAGCGCTCGGTCAGCCCGTTTGTTTGCGGGTGATAGGCGGTGGTGCAGCGGTGAATAATACGGCATTCAGCAAGTAGCTTTTCGATAACATCGGCGAGAAAGACGCGGCCTCGGTCGCTCAGGAGTTCGCGCGGAGCGCCGTGGCGAAGAACGAAGCGGCGGAGAAGGAAAGAAGCAACGTCACGAGAGGTCGCAGATGGGAGGGCAGCAGTTTCCGCGTACCTAGTGAGGTGGTCGATAGCCACAATAACCCATCGATTGCCGGCAGCAGTGTATAGCAGGGGTCCGTATAGCATTTGGAAAGCATCCTCATCAATACCCTTGAGTATGTGCCTGATTTTATCTCCCTCGGTCATTGCTGGATCGACACGCTTACACAAATCGATCACATCTTCCAGGTAGCTGCTAAAATTCTCACCGGGCTGCTGAGATCGGGATTGAAGGCGTTGTTCTGCGCGAAGCTTTCGAACTGCCGGACGCCCGAATACTTCGCTGAACCTTGTTTTGAAGGCTCTCCAGCTGGGGACGTCTGTTTCGTGGTTCCGAAACCACAAGTGGGCAATTCCGGTGAGGTAAAAAGATACCGTGGCTAGTTTCGCGACGTCGTCCCATTTATTGTGGACACTCACGCGTTCGTAGGTGGAGAGCCAGTCATCAACGTCGTGGTCGTCGGTGCCACTGAATATCGGAGGGTCCCGCTGACGGGTCGCTCCATGGAGGCGCTGGTCTGGGGAGAACCTGGTGTTGAGCTCGAATCGGTGCCGGTAGCCATTGTGGGACGGAGAGTCCGGCTGCGCAGTTCCAGGATGATAGGAAACCCAGCAATCCTCCACCAATTGTGATAAGGAAGTTCAACCGAACCGCAGTTATGGATGACGGGGTCGGCACCGACTGTCAGACACGATGGCGTCTAGGCTTAACTAACTAGAGCAGCAAATCATGTTCAGCTCACGCCCCACTAGTGCAGCATTCGCGATCCGGCTTCTTCACTACAGTATGGATGGGCCGAAGCTTCAGTCCGCGGCGATGGCGCTCAGAACTTCGTTCTCCTCTTCCCTCCTTTACGCTTCCTCTGGTTTTCGCTCCCGTATTGCTAATAACCTAACAATATATATATATATATATATATATATATATATATATATATATATATATATATATATATATATATATATATATATATATATATTGCAACCCGGTATGCTATCAGGCTCTTCCGACCAGCACTGCTACAGACGTCGCCGACTTCTTGTTGCGTGACGTTATACTACACCACGGTGCCCCTCGCCAACTGCTCACAGATCGTGGCCGCGCATTTTTGTCGCGAGTAATCGACGATCTCTTGCGATCCTCCTCCACGCAGCACAAGTTGACCACCTCCTACCATCCCCAGACAAATGGTCTCACCGAGCGCCTCAATCGTACCCTCACGGACATGCTTTCCATGTACGTTTCGTCTGACCACCGCGACTGGGACCTGGCCCTACCGTACGTCACTTTCGCCTATAATTCCTCACGCCATGACACCGCCGGTTATTCTCCATTTTATATGCTTTTCGGCCGCGAACCGACCTTACCACTGGACACCCTACTTCCGGATGTTACCGCGCTGCCTAGCGAATATGCTCGTGATGCCATCGCTCGTGCCGACCACGCGCGTCAAGTCGCCCGCTCGCGGCTGTGCGCCTCGCAAGCAAGCCAGAAGCGCCTTTATGACAGCCGCCATCGCGACGTTGCCTTCTCACCCGGTTCCTTAGTACTACTATGGTGTCCTTATCGACGTGTTGGCTTGTCCGAAAAGCTGCTATCAAGATACACGGGTCCTTACCGTATCGTCCGCCAAGTAACGGACGTTACCTATGAGATTGTTCCCGTCTCCCCGACTCTGTCTACTGCAGCTCGTCCCACCGACATAGTTCACGTGACCAGACTGAAGCCTTACTACCTCCCGTCTGACGACCGAGTTTAAAGTGCGCCGAGACGGCGCTTCTACCACCGGGGGTAATGCTACGAAGCGACCATAGTATCTGGGTATGGCTCATACCATCGATGGAGAAGAAGACGAAGACGGGACTGGCTGATGCGCGGACTGTCCACCATCTTGGTTGTTGCCTGGTTAAAGCCTCCCTGTAAATACATTGTAAATCGCCGTCCTCCGTGTCTTTCTCGTAACAATATATATATATATATATATATATATATATATATATATATATATATATATATATATATATATATATATCGGTTGCCGGTGAACGCTTCTCCAACGCGAGCAGTCGGTATTTCTCAATCAAGAAACTCGCTAGGAAACGCTGCCTGCGCCAACATTGTCTCTCGCGGGTGAGAGCGCGTTCTCCTTCCATAATCAAAAGAAGAGGCGTGCAGGACACGGACACAAGGAGAGCAGTGAACACCACGAACGCCGACTAGCAACTGATGCACAGCACAGAGGCGAAAAAGAAGGAAGACACACAGCTTATCTGCGCATGCTCGGAATGGTAGCGCCACCTGTCAAACGGTTACACGTGCCGGTCTTCGCGATAGACAACTCCTAAGGCATTCTATCTCCTCTCTGTTTAAGCTAATCGACGGCTGACTCACACATGCACTTCCACTAATACTGATATGCCAGGCCTCAATCAATAAACGCGTATCTTCGTTCTTATGCCTGTACAGGATCTGCGTTCGTGTTGTTCACTGCTCTCCTTGTGTCCGTGTCCTGCACGCCTCTTCTTTTGATTATGGACTGTTACCAACTCGCTCAACTTTCTGTCCTTTTGAGCTTCATTTCTAGTACCCTGAGCCCTTTTCCATGTTCTCCTACTTATCTGCGCAATCCTTCTTCTTTAGCCCCTTTAATTGCTATTTGTATGTTTCGCGCTAGAACTATGTCGTGGTTTAAACGCAATAATATTATTCCGATGGAAATTCAGATGTTGTGCGGTTTTCTTCTTCCTCCTACGGGACACGCGAACAGGATATGCGCGATTATTTCAGCCGAAGCATGGCGGCAAGTCAGATTTTATCGCCAGTGTTTAGAAGCCAGCTGCGCCACCCGGGGAGACCGTCAAAGGAACCGCACTTTCGCCAATTGGTTAAGAGTTTCCGAGCAGCACGCGGATTTTTTGTGGAGGACGAAGCTACCAGATCTACTGCAAAGTAAGAGGAATTCTTTTTCTACTAAATCGCCGTCGGAAAAGGTAATGATTCTCGGAGACGCCGTTTTGGACGAGAACCACAAGAAAATTCTAGCATTAGGCCCTAAGTACTGTTTTCATCCTAACCTAAAAGAAGTTGACGTTTTAAGCTTACCTCGATGTATAACTAAGGTTATTCCGGAAGTTGAACGGTCTCGCTGTATTTCAGATTGCTTCGCCAGCATCAAGCTTTCGAACGATTTCGTTAAGGCCTCTGACCCTATCCGACCGGTGGTAAATTACTGTGTAGAACATAAGCTTCGACCTGTTTTATCTGATAAGGAAGGTTGTTTTGTAATAATGCCGAATAGCACTTCTTCAGATAAAGCCTCAGCAGCTGTTGAAAAGAACTTTAGACCTGTGAAACTGAAACCTTCCGTAGTAAAACAACGAGCTGTCGATCTCCTGTTGAAACATAATCTAGATAAGGTAGCTTCCAGTGTTAAAAAGGCAAAATTGCTCACTTTAGAATTATTTTTCTCGGCGAAAACCCATAAGCCAGAAATTCCGTTTCGCTCGATTGTATCAGAGTCAGGGACTTGGCAAGTTTGTGTAGCTAGCTATTTGCAGAAGTGCTTAACATCCTCAAGATTTTGTGACCCCTTCCGTGTAGGTAATTCTCAGGCTCTAGTTCAGTTGTTAACAGAGGAAAATCCTGGCGACTGCACAGCGTTTAGCATGGATGTTGAAGATTTGTATTACTCGTTGCCGCATGAAGGTTTACTAAATTGCGTGAAAGAATGTATTCAAGAACAAGGGCAAGAGTCCGGTTTCATAGATAGATGCGGAGTTTCCACAGGTACCTTTCTAGAAATTCTTTCCATGTACTTAACGTCAACATTAGTCGGATACAGGGAAGGCGTGTTTGTGCAGAAATCAGGGATTTGTATAGGTTCAAAGGTAGCCCCTATTCTAAGTGATCTATATTTGAGCAAGTTTGACTGCCGTTTAAAAGAGGCGTTAGGGGACCGCATCATCAGGGTATTTCGGTATGCGGACGATTACTTGGTACTTTGTAGTAAGGATGATTTTGAATCCGTCGTCACCTATGTAAGCGATCAATTTAAACTTAATGGAGATGGTCTAAGGTTTACGAAAGAACTACCGGAGAGCAACGTAATACAATTTTTAGATATCTCGTTGGCATTTGAGCAGAATCACGTGTGTTGGCAGTATTCCCCTAGAGCATCTAAGCCGTTGTTAAACTTTGACTCCAAGCATTCGAAAGTAGTAAAAAACGGAATAGCCTTGTCCTGTTTAAAGTCAGCCCTATCGAAGTCGTGCGTGCACCGTTTGACCATTAGCTTTAATGCGCAGGTGGAGCGCCTCTTAGATGCAGGTTACCCTAGACTAGCCATAGCCACAGTAGCTGAGCGTCTTAAGAAGTCGATTTCGACCGGAACGAAAGCTGTAGCAGAGAGTAACATTAACAAGAAAAAGGTCGTGAGTATTCCGTATATCCACGCAGTTTCGCACAGGCTTAAGAAAGTGGGAAGTAAATATGGGGTTAATGTTGTGTTTACGGCTCCCAATAAGTTAGGAAGGGTTTGTGCTGCAGTGCATAGAAGAAATGAGCAGATGGAAGGTAAGAAGCGAACGGATATCTGTCCGGTTAAGCACCTAGCCAAGAACAATTTCACCGACTGTCGCATGGGTGTAGTTTATAAGATTCCTTTTAGCTGCGGACGTTTTTATGTAGGGCAAACTGCGCGTTGTATTAATCAAAGATTAATTGAACACAGAAGGTCGTTATCAGGTGGGACGCCGTCCAATCTATCCTTGCACTGCCAGGTCTGTAGCTGCATGCCCGAGTTAGACAAAACCGAGATCCTGTACAGGCATAAGAACGAAGATACGCGTTTATTGGTTGAGGCCTGGCATATCAGTATTAGTGGAAGTGCATGTGTGAGTCAGCCGTCGATTAGCTTAAACAGAGAGGAGATAGAATGCCTTAGGAGTTGTCTATCGCGAAGACCGGCACGTGTAACCGTTTGACAGGTGGCGCTACCATTCCGAGCATGCGCAGATAAGCTGTGCGTCTTCCTTCTTTTTCGCCTCTGTGCTGTGCATCAGTTGTTAGTCGGCGTTCGTGGTGTTCACTGCTCTCCTTGTGTCCGTGTCCTGCACGCCTCTTCTTTTGATTATGGACTGTTACCAACTCGCTCAACTTTCTGTCCTTTTGAGCTTCGTTCTCCTTCTTTGCGAGCTGGTACAGCGTTCCTCTAAGAAAGAGCGTTTCCATAGCCAACGCGCGCCTTTCGCTCTCTCTCTGTCTCTCTCTCTCACAAGACAGCAGAGGCATGTGCCGGGAGGCACGCGCCGCGGCGAACGCCGAGGGCGAGCGCGTGCCTCGCAGCACGCGGGTTACACCTGACAAGGTTAGACTAAGAGGAGCTTCGCCCCTAAAAGCACACAGGCTCACACGCAACCTACCAAGCAGTAGGGGAGCATCGAACCCGGGCCGCCCAGGCTGCCAGGCAAGCACGTTAGCGTGAGGCTACGGCGGATCCTGCCACACGGCATATACGTATAGTAAGTAAACCTATCACACCAACAGTTGTGACGGTGGTGCTTGTTTAACGTTAACTGCGCTTATAATCTAGTGGCGTACTGCCATAAACAATGCATATATGTTTTAGTCTTCCGCCTGCTCGATCCCGTAGGAATACTTCAACAAACGGCGCTTATGACACGCACGTCAGCGCACCGTAGCGTGCATTTTTCTTCCACCTAAGAAACGTGTGCTGTGCACGGACATGAGCGCCGACGCGTAGCAGGAGCTATACCGTGTCGGTCGTGTTGGTGCTGTCGACGCTGTGGGCTGGCCGACGCATGCGCCCACTCATGCTCTACGCGTAAGGCGGCTTAATGTCAAAACAATTCACTGTAGGCAATTTTATCCCCGACTTATTTCATCATCATCATCAGCCTGTTTAGGTCCACTGCAGGACGAAGGCCTCTCCCAACGATTTCCAATCCACCCTATCCTGAGCGAGTTGGTTCCACTTTATGCCCGCAAACTTTTTAATTTCATCGCTCCATCTAACCTTTTGCCTACCTCTGTTGCGTTTTCCCTCTCGTGGTATCCATTCCGCCGCTGTTACTGTCCACCTATTATCCTTCCTCCTCATGACATGTCCTGCCCAGGTCCACTTCTTTCTTTTAATTGATAAGATAATATCGGCTACTCCTGTCTGTTCTCTGATCCACTCCGCTCGTTTTTTATCTCTTAGCGTTACCCCTATCATTTTTCTTTCCATTGCACGTTGCGTGCTCCTCAGTTTCATCTCTAGTTTTTTCGTTATTCTCCATGTTTCTGCACCGTACGTTAGTACTGGGAGAATGCAGTGATTGAATACTTTTCGCTTTAATGAGAGCAGCAAGTGTCCGGTCATGATTTCGTAATGCCTTCCGAATGCGCTCCAGCCCATCCTTATTCTACGGAGAATTTCATTTTCCTGGGTAGGAGTTCCTGATATTAACTGTCCCAGATATACATATTCGTTTACACATTGTAAGGGTTCATTGTTGATTTTAAATTCCTGTTCCTTAGCTAAGCTATTGAGCCCGACTTATTTGCATGACGCCTATTCCCACAATGCGTGTGGGATCTGCAAAATTCTTACCTCTGGGTTTCTTTTCGTGGCGCTATCCTTTTAGACTTCGCCACTTCAGCGAGCAGGGAATGGGGTGAGCTCTCCGATACCATTGTTAACATCCACAATTTTGAAGAATTCACGAACAGCACCGAACACAAAGATCATTGCAGGTCACACTATTTCTTAATACGCGTGGGTAATAAGAAAGAAAGAAGTAATTCTTTATCACACCACATACGCACGCATGTGACGCTTTGGATTTGTCGCTATACGCAGATTATTTGCGAATATTCTGCCATACAGCGTCAAAGCTCTCTGTTAATGATATCCTCGTTCAAGAATACGTTCAACAGTCATAGATACGTCTCAAACTTCTTGTTTCTCATTTCTGGTTGTAAGCACAAGAGAAAGCTTTAGTTAAGGCACGTCAAATTTATTTCACCTGCAGGAATGCTGGAAGGTAGAGCAAGAAGTATACAGTACCAGCCTAGAGCATCACGATCAATTTAAAGCAAAAATACATTACAACAGTTCAACAAAACGTCGATTGATAAAGATTCATTCATTCATTCATTCATTCATTCATTCATTCATTCATTCATTCATTCATTCGTTCATTCATTCACTGACATTGCAACCCGTGAGGACTATGGCAGAAGTGAGAGCACATTTAAGTAAAACGCGCCCAACAAAGCATTCTATTAAGTAAAACAATTGGGATATGCAGACACGGGAACACAAAAGCAGAAAAAAATATATAAAGGCTTCAAACAGCAAAGCGCTTTCCTTCGTGTTGTCACAAATTTCTTTCTCTCTCGATTTCTTCTTTCCCTTTTCTGTAGTTGCTCAATGCCGGTTTCTAGTCCACTGCTGCTATCCAATCCGACTTCTCCGCCGCTCTGCCTATGTTCTTAGCTAGTTCATGGCGCGCACGCATCGCCATCTAGCGGCGAGCGATTAAATCCACTAAGGGCTCGCCATCTTCTTCAACCCAGCGCGGGCGCGCGTATTCGTAGCAGACGACGCTTTCCGTTCTGTCGACTTGCCGATAAACCGTTCACTGCTTTCCCACCGCGTAAACAGGCATCGATTGTATAAGCGGTGCTCATGCGATTGTCATGCAGTGCACTTCAAAAGCAATGCTGGGGAAGTGCCCTCCGACGAACGCCCGTAGCAACAAGGGCAATGATGCACCGCGTGGTGGCAAGGTGCTGCCATCTATCGACAACACTTGTTTGCTTAGCCTCGATGGAGCCGGTCACGAAATCGTTTTATGTCATCGATCAAAGCCTAAGCTAAACGTCCCATCTTTCGGGGAATCGAAGCGAAGAACACGCGGACGGTATACTAGTGTCGAAAACAGTCGCATCAAGGCCCCTATGAACATCTGAGCAAAATATCATTGCATTGCACGCACCATAAAACTTGCGATTAGGTTTTAAATGCGGCTAGAGATCGTCTGCCCTCCTCTGAACTAATGGCGTCGCAGGGAGCACCGACTACGCCGCTCGACTTGCTTTGGCGTTTTCTATAAAGATGTAGTACATACATACAGTTTCGTCATGCGTTGAAGCCGAGACGAATAAGCGATGCACCACCGAGGATGTGTCCGCGACCATGAATCATCAGCACAAGTTCCGCGTTAATTAAGCGATCGTATCCGGTGCTCCTTCAGACGTCATTCATTGAGGGAAGAGCAAGCGGTTTTCCAGAGCTCTGTGTTTGAAACGAGACTGCATCGTTCTTGTTGCAATGCAGTAATATTTCGCCTACAAGAGCCTCCACGACTGGTCTGCACCAAAAGGTGTTTAACGTACGCCAACTTTCCCAGCTTTCGATACATTCGAGAGAGAGAGGGACCGTTTCTTTGGCAGAGCAGACAAAATGATGACGCTGCATCTCCTGAGGAAGTGTCAACGCGCCAAAGAGGGGAACACAAGAAATACGCCGCTGGTGGGACCCACTGCCGAACGCTTCGACGTAGCGAGCGTGGATGCGTAACCAAGAGAGCACAAAATCACAAGGTGGCGGTGATGTGGCGTCGGGATATGGATACCTCAGGATATGGATAAATGATGGTAATAGATACACAGGTGTACAAAAAAAAAGCTATGATAGTAAAAGAATAGAGTAATTCCGCAATAATGAAGCATAGGGGGGTTACAGCAGGTACGAGGTAATTCGCGGTTTGTGGAAAGGTGTAATGGTGCCAGGACTTACATTCAGAAACTCAGTGGTGTGCATGAGGTCAGAGGTACAATCAGGGCTGGATGTGAATCAGAGGACGGCCGGACGTCTCACATTGGGCGGCAAGGGGGATATGGGGTGGTCTGACTTTGTGGGAAGGGAAGGTCAGAGTAAAATTAGGTACGAACAGAGATTAACGAATATGAAAGAAAGTAGATGGCAGCGAAGGTATTCAGATATTTGTATAGGAAGAGCGGTGGCTCACAATGGAGGAGGAGAACTAGGAGGCCTACCAGTAAGCATACAGCTGCAGTAACGAAACGGATGGGACGAAAAATAGCGTTAAGAGCATGGTCAGAGCGGCGGAGAAGTCGGATTGGATAGCAGCAATGGAGAAGAAACTGGCATTGAGCAACTACGGAAAAGGGAAAGACGAAATCAAGAGAGAAAAATTTTGCGATAATTCAAAGGGAAGCGCTTTACTCTTTGAAGCAAGTTCCGGTTGCCTGAGAACCCGAAGTTACAGAGCGAAATTCAATAAAGAAGGGGATACATGTACGTGCTGTGGAAAAGCTAGGGAAACGACAGATAATATTTTGATTGAATGTACAGATGTCCACCCAGGTGTAGCTGTAGACACTGCCCTACAGGAGGCCATGGGTTTCAGGGGTAGCACGGGAAAGCTGAATATGTCGGTGATAGAGATAAGTAAAAGGCGCTTAGAGTATTGGTGGCGCAAAGGTATGGAGCAAACACAAACGCAAGGTAGTACGGGTAAGATTGTTACTTCACAGCACTCGTTTGGGCTAGTTGGTGACCGTGTATAATGACTTCAAGACGCGAAAAATGTACACAGACGAAACACAAAAACGACAAAGTTTTCACACAACGTCAAGAAGGTGGCTACACGGCACGAAGTCAATGCGGTTTTTTGTGCTCCCAGAAAGCTATCAAAATTGCGTCCAATGATGCACAAGAGAAAGCGGCCGCCGTGTACTAAGAACCACGATATCAGATACACCGAATGCAAAAAACAAGTCATCTGCCAGATACCTCCGACATGTGGCCGAGTTTACATCGGACAGACGGGGCGATGCTTCAATGAAAGGGCAAAAGAACACGCATGGACCGTCAAAAGCAACGCAGGTGGAAATCTGTCCGAGCACTGCAAGCGGTGTGATTCCAAGAAGCCATGCAAGCCACTATTGCGAGAGACTAGATTCTTGGGGAGCGCACACGATAGAATTGAAAGAGAAATCGTTGAGGCGTTCTTCATAACCAAAGCAGGCAGCACGTGTGTCAGCACAGCCTCCATTTCAGTGAGTGACAAAGAGCTTAATTTCTTAAATGGCCACTTGTAACGCAGGATCTGCTATACCGTTCACATGTTTACTAGTTGTTTTTAGGGGCGAAGCACCTTAAGGTTTGGGTCTGTCCGTCCGTTGTTCCTACTAGCGCGTTACCTTCGAAGAAATGAATAGGGAGTTTGAGAATTGGGGCCCCAAGGAGCTTGGGGACCCAAGAAGCTTGCGACACGCCAGGGCGCATGCGCAGAACCATCTGCGCATGCGCCCTGGCGGGTCGCGAGCTTCCTGGGTCCCCAAGCTCCTTGGGGCCCCAATTCTCAAACTCCCTAATGATGCTACATGTGGGAGGCGCGCCCTCGGCTCGTGCCTCCCGGCGCGCGAGCTCTCATGAACGCGCTACCAGCTCGCAAAGAAGAACGCGCCCTCACCCGCGAGAGACAAGCTTGATGCAGGCAGCGTCTTCTTGCGAGTTTCTTGATTGAAAAATACCGACTGCTCGCGCTGAAGAACCGCTCACCGGCCACCCATCTATATATATATATATATATATATATATATATATATATATATATATATATATATATATATATATATATATATATATATAGGCACTGGATCTTGACTTGCAGACTTGCAATGAAGTGCCGGGAGATTTCACTTGTGCATAGTTGAACCATAAGGATTCGTAGCGTGCGCGTTAACTAAATTAATCCGGAACTCGGCACGATCTACGATGAACTTCCGGAGCTTCGCGCACTCATCATCATTCACTCCGTGGACATGCTGTGAATTTTATGTCAATCATGGTCTTTAATTCTTACCTGTTTTTAATGTGCGGCTCCGCTGTATCTTTTCTTTCACCGAGGGCTCTATAGCACCCCGGTCTTATTGTTCTTAGAATTTATATCGTAATTTGACACGGCGTGTGCCTCATTCCTGTCTTATAACGTTTCATTCACGCCATTTTGCTAAGCAAACCAAGAAAAAAATTGGCAGATCCCACGTGCAGTGGGAATCAAGGAAACGCGAAGCACGCATCAGGAACGTAGAATGGATTAGCATTGTTGTCTCGCTATACCGAGTTTGGTACATATGAGGATAACGAAACGGCCGCAAGAGCACCATGGCTGTGGCATGTAAACGACGCCGCTAATACACGCATGTCATGATTCTAACTTTATGACCTGTCATTTACGTTCGTCATGCAGTCGTGTTGTGGCATGCCAATTTTCGTATACATCCCGGTAACGAAACGTGTGGCATGTAAATCATGTCGCTCATGGCGTGCATATCATGATTTTCATATTGTGACTGTCATTTATGTTCGTCATACAGTCATGTTGTGGCATACCGATTTTTATATACACCCCATTAACGAAACGGCCAGGAGAGCACCAAGACCGCGGCATGTAAATCATGCCGCTCATGACATGCATGTCATGCTTTTCATGTTATGGTCTGTCATTTATGTTCGTCGTGCAGTCATGTTGTGGCACACCAATTTTCGTATACATCCCGTTAACGAAACGGCCAGGAGAGCATCAAGATCGTGACATGTAAATCATGCCGCTCATGACATGCATGTCACGATTTTCATGTTATGGCCTGTCATTTATGTTCGTCATGCAGTCATGTTGTGGCATACCAATTTTCGTAAACATCCCATTAGCGAAACGGCCAGGAGAGCACAAAATCGTAGGCGGCTAGATAGATAGATAGATACGCTCAAAGTCGCCGAAGTTCGCTAAGAAATGCTTCGCACTTAAAATCAAAGCGTTTTGCCTTCTGTTATAACAGTAGGTTGTTTCATGCCAAGCTTTGCTGATACTGCTGTCATCGACCTGGTTTTGGTTTATTCGAGCACGCATAGCGCATTTCTGCTCTCCGTTGCGTCAAACGAGGGCCATCATGCACTTCTATGATTGTGGAAGCTCAGTCAGCGTTTTGGCTTGCCTTCGCCGTTTGTATCAGCTCTAGCCACATAGGCACTGCGCTGTATCATAGTATATTATCACTGCTTCTGAAATAATTCGTCCTTGTTTTGGTGTCACGTGGAAATGGCTGCCTATAAATTCCCATCTGAATGCTCTAATAAATTCAGTTGGTAGTATAAGCGCTTGTCCTTGTCGTTTTTGTGTTTCGTCTGTGTGCATTTTTCGCGTCTTGAAGTCATTACTTCACAGCGGTAACGATAGTAGGCGAGGAGAAAAAGAAGCCACGCATTTCCACGAAGTGAATCATGACGAGTGGGCGAAGCACTAGGGGTCGTTCGGCGCTACCGTAAATCACCCGTGACATTGCCCACCCGTGCATGTAAATGAGTGACAACGCGTGTGTACACTTACACACGCGTCGTCATTCAGGCTCCTGGTATAGGTTCCTGCGCTCCCACGTCGTAGGTCGTGCCGAGTTCCGGATTACATTTAGTTTACGCGCACGCTGCGACTCTTTATTGTTCAACTACGCACAAAGAAATCTTCCACAGGCACTACATTGCAGGTCAAGACCAGTGCCTATAGACCTACTCCATGTTGGTAAACAGTGGTAGGCACCGGCGATATAACCAGGGCTTGTGTCGACGTCGCGGCGCGGAGGCCCCGCCCACCGCTTGCCGCGGCCCTGCACGGTCGCGCCACCGCCGCCAGCGCAGCGTGTGCGAAAGCTGCCTCCGAGCACGGGGCGTCGGAGCGCCGACGGCGTGTTTACAACACTTTGCGAGGGGCAGCCGCGTGAGATGAAGTTGCGTTAGCTCTGTAGGAAGTATTCAATGAATGTAGAAAAGAATGTGCCGACGCCCAGCCATGACAAGATGTGAGAAATTGATTGAAAGGATAAGCACCTTGCCACATGATGCGAACGATCGCGAGCTATCATGTCGGAATCGCTTCACGCGTATGCTTTAATTCGGTAACTACGCAAGGAAGAACCACTTGCAACAGTGAGACCTGTTTAAATACGACTTGAAGATGCCTCAGCTAAAATACTGTTTCAGACTAAAGCCTCTAATCCCTACACGAAATCCTTGCGCAAAAAAAATTGCCCCCCAATCCACCCTGTGAAGGTGTTTGGGAAGCGAAGCTTTTTACGCCGCCCTCACGGTGACTGCGGCGCACTTGATATTTCACACACTACAACGTAACTTTAACCACGGCCTTTATTATTATTTACTTCACAACAATGTTCACTACTGCTTTATGATCGGTGTGATATACACTCAAATTTTCAGATTCCACTGTAGTTACATTCTTTGCCAAGGTTAAATCAAGGCGAGAGCTGCTGGGTTTTGCCTATGACGCTGTTGATCGAGACGATTTTGTTCTTTCCGCCGAGCCTTATATTCACGCTCTTCTTCTGCCGTCTTTACTTTCCGTGGTCTACCCATAGTGGGGTAGTCTAGAAATGAACCGAAGCAGTTACTAGGCTGGAAGGGTTTCGAATGACGTCAACCCTCTTTCATGCAGCTGCATAAGCTTTGCAACAGCTGCAATCTAATCTTACGGACCGCGCCGAGCCTGTTTCCGTTGCTTGCCCGCAGCCTTTATCATCCATCATGTTGGCTCATCGCTTTGAAGCTTGTTTTTGTGGTTTTCCTTGCGAAAACGAGTGCTTAGTTGTACGCTGAATGCCTGAATTCAAGTAAGCTATACTGCTATACCTGCAATTGTTAGCGGTTCGTCGGGACCGTTTTTTGCTTACAACGACGGACACGACAGAACCCTTGGCTGGTAGAGGTACAAAGCTTCGCTTTAAAACAAATGTAACGGAATAGGTACTCAAGCATGCGATATTGGTGACGCTATAAGCTATGTAAATACGGCTGTGATAACGCACGCACACAGAAAAAGCAATAACGTGCCAAGGACAAGGCTCTCAAATAACTGCCAGCAAGGCGCATAACCGCGGCTTGCGGCTCTACCCATACGCTCAGTTCCGAAGGCGTGAAGTCCTGTAACGACGCGGCAAATTTCACGCGTGTAGTTCATTCGAGTAGTCTGACAATCGAAAAAAAATTAAAGCGCATCGTAACCACTACAGCATTGCCAAAGACACTCCTAGTGTGTATGCTATCAAACACTAGCAGCTACTAGCAATTTGCAAAAAGCGTCGCTGTAATCGGCCTTTCGCTCACGGCTACGTGAATTAAGCTCTTATATATTTGTTTCATTTGAGTGATTGAAATTCGTATGACGTATGCATAGCTTCCCCACTTCAATAACACACGGCGACCGCGATTACTTCTGCACATCGAGCTAAGCTAACGTCGTGCGCGCTTTGCGGTAAGCGTCGTCGCTCTGTGTCCGCACTTGTTTATGCCAAGAAACTTGGTGTCGAGCATTACACTTGACAAACTTGTGACAATTCTCTCAAATGAAACAAGCCGCACTAACGCTAAATAATTACACATATGCTTAGTCGTGACGAAAATGTTTGGCGCATAACCGATGCGCCAAACAGCCGGCATTACAGGTTCGTCCCTTTCCTTGAGACAGACATAAGCAGGAAACCGATAAAAACCTATCGCACATATCTTGTGCGTTGCTGAGCAACCAACCCACGGCGCACGTCATCGGTGAACACTTTTTTCTTCATTTCACGGCGGTGAGAGCGCCCGCACCAGCGAAAACGCAGCGGCTGCTAGGGTAGGCGCGCCGGCGGATGCCTACCATGCGAAACCAAAACTCCCGACGACAGCGCCACCGCATCTTCGTGACGTAGGCCTGGTGGAATAGGTCTATATATATATGGAGTGGCCAGTGAACGGTTGTGCATCGCGTGTAGTCGGTTTTTTTTTTTTAATTAAGAACTCGCCAGCAGACGCTGCCTGCGTCGGCATTGTCGAGGGCGTGTTCTCGTTCCTCGCGAGCTGGTACAGCGGTCATCGCAGAAAGAACGTTTCCATAGTCAAAGCGCGCCGTTCGCTCTCAAACATTTGCATCTAGCGGAGCTGCCGTGGCGCCTCTATCGGTCTCATCCGGAAGCTTGGGCCAGCTGTTGCGCATGCGCAGTGGAGGTGTGAACGGCGCAGGGAGGCAACAGGCTCCACCATAAGCTGCTTCGCATCTAAAATTAGTTGTGAAAATGAGTGTGATTCGGGAAAAGAAACGTTCGTAGAGGAAAAAATAAAGCTATAGCGTGGTCGCCCGCGGGCTACCGCCGCGTTATAAAGTGGATGCTCCTAATATCCATTTATCCATGAGGCCGTGCATACCTGGCCGAAAATGGATCGCGTTGGCGCACCAGCGGAGGTGACTGCCCTCCTGACAGCTGTCGGTCTTATTTGTGTAGATGAGTAAGAACGGATGGCGGATGTTCTTCCACATTTTTGCTGGTGTCAGTGTTGTATTGGCCTTGTACGTAATGGCCCCAAGGACCGCCACAAGAGATACGGCCGCTGCTGTCGCTGCGACGTATAGTAAACGACATCACGTGAGTCGCCACCGCAGCTTGCTGGCTTTCTTCCCGAAGACGGTTGTATTTTGAGTGCTTCCTTTCGAGCGTTTATTACTGCTCGGTCGTACGGTGATGGGCGTGCTTCGTGTAGCTTTCACGCGTGCCCCCGAAACGAAGCGCCCTGCCACGTTGGTGGCCTGCTGAGGTCCAGGGATGGAATGACGGCACATCGATGGAGGCGGAATGTTGAGGCCCGTGTCAGTGCACCCCAAATGGTTTAAATTTCCGGAGCCCTCCACTACGGCGCCCCTCTTTGGGACGTAAAACCCCACAAATGAGTGAAGCGGATTGCCAGAAAAAGCTGGGAATGGGGCAGGCAGCCAAACGTTCATTCTAGGGTGTGCAGCAAGCATTTTCGCGAAGTAGATTTCTTACACGGTATTGGAGCTAAAATGTTCAGTGAGTACGGTGTCGCCAAGGCCGCGTCGCGTAGAATGTTTTCTTGTTCTTTTTTTCTTTTTCGACTGCTTTCCTAGAAGGGCGCTCGAGCAAACGAGCCGGCGAAAGGCAGGTGCGTCGGGTTAGTCCCTCCGTACCCTAAACGAGCCTGCGCACCGCAGGGAGTCTTCTTGACGACGTGACACAGAAAATGAAGACCATGTGTGCGCGTCGCGGCCAGTTTCTGGAAAGCGTTGTTTGTATTAGTTTTGTGGCGAGGCCGGATGCACGCGATCATAAAAGCTCGTGGAGAATCGTTACCTTCGACCTGCCTGAGTGGTCTGTATAAGCCGTTTTCCTATTGGTGGGAGGCAGTGGTGCTCCGAGAGGTTCGTGTTGCCGTGGATGCTGAAAAGTGCTATTTAAGCGGCGACACTGGCCTTTTTTGGAGAGCGGACTAGGGGACCATGACGCTCGAAACCACGGGGGACCAGTTCGGCAGGCCGACGGGGTATGATACCATTTTCTATGTTGTATAATTTTTGCCCTGTGTGTTTTCTAACTTCAAGATGTCTTAGCTAAATAAACCCCCCAATGAGTGCTCTCCCAATTCACTGTGTCGACTCCTCATCGCTTGCCTGCGCGGAGTGGCTCCCACGCCTCTTCGTCTTCCTGACCTTCCGATGCGTCTAACATTAACGGCCCCGACGTTTCGCTACAACGGCATGAAATTGCTCAGGATACAGTCATTCGAATTTACGACGCTTATTCGCGCCTGTAGATGTACGTGGTGTCTTGCTCTCGGAGAAATGCCGTCGCAAAACACGAGGGCGTGTTTTGACATCGTCATCCGTCAAGACACCCTGCGCAGAGATTCGTGCAAGTAGGAACCGTGCGTGGAGGTTGCAGATGACCACTCATTGTCAAGCGAAAGCGGTTATGCTGGCGAGATTGCCAAATCGACTGCGTCGCGACGAATGCTGCGGACATTTATTGCTATGGCGGCGTGCGCCTTACGAAACCTGCATGAAAGGTTATGGGATCTTAATTACCAATATCAAAGCATCATCGCACTTTCAGTTACTCACCCAAAATAGGGCGAAGGCATGGGAAGCATGCACCGTCGTCAATGCTGACCGAACTCGACTCGGCAAGCTAACTGTACGTGGGATGTGTGCGTACTTCCAGTATGGTAAATTTGCTGATAGATTACCTTTCATGTGAGTGGAGTCTTCACGTTTGTACCTCTTGGCAGCGCTGTTAGGCGGACTCAGGGAAAAAAAACACAAACGAAATGCCAACAAGTGTGCCTGATGTTCCAAGTAGCCGCAACATAAGCACTGCTCTTCACGCTGCGCCGCAGCGCGGACGCGCTCCGACAAGAGTGGACGACGCGGCGGTACGGCGTACTGGCTCGCTAAACACATCTGCTGGCCTGTGTTGCAACTATAGTATGGGCATATACAACGCTTGCATCACGTAAGCAACTCTGTCTGACCGGACCGCACGATTGGGGACGTCGTACACTTCGCAGGCGGTATCACGTGGTGTCATATTCTACGTCACGGGGAGGTTCCGGCAGATGGCACCAGGGCATGTGCCCGAGTGGCTCGATGCACGCTACTGCGTACAGGGTGGTGACATGTTGGGCAACACCGCCATATTGTGTCCGAGCACGCAGAGGGGCGATATATGGCAGACACACAAAATTTAACGTTGGAGTGTGCTGAATCTGATAAATCTTGTTCTCGCCGTTTAACGCGTGAGTCTGTCATTTATTTACACCTCAGCACAAAAGCGGCGGCGTCAAGTTCTTCGACGCAATATGGCGGCCTGTCGGTCAATGGCTGTCGCCACCGAGGAGAAGCGGCGTTGACATCGAGGCATCCTCGAGGCGAATACGTCCGGCGTCACGGAAGCAAAAATAAAGCGCCACTGAACAAGAAAACAGAATGGGCGGGCACGGGAGGCATCCCGGCGTGGTATGGGAAAACTCCTGGTGGCACCATCCGCATTTTGTAGAGGGCGCTTCTTACCAGGGCTAGGAGAAGAAGGTGGCCACTTTTACGATAAGTATGTGGGGGGAAACAAAGAAGAAAAGTGGGCCCTCGTCACTGCCTAATGTACGCCCACCGTGCCTGTCTGTTCGCAGTACTCCGCCCGTGCCTGCTTCGGAACAATTTCGACAATCCAGCTTTCCATACGCACACACACATAACTGGCAAAAGGGGCGGTCAGTGGAATGGACGAAAATATGCGACACAAATGGCCGCACTTCGGATCTACACCAGTGTGCGAAAAACGAGGCGCAAAAGGAAGCAGTTCCGAGAAATGCGCCAAGCGCAGCAGTTGCTGGCATGACGAGGTTACTGTAGTGTTGCGCACGCAAGCTACAACAAAGAGGCAAAGGCACGCAGTATTTTGCTATTATATAAAATCGTAGGATGCGCTCGAGAATGCAAACGAAAAGGTTAAAGGATGCAGCATTGCACGGTCGTGACAACTGACGTGAGCCTTCAAAATGTAAGCGAAATGTACATATTAAAAAGAGTTCAAAATAACAATAAGGAGAAGAAAAAAGGAGGCTGACATCAGCGAAGAGAAAACACATTGACCGCCGGATATATATATATATATATATATATATATATATATATATATATATATATATATATATATATATATATATATATATATATATATACAGACTAAAGCGAGAAACAAGGCAGGAACGGTGGTGACAAGGAAGATGACCCTTCGGAGGAAGAAGAGGAAGAAACTCGTAGAGCGCGCGCCACGCGGACGAGACGACTTACCTCCGAACTAAAGTGCCACAGCCGTGCCTCCGCTTAGCGAACAAATAAAACAAGGACGAGACAAAGAGGCACGTTCTGAGAAGGAAAGAAAGGCGAGCAGCCGCCCTCGTGACGAAGAAGGGTTTTTCTTTTTTTGAGAGAGAGAGAGAGAGAGTACGTCAACATCCCAAAGCGACGTTCAAAATAAACAGTGCAGGAGGCTGTCCCGCGGGGACACAGTAGGGTTCGCCACTGCACGACTATCTACCACTCAGCAAACAAAAGCAAACGAGATATACCAAGCAAAGAAAGAAAACAAAGACCGAAATTCAGCGGCAATGACAACGATGGTGACCCTTCAAAAAGAGAAAAAAAAAATCCCCTCGTCAAGGGAAGACCCTCCTTTCAACGTTCGGCGTCCCAGTATATCCGGCAGCGCCATACCTACAGAGGGTGTCATAAATTCTACGGGAAGGCGTCGACAAACAAAAAGCCGCCAAGAGAAAAGCGCGTACGACAGACAGACGAAAATGTATACGAAGCGACGAAATGCCGCTTCTTCAGACGCTCGCTTGCGCGGCCGTCCGAGAACAGAACGAGCTTTTGGGGACAGCCGAGAGTGGTGGGGGTAAATAAAACGTATAAGGACATTTTAGCCGGGCCAACTTGCTCGTCGTCAACGGAATCAAGGTGCCTGATTTTTGTTTTTGCGGCCCCTCGCAGAGTGCCGTGGCAAGTGCGCCTCGAATATTCGGAGCATTTTCTCGCGTCTGAATGCGAGAAAGAAGCTAGACGGCCGACAAACATGCTCCCTGAACAGTGAAGTCTTTGGCCAGTTGGTAAGTCATACTTGTGGAGGAGAGCGCTAAAATTGAGGAAGAGTAGGTGTGTAGAGGAAAGACGCTCACTCACAATTGAGTTTTTAGTCATTCGAAATGGAGCCATCTGCCTGGAACCTTGAGCTGCTCATGTGCCGACGTCTAAAAGATTCTGCGAAAGCAAACCCAAAAATTAAAACCGAGAATAACAAAAAAACGTGTGAAGATGACCTAGATCCAAGCGTGTGTCGCTACATAGAAGCATTAGGTGCAAGTATCTTACTTCATCACTCGCACGTGCGGAAAAAACACAACCTAATAACAAAGCAGCATGGAAGGAGCAAAACGCGCCCTTGTCATTTCAACCTTACGCCAGGAACATTAACTCTTTTTCCTTCAGGTGTAGCCTGAAGCAAAAAGTAAAGAAAGAAAACAAAATGTAAGCTAATCAGCATTCAGTCGTCTATGTTTCACGAAGAAAATCGCGTACGCCTTCGTAACCGTTCTAAATCCCCGAACAGTCGCACCAAAAGAGAGAGACAAATTTGAGCCCATCTTTCGCAGTGCTACTCTTGGAAACCCTTTACACTGAGTACTGCATCGTCGACATGATATAAAGAAATGCTTCAGAGACCCGTGCTCGCGAAAATAAATGTGAAAATAAACGTTAAAAAAAATCTGCTGTGATGACTATACATGAAAACGACAACCATTAAATACTGCATAGGAGGCGACTCTCTTGCTACTGTAAACAGACATAATTATCTCCGGGTGACAATAACGTCGGAATGAATACATATCGGAAGTTGAGACGAGGTCAACGCGGAAACTTGGCTACTTAAAAAGACATTTGCGGAAATCTGCACACGGGGTTAAATTAATAGCGTATAAAACTTTAGTCCGTCCAGTATTAAAATATGCATCGATAGTTTGGAATCCATACACGCAAGACAACATAAACAAATTAGAGTCTGTCCAAGAGAGAGCGGCTAGGTATGCATATCGCTCTTCTGCGAGTGCTTTGGTAAAGAAAGCAGCTTTACAACGCCTACAAAAGCGGTGCCAACGCAACCGATTAAAATTCATGTACCTGTTATTCCATGATAAACTTAGTACACAGAAACACACTTACATAGAGCCGATGTCCAGGCGAGCGAACCAGCCACATCACAATAAAAGAAATAAAAGAATATGCCTGTTACACCGAAACTATTGCTCATTCTTTTTTTTTCTTCTTTTTTTTCCGAAGAGAATTCGTGAATGGCACTGCGTACCAGCGAGCGTTGTGGTATGTCCAACTACTGATTCTTTTGTACAGGCTCTTCAGTTGTAATCGCTTTGACAATCATTAGCAACCGTTATAGTTTTAAATGTGTCTTGCACTTTGCTCCTTCGAGAGCGCATTTTAAACCCATTTCTTTTAACCCCTTTTAGTTTATGTAAAATGTTTATCGCGTATTCACTTTCTTTCTGCTATGAGCTTATGCATACGAGTGCTTGAAAAGTTGCGTGTATGCTTTTCACCTCGCTTTTCAGAAGAGCTTTCTTTTCGCCTTTCTTTTTATTCATGTGACACGACTGCTGAATCTCGGTGTGTAATCTTCGTGTTTGCACTTGTTACTACCCACTCCTGCTTACAGCCTCGTCCAGAGGCTATACTGTATAAATAAATTTTGTTCATGCGCCACAGAAAGTGGGTATGTGCCAAGCAGCTGTTGGCGTAGTCGTGCGTTGTAAGAAGGGTCAGGAGGTGTGGTGAGAGGGTAAAGAGGAAGGAAACGACGAGGGAAGAGGGTAACGCATGGCATTTGCCTTTTACAGCCGCGAGAGTCATGTAGGCTCCCTCTATCATATTAAGGGCTTTACTCCCTACCCGAGAGGTCGGGGTGGCGCCGCCTGGCAGGAGAGCGCGGATGTCGTCACGGCAAGGCATGGCCTCCGAGATGGCGGCGCGCGGCGGGTTTTTAAACCCGCGCCACCATCTCGGAGGCCATGGGCAAGGAATCGTGCATATCGGCTGCCTCTCCCCCCTGCCGCCGCGGCGCGCCTAGGAAACGCGCTCGCGTCTTCGCTCGCCTCGTCGCATTTGCGTATAGTGCGGTGTTTATGTTCGTCTTGCGTTCCTCGGGCTCCCAAGTGATATAAAGAAAACAGCATCGGATATGAACCCGGCAGCGATATATCTGTGTTGTGCACAAATGAGCGCGCGTTCCATCGTGCATACTTCGAAGCGGGTATCATTATGCTAGTCACGGCGCATTTATATAGAGGAAATTTAAGAACAAGCATGCACTTCACACAAGAAAGGCGGCATCTGCGATCCTCCACGACGGCGTGCGCCTCATAATTGCGTCGCGGCTTTAACGCACAAAACACCGTAATTACTGCGTCGTTCTCAGCTTGACGCTTCAGAGGACGGTGCCTGGAGTTTTATTTGCATTGGACGCATCCGCGTATCTGCAGACAACGTTTCTGCCAAGCCCGCTGTCTGCTCCCAGTCGCAAAAGCATCACGCAGTGTCGAGCCTCGCCAAATATATCTCTAAAATGCTCGCCCTACAATATCGCACCAGCTGTTGCTTCAGTATGCCCTGTGTACTCGTTCGCTCACCGTAATGTTTCCCTTCGCGTTCCTTTCTCTTTTTCTTGCAATATAATGTTGGTGGCTGTGTTTACTACGAAAGAAGACTGCATGTTAAGTAATCGCTCAGCTTTTTAAATGCGAAGCATTTCTTAGCGAACTTCGGTGACTTTGAGCGCATCTATCTATCTATAGATAGATAGATCTATCTATTGTTGGGGTCCTGGTGGGGATGCAGGAGTCGGGCCGCCGGTCCTAGGATCCACCGCTATCAGGCCGACGTTTGACCCATCCCGACTCCAAGGGAAGGTTGCCGGAGTGCGGAGTAGACACGGAGACGATGACGAGTCAGAAGAGGAAGAAAGATGATTTATTTTACATGATGATCGGATCTCTGCGCTTGTCTGCGTTCGTATTATATACATCACTATGTACAAAAGAGTCCAATGACGACGTTGTCTCCGCCCTCGAAGAGAGGAGGTCACGCCCCGCCTTCGCTGCTTCTCGGTGGCAAGGTATGACGTGACCCGGGTGGCAGCCGATGCTGAAATCCGGAGAAGGTACGGTTCGGAGAAGAGGCTTGCTGAAGAACAACATCAACAGCACAAATAAAAGCGCTCTTCTCGGCCTCGTCCTTTTGACGACACACCGCCGTGTTCTCACAATGGGGCCGCCGTAGGGCCACCGGCTTGCAGCAGTCCTGAGTCCGGTGTGCTGCTGTACCGCTCCCGCTGCGATGATGCTGCCCAGAAGTTCATATTTCCAGAAGCGGCACAAACACGCACACCGCACGACCCACCGCCGGTCCAGGCGTTCCGGGAACATCACGCGGGCCGGTCGGAAGCTCGAGGCAAGCGGTGAACAAGGCCGTCGCTACAGCGTCCAAACAATGCCCTTGTCTCTTCGAGACGGCAGCCCGGCGAAGTACATTCGTGGGAACGCAGGCCCACGCGCTCCCCACGGTCATCTTCCTTGAAAAGTAGATCCAGCGGCCACCGGCAGCAGCCTCCCTCCACCACATCCATGGGGGGCCTACGCCGATCTTAACAGTCCCTCCGGCGCCAGGAAACTCTCGAATGGCCAGGAACGCAATTGCTGTCCATGAGAGAGATCTAGGGCTTGATGAAAATTGTGGGCATGCGGCTCGAACATCCCGCAAGGACGAACCGCAGCCAGAACAATCCAAGCGCCACAACACTACACCACGCGCAGGCACTCAGAATCTGCTTCGGATCCACCAGGCTTATCAAAAACATTAAATCACCCCCAAAAAATTTCGGACTCCTTTTAAGCAAGTGACCATCTTCCCTCGCAAAGTTTTGCTCGAGACAAACCTGGGGCAGCTATGGAAGAGTTCCCACTCCAGAACTACCTAAGAATTGGTTCTACAGAATTTGTCGAGCAAAAGGTTAACAATGATGGTACCCACTTTAGAATTCAAACTATCCTGCTGAGTCCGTCAGCTCCTCCACTGACCTTACATTTCCCATACCGAGCGGTAAAGCATTCTTGGAGGATCGGAATCCGTCGGAGCAAGCTTCCATTCTTTTAAGGCCTTTCGCCTAACCCGATAAGCGGACAGCGATCAGTCTCGAGAGCAAGATCCGCTTCGTGCACGCAACTGGCAATTCACTGTGCCACCCATACAAAGCATACACGTTACTTTTCAAACGCACTACAGATATCCTCTCTCACTGTCAGCTAATTTACCACCTTCAAAAGAAATGGAATGTTCTCCGTGCTCTCCTTATTTAACTTGAAAATAACGCCCGATCCTCTGTCACTCACATCGTCTTGAAGTACAACGTAACATTCTTAACCTTCAAACTCCCACTTAGGATAAGAACTTCAACACAAACAAAACTCACTTACAAAACTCACTTCTAAACTAAGTTTACAGAACACATTTACGCTGATAAGCCTAACTAGTCTGTGGTGCCCGAAGCCCACTCTCCAAAATTACACATTAAGTGTTCAACGAACAACTTACTAAAGAAACAACCTTAAATGCACTGCTGGCATTTCACGCAACTCGACAACCGACACCACCTACAGTGTCATGAACATTTCCTCAATGTAATGTACTCCTTCACAACTGCAACGAGCTCTACGCAAATGAAAATCGCTCTAAGTGCAACCTACTAACAACATCGCCTAGTTTACCGCTTCCTGACTCAACAACGCTATTCCTCCATTGAGCGCTTCAACATAACGCGGTTCTCAATCACAGTGCCTCAAACTGACCGTACACTTCTTTGTTAGCTGACACGTTGTCCTTTTGACCAACTTCACGTAACTGCGCGTACTAACCGCTACAGCAGCCAGTGCTTACTCGAACTAATCTATAAGGCCGCACACATGAAAATAAGAAAAAAATATGGCACTGCTCAAGCGCTGTAAACTAAGTGTCAAAAGTACACGACAAGACTGCACCCCTGAAGCCAAACTTCTCACAAAACTGACTTGGCTTTACACTAGAATGAGCTCTGAAATGCGCCTTTATTTACGCAGAGTGTAATACACAGTACAAGCTACTAAATTCACAAATGTTGGTTTCGCGAAATGACTCCTTCCTCAGAAATTAAGCTCAATAAGCGCTTTTACAACAGCCTAATCTGACTTCAGTACTACTACACTGCTCATTTTTCTTAAAACTGTCTCAAGAACCTATAATGAATTAACTGAAGTCGTTTCTTAAAAAGAACTACACTCTTGCATGCGCTTGTGAAGTGACCACATCGGACCGCTCCCCGTTCCCCGTACCCGAATTCCTTTGATTCGAACCCTATGGGGTCTCGGTCCCGACGGCTTTCTCGCTCGCCATAGACGCACACCGCAAGCTGTTCCACGTGTTCTGCTGTCATGCTTGATTCGGCTTCGCGGTCGCTTTCTTTCTGTCCTCTGACGGGCTAACCTGAAGCATAGCTGGAAGGTCGGTCTGTCTCGCTTTCTGCGCCCTGTCGCGGGACGCTCAACTGCAGTCTTACCAATTAGACACGGCTGGCATCGCAAACAAAATCTAGCCAGTGCTTTTGGCCGTGCAGGGTGCCTGTTACTGACCAAGCCACTTCGACCCGCTATTCTCTTCCAGAACATCACTTTTCCCCTTCGTCGGAGGGGCCGCATCCGTTTACTGAGAACGTGCCTCTTTCTAGTTCGCCTTACCGAACGGGACAAAGAGCATTTCCTCCTGCCGCGAGTTGGGCTTGCCCTCTGTCTCGCGCGCTCCCTCGCTGGTTCCTTCAAGCGCTTCCGCGGTGCTGCTCGAGCACGCTTTTTTCTTTTTCGGCGGTGTTTACGGACACCCGCCGCGCTTGAACTTTCCACTGAACTTAGCTTCGGGTATTCAAACTCTTCGGATGCCCCTACGATTGCCTCGTCCTTTTCCATCGAAGAATCGATCGCTTCACAATTCGCGGAAAGGATATCTCCTTCTTCAAGGACCTCTGTAGCACTGTTCAAAGCCACATTTACACCTGGCTCGCACTCTGCTATTTCTCCTGAATTAGTTTCAGGCAGTTCTTTGTACTGCCGCTCGCTGCTACAAAGTGCGTCGCATGCATTGCCCTCCAAGGTCTGACCATTCGTGGAAGCCTCTACACTTTCGTCACTCATTTTCTGGACACCTCCTTCACAACACTGAGACTCCACTTTACTACAGCTTCTGGCCACTTGGCCCCGTTCCTCACAGTTGCAACTAACATCTGTCTGCTGCGGCTGAAATTCTCTCAAAAATATATCGGTATCTTTAGAGTATTTCGCCTCCTCCAGCACAATACCCTCACTTTTGTCACTTCCGGACACCTTGCATTTACCGATGTTTTCCCTTTCTTCCGCAACTAGACCACCATCCTTAGAAGCTGCCTCGCTATGATAAGAGCACTCCGTTTTACAGCTCCTGGAAGCTGTCTCGCTCTCATCATAGTCGTTCTCTCGCCTAGAGTTACTGGCTACTTGGCCGCGCTGTTCACAGTTGTAATCAACTGTTTCCTGTGCTTGAAACGTGCACGCGACGTTAGCGAACGCCTCACAATCTTCCGCCATCTCAAGCACCTCTTTCTTTGTCTCATCCTTAACGGAGACACCAGTACGCCTGAACAAGGATTCCCGCACTTTACTTTCCTTACGCTTTACGCCTGCTCTTTCAGGAGTTCCGCTAATTCCTCCTTGAAGCGTTAACCGATCCCTCTCAATTTTGAGCTCCAACAATTTCCTCTCCCTTTCTTCTCTTTTTCATAGTTTCTTTGCTTCCTCCCTCTCTTTCTCGTATGCTCTTTTGGCTTCCTCCTCTTTCAGATTTTCCTGAACAAGACCCCAAGCGAATTCAATGTCTTCCTCACTGCTACCACTTTCGTCTATTAATTTCAATAGTTCACATTTAGTCATCGACTCTTCCCACTCGAGTGCCAACTCGTCGCACAACTGCAACAACTCTGCCCCTCGCAACTCACTTAGGTCCATGGCCACTGCTTAAAACGAAGGTTTTGCTTGCGAACAGATGCTTAAAACCTCGCACTATGCATTTGAACGCACACACACACACACAGGAATTCAAATTGTTAACCCAGAATTTGAAGCCTGGTAAACCTCAAAGCAAAAACCAAACGCTCACCCGCAAATGCAGTGCCATGTCACCAGGTTCATCCCAGCCGCTGCCATCCAAATATTGGGGTCCTGGTGGGGATGCAGGAGTCGGGCCGCCGGTCCTAGGATCCACCGCTATCAGGCCGACGTTTGACCCATCCCGACTCCAAGGGAAGGTTGCCGGAGTGCGGAGTAGACACGGAGACGATGACGAGTCAGAAGAGGAAGAAAGATGATTTATTTTACATGATGATCGGATCTCTGCGCTTGTCTGCGTTCGTATTATATACATCACTATGTACAAAAGAGTCCAATGACGACGTTGTCTCCGCCCTCGAAGAGAGGAGGTCACGCCCCGCCTTCGCTGCTTCTCGATGGCAAGGTATGACGTGACCCGGGTGGCAGCCGATGCTGAAATCCGGAGAAGGTACGGTTCGGAGAAGAGGCTTGCTGAAGAACAACATCAACAGCACAAATAAAAGCGCTCTTCTCGGCCTCGTCCTTTTGACGACACACCGCCGTGTTCTCACAATGGGGCCGCCGTAGGGCCACCGGCTTGCAGCAGTCCTGAGTCCGGTGTGCTGCTGTACCGCTCCCGCTGCGATGATGCTGCCCAGAAGTTCATATTTCCAGAAGCGGCACAAACACGCACACCGCACGACCCACCGCCGGTCCAGGCGTTCCGGGAACATCACGCGGGCCGGTCGGAAGCTCGAGGCAAGCGGTGAACAAGGCCGTCGCTACAGCGTCCAAACAATGCCCTTGTCTCTTCGAGACGGCAGCCCGGCGAAGTACATTCGTGGGAACGCAGGCCCACGCGCTCCCCACGGTCATCTTCCTTGAAAAGTAGATCCAGCGGCCACCGGCAGCAGCCTCCCTCCACCACATCCATGGGGGGCCTACGCCGATCTTAACACTATCTATCTATCTATCTATCTATCTATCTATCTATCTATCTATCTATCTATCTATCTATCTATCTATCTATCTATCTATCTATCTAGCCGCCTACGATTTCGTGCTCTCCTGGCCGTTTCGCTAATCGGATGTTTATGAAAATTGGTATGGCACAACATCACTGCCTGACGAACAGAAATTACCGGTCACAACATGAAAATCATGATATGCTTGTCATGAGTGGCATGATTTACATGCCACGGTCTTAGTGCTCTCCTGGCCGTTTCGCTAATGTGATGTTTATGAAAATTGGTATGGCACAACATGACTGCCTGACTAACATAAATGCCAGGTCATAACATGAAAATCATGATATGCATGTCATGAGTGGCATTATTTACATGCCACAGTCTTGGTGCTCTCTTGGCCGTTTCGTTATTGGGATGTATAGGAAAATTGGTATGCAGCAGCGCGACAGCATGACGAACGTAAATGACAGGTCATAACATTAGAATCATGACACGCGTGTCATGAGCAGCATTATTTACATGCCACAATCTTGGTGCTCTTGCAGCCGTTTCGTTAATGGGATATATACCAAAATTGCTGCAGCACAACACGACTGCATGACTATCATAAATGACAGGTCATAATAAGAAAATCATGACATGCATGTCATGATGTTCATGTTATATGTCATGACACGGCCGCTGGATGAAAAACACACCCTGTCTTTTTCATCGAGCGGCCGTGGTCATGACCGGCATGATTTACATGCCACGGTCCTGGCGCTATACTGCCGTTTCGTTAATGGGATGTATACGAAAATTTGTTTGGCACAACATGACTGCATGACGATCATTAGTGACAGGTCATAACATGAAAATCGTGACATGCATGTCATGAGCGGCATGATCTACATGCCACTCGTTTCGTTAATGGGATGTATACCAAGATTGCTATGGCACAACACGACTGCATGAAGAACGTAAATGACAGGTCCTAACGTTATAATCATGACATGCGAGTATGAGTGGCATCGTTTACATGCCACTTTACATGCCACAGTCATGGTGCACTTGCAGCCGTTTCGCTAATTTCATATGCACTAAACTAGGAATAGCGATACAACAATACAAATCCATTTTACATTCCTGATGCGTGCTTCGCATTTCCTTGATTCCCACTGCACGTGGGATCTGCCAATTTTTTGTTGTCAGCTTGCCTCTTGGTGCATCATCGTAGCAGCGGTGCTGTCGGGCTCACGTGAGCCGATTTACATAAACTGGCAAGTATATTTGCTTGCAGTTGCATTATACCCTTGGTCTGTATCAACCGGTACGCATGCGCAAGACTGGTGGATCCACCACTGCTGTGGAAAAACGTTTATTACGCGGGCCACATCATTGAGCGCGCCGTCGAAATATAGTTCAGCACACGAATTTCAACTTTATGGCATTTTTATTCTTATTTTCTTTTTTTGTAACTGGCTGCTATCAGTAGCATTCCACGTGAAATAAGAGATTACTGTTCGCGACGCGGAGGTAGATCAACCCATCTGGTCGTGCAAACACGGTACGAACATACATAATCGCTGGCAATCGATCGTCGCCAACAAAACTGCACATACTCTAGTACCAACATATTAGTATTCCAGAAGACCTCTGATTAATTTTTTTTTTTTATTTTGGGGGTTTAACGTCCCAAAACCAGCTCACCAGAAGACCTCTGAGGCTGTCATTACTAATTTGTGTGATTTTTCATATATTCTAAGCGTATGACATACATGTTTAGCTGAAGTGCCCTGCGGCACATATCGCGATTGTGTCAGATCTCTTAGATTGCTTGCAGGACACATGTAAATCGCACGAAAATCCGCAACTCAGCTACCCAATACCGCAAACTGGCTAACTACATTTGTGATGCTTCGGGACACACATAAACATCACAGTCCAAGCGGATTATGCGGTACGATTTAGCAGAAATATCTTCGTGGCGCCGATTTCTCGGAATCCCCGCTAACTCGACGTTTCAACGTGCATCGAAATGCCTCGCATTTCTGATTAAGCAGCATCTTTCCGAAGCTCCAGCTCGAGACGCCAGTTCGCCCTTCCCAAATTTTATTATCCGACCTTTCCTCAGGTTAGTTGGTCTTGGAGAGTACCGAGAACTTGCACCTTCTGCCTTGCGAAATCTTTACTTCGGAATTGAGCTGTATGAGATAACCATGGCATCGGAAAGGGACCGGGTGTAATACAAGCTGTGGTTCAGATGTGCAGTGGTTCAAGCAGTCAAGCGGACGTCGTGGTACAGGAAGGTACGGCATCCGTGTTCGTTCGGGGGTAGAGTCACTGCGAAAATTTTCAGAGTATCGCAGCTGTTTTCCGCGCGCCTCCGGCTCTGCGATTGGTTGGCTCACTCGAGTCACGTGATCTATCTCCGCCATATCCCTTCCAGGCGCTGTACATGCAGGGCAAGCGCACAGGGCGGGAGGACTTTCAGCACCTCGCCGCATCGCGCTGTGAGTCGAGCAAAATCTGAGGAGGATTCCTTTTTTTTTTTCGTTTCGAGAGGACAAGTAACAATTAATGTTCTGCGCAGCTTCATATATTGAGTTCGCCGCAAAGATATCGCGCTCTCGAAGAACAATAATTTCGGCGCTCACGAACGTGAAGTTTACTGGGAAATCTGTCGTGGAAATGGACCATGGTATTCGCTGTGCCGAGGCACATTTAATTATTGTCAAGCCGATTATGTGTAAAACCACCAATCCGTCAAGTGTGCAGAACAGACGGCCTGGCTCGCCTACCCTCTGCACATGGTAGTGACTCACCCTGAAGCCTTAGAGCACGGTCGGCTGGAATGTCTACCGATCCGCACAGTGGAAAGGGCAACGATGCGCCGTTCCCAACAGTGAAGGAGTTACTATTTGCATACATGCTATGCGCATGCGTGAGCAAGTTGTTTTCCAACCAAAATAACATCCGCCAGCGTCAGTGGCGCACCGACGGGGGGGTTTCGGGGGTTGTAACCCCCCTCTCACTCCGTAGCTGCTCCTATGTAAGAATGTGGAGCTAATGTCTGCAAAACGCCGAAAAAATCATCATCATTGATGTCACTATTATTTGGCATTTCATCTACTTTTTCTTTACACACGCAACAACTGTGTAATCGCTTGCCCTTCGTGAAAACCCACGACGGGCAGTGTGGCCAGCCGTCCCTGCATTTCTTTCGCTTGTGCTCTTTGTGCATCACGCTATGGCACACTCTCCGGAAAATTTCTGAAAAGCTTTTGTGGTGCTCGCGCACCTTCATTGAAATCTGCACACGCTTAGAGCACGAAAAGTAATCCGGGGGCGAGACCCTTTGTTTGGAAAACGTCCTCGAGGGGAGTGGTCCATTTCTCAAGACATTTTGTCATGTCCTAATGCGGAAGGCAAAGAGCCACAATGACAGGAATCTACGCCCTGCGTGAAGAGCGGGACTGAGGTTTTATAAAAACCAATAACATAATTTGCAAATGCTCTTAGCGGCTAGCGTGCTGACATTTCACCGTACACAATAACATAACTGACATACACAGTAAAACTGAAAATACCAAAGAATCTAGAAGAGAAGCTCAGGGGAAGATGGATGCTTGAAACGATGAACAAATCGCAAAGTACGATTTAGAACAGGGAACGTCGCGGGAGCCAACGTTTCGACAAGCGGACTTGTCTTCGTCAGGGTTGCCGCCCTGACGAAGACAAGTCCGCTTGTCGAAACGCTTACACAAATATATGTCACATTCGTGTGAATGTGACATATGTTTCGTGACGACGTTTCGACAAGTGGACTTGTTTTCGTCGATCAACTGACGACGACAACTTGTCTAGACGTCGGCTCCAGCGACATTCTCTGTCCTACATCGTTTTTAGCGATCTCTTCAACGATTCAAGCCTCCACGTTCCCCTGAGTATCTCGTCTAGAAATAAAGAGTCAGTAACACAACACTATTACTATAACGAGCACGCATTTACTTTTGTCCGCTTACACAAACATGTCACATATCATGTGAATCAAGTGCTGTTAACCACTCTTCGAATTGCTTATCCTTCGGTGAATTAGAGAATGACAACGCATTTGCAAATAAGATGGGTCATCGATCAGTATACCCGCCGCGCGCTTATTTGCCGCTATGTTCGGCTAGTGGCGTTGATGCGCGATAAGTGCATATATGTGGCTAACAAATTCCATATACCCGTGGTTCTACATAAGGATCAGCTGAATACCAGGCTAGGCTTATACTTGCTTTGTTGTGTGCTTCTGATTGGTTTGTGGGGTTTAACGTCCCAAAACCAGCTCTGATTATGAGAGACGCCGTAGTGGAGGTCTCCGGAAATTCCGACCACCTGGGGTTCTTTAACGTGCACTGACATCGCACAGTACACGGGCCTCAACATTTCGCCTCCATCGAAATGCAGCCGCCGCGGCCGGGATTCGATCCCGCGACCTTCGGACGATCAGCAGCCGAGTGCCATAACAACAAGACCACCGTGGCGGGGCACTCTTGTGTGCTTCTGCGATCAGACGAAGCACGCAGTCAACTGTGAAGGCAAGCCGAGTGCACGTTCTATGTGCTGTCATGTACTAACGCAAACACTTAGGATCCACTCGGTGCCTGAGTAAATGGCGTTTTATACGAAGTCACAGAGCGCATCGGAACGATGTTTACAGCTCCGCACGTAGCGAACACACACTTGACGCGCAAGGACGAAGCCACGGAGCGAACATGCGGCAACGATCGTCGCACATAGTAACGACGCTTACTGCACAGAGCAATTATGAGCACAGGTAGCTCGGAACCATTTCTGGTGTCCACCTGAATAAACAAGAAAAAAAAAAAAGCCCAGTTTCACCGAGCGGAACACGACTCAACTCACACACTGGGCGGAGAGGGTATGGCCGGCATGCCCCTCGCGTCGTGGAAAGAACAGCGCGAACACAAGGACGATGAAAAAAGGAACATACACCGCACCACTTTTTTTTCACCGTCCTTGTGTTCGCGCAGTTTCTTCCACGATGCTTGACCAACTAGCCTGCATACTCTGAAATTTTTCCAGTGACTCTATTCGCGGGACTATTGAGGGACCCTGCTAATAGTCTAGCAACGGGATGCGAAAGGGAAGTGAGAACGAAGAGGAGGGAAAGCATAGGTGATAAGGTAAGCGAGAGCATATGTCCATGAACAGCAAGGGGTCGGAAAGAGAAGTGAAGGTGAGAAGGAGCGAGCGCAATAAATAAATAAATAAATAAATAAATAAATAAATAAATAAATAAATAAGATTAAGTGACCTGAAGAAAAAACTTACTCTACGTTCGCAAGGTGGTGGCGCTTGCTTGCCAATTACTCTGTTTACTGAGATTGTACGGGCTGTGGAAGTGTCTTTTCTTTTATGTATAAACAACGGAGAACTGAGAGGGAACAGCCGTCTTACAAAGCTGCTGCAGGTGCGCCCGCGACGGTGTGGCGCCGCCAAGTGACACGGGTTCCTCTGCTGCACGTGCGCGTGTGCTTTGTGCGTGCGAACGTTTTTACTTAGCACAAAAAAGAAGGTCAGTAGCCGGGAAGAGCGTCAGTTCCCGAGCCGAAGGGGTGGTCCTTTATTGACAAGAGCCCCCCGTTTGGCCATTAGGCCGAAGAGGGGACCCCGTCCGACACATCTGGAAGTGGTTCGTCTAGCGAGTGCCCACTGTTGCGACTGGCCTGCTGAATGAGCCGACCAGCGGGTAGCGTGTGCGGAGCGGCAAAGACTTCTCGCAGGCACTTGGACTTCTGGAGACGAGAGCCGAGGCAGAGGTAGAGAAAAACTTAAAAGACGTTTATTTACATATTTACAAGAGCGTTCTCTTCAGAGAGTTCTTTCCCGAGGAGTCCTTTTCTTCTCTGGGTCCCGCGCTTTTTGTTGCCCGGGCTTCTCCCCCATTGGCTCCTGGGCGAGGGAGGAGGGAGAGGATGGGAGGTGTCCAGCACGAACGTACTTGACCCGCCCATGGCCGTAATCACCGAAGTTCCCGGGAGACGATGCCGGAGACGATCACGTCACGCGGCCAGCACCACCGCTAACACACGTGCACGTGCGGAGACATTCCACCTCTTAACAGTTTGTGTGGTCCGATGCCGAGAAGGTGGACACTCGCCAGGCGAACCACTTCCAGATGTGCCGGACGGGGTCGACTCATCGGCTCGGGAACTGACGTTCTTCCCGGCTGGCCTTCTTTTGGGCTAAGCAAAAAAGTTCGCACACATTAAGCACACGCGCACGTGCAACACAGGAACTCATGTCCCTTGGCGGCGCCACATCGTCGTAAGCACACCTGCAGCAGCTTTGTAACACCACCTTATCAGCATCGGACCACACAAACTGTTAACAGATGGAATGTCTCCGCAAATGCACGTGTGATAACGGTGGTGCTGGCCGCGTGACGTGATCGACTCCGGCATCGTCTCCCGAGAACTTCGGTAATTCCAGCCATGGGCGGGTCAAGTACGTTCGTTCAGGACACCTCCCATCCTCTCCCTCTTTCCTCGCCCAGGAGCCAATGGGGGAGAAGCCCGGGCAACAAAAAGCGCGGGACCCAGCGAAGGAAAGGGCTCCTCGGGAAAGAACCCTCTGAAGAGAACCCTCTTGCTAGTGGAGTCTTGAGGAAGCAAGCTCCCTGTAAATATGTAAATAAACCTCTCTTAAGTTTTCTCTGCCTCGGCTCTCTACTCCCGAAGCCCAAGTGCCTGCGAGTCGTCATCACCGCTCCGCAACACGCTACCCGCTGGTCGGCTCATTCAGCAGACCAGTCGCAACAGCCCGAAGAAAGAACCCGACCAGTGCTTCCACAAAGTCTGAAAGCTAGTTGTGACTCCAGCTCATGGCGTAATACAAAACTGCCGCGTAATGCAATCAACATTTGGTAACGCATGCTATATTAAAGCCCACAACAGCTGGATAGTGAAACCCAGTACATAATCCAACCCTGGGTTTTACGCGTATATCCATAAATACGTGGACGCTTGTAGGCTCTGTAATGAACGTCACCCGCGTCATGCAAGATTGAGTGACACTGTCGTGTACAGCATACGCACGATCCTGTCAAAAATTTCAGCGCCGTTTTCCCTTCGTGACAACCATGAACCAGCTAAGTCGCAGAAATCGCAAAGCAGTTATAAGCTTTATTTGTCTGTGTTTTTCAAAACAACAGCTTGTTTTAAATAGTTCCGGTCGGTCGGTTAAACATTAATGCACTAAGTTGCACCGTTATCTTATCAAGTTAGCTGGAAGTGGCCTTCAAAGAGGACCAGCGACGAAGAGACGCGGCGTATGGCACCGTTTCCCTCACCTGCATAAACTCAGTTTACTCAAACTAGCGCGAAACCTGTAGCATGCATTATAATGCAATATGTCACGTTGTACACGGCGTAAAAATATATTTCTGAACCTCTCGAGTTATTTTTTTTTCCTCTGACAAGCACGAACGTTGGATTATTTTTGCTAAAAGAATTAGTTGTTGGATGTTATTTGTTCTTCGCTCGCTAAATTATATTAGCCTGTTACTCGCTCGTTCTGTGTCCGTGCACCCGGCGACGCGACAGCCGGTTGTACGATACTGAGGCTGATCGTGTCTTCACTTGTATTGGCTATAGTCACGCGTAGCGCTTTCGGGCGACGCGCAACGGATCCCGTAGAATTCCGGAAACAAACAAATTCGACCACCAGTCTTGAGAACCGACTCGCATATTTTGTTGGTACCGAGCACCGTTACGGGGTCCGCTCGGGAAGTGTCACTATTCATATAGTGCGGTCATTTCACCGCCTCGCACGTGCTATATTTGCCTGCTTCGACATACATCGCTGGTGGCTTCAGCCACAATGTTCTCAAGAAGGCCTTTGGCAAAAGCGGAGACAAAACCACGAGGGAAGTTACGTCAGTGGTCAAAACATGTGCTTCGCTACACCATATGCCGGAATGAGACTGCTTGCCGAGAACGAGAAAAGGTGCCGACCGTCTTCAGTCCCGCGTCCCTGTGCAGAGCACCGCAGTTGCAAAACAAGCCACAGTGGTGGCCGATGCGGTTGCGAGTGAAACAGCTAAGGACAGCCTACCAGACCAACGTCTTCGGTCGGCTCCAGCAGGATGCGGCTGTGAAAGGCGTCGTCTCCATCGGCTTTGCCGTCATCGGCTGCAGCGGCGCAAAGGTCCAAGTAGAAGCGCACGAACCTGCACAGGCATGTTGACCTCAAATTCAGCGCACCCAAACTTGCACCGATCTTCCTCTTATAAAAAGATACCGCGCAGAACAATAGTTCGACAGCATCCGATGGAATATTCTACACTAATAGTTCAGACGGACCAGACAGCAGCTGCCATTAAAACTCGAAGGCTGGTTCAAATTTTAAAGTAAATTGTTAGGTATTAACACTCCCTGTATACTCACATCTTCTCCTAAGAGAATATTTCTCGTTTCCCTTGACTTTTGGTCTCGAACTCATTCTTATTTTATGTTCTCAAATGGTTTTCAACTTACCTTTCGAATGCCAGCAGTAAATTGGCTGCCAACTCTCTTTAGTGAAGTCTAATATTAGACGCCTACGATTAAGTGGATCGCGCGATATGAAATGGGCGCTGAATATACTTTCATCTTTTTTCAGCAGGATCGTGACTCCATTTAATGCTTGTGCTATTGAAAAACCGAACCATCCACAACACGTCGCGACAAGTTTTAAACTCGCGCGCATCTTACGCCGACAAGCAGCGGGAACAAAATTAATGCGATGGTGATGACCGGGAAGATGCAACGATCGTATTTTGCGCGCTCTCAACGTGAAGTCTTCGGTCAGCTCACGAAAATAACGGTGCAAGAGCAAATGTAGCCACTGAAGAGCGCGTGCCTGCACTATATTAGATCGACACTGTGTGTATGAGCGTTCCACACTCGCCGCCATGCATGGCGCTGACCAACATACCAGGATTACATGCATACAGAAAGAGCCAATAAACTGAACGGGGGACCGAACGGCGTTATAGCTCAGTTATTGGTAGAGCATCAGACGTGCTATGCGAAGATCGTACATTTAATCTTAGAGATGGCGGCTGTGTGCTCGTCCGTTTTAATTCTTTCCGTTTATGCCATAAGTACTACATTGCAGCTAAAAAAAAAAAGAGAGAAAAACATGCGGTTGACCCTTCTGTCATAGGTATCGGTATAACATGAACGTGAAGACTGTCTTCGCGAAGTTGTGGAATGCATAAGTGGCTATCTGGCGAATCGAGGGGCGGGAGATGGCTTGGGTATCTGTGAAACACGTTACATGTAGACATCAGCGGTACATCGACGTGCCACAGGGATCCTCGACAGTCGTACACGAGGGAAAGTTCTCGAACGACTCACATTGCTCCGGAAACACTGAATTGCATGCGCCAGAGCAAACTTGCCATAAACAAGGAGCATCCGTAAACGGTGACACCTGCAAGCGAAACTGAGCGGGTTGTCAGCGGATCGTTTTGTGAAAACACAGCTCACTGCAGCGAAAGGACAATCATTTGCTTGTCGACGGCCGCCCTCGCGTTCCTGGAGCAGTGAGCGTCGGAACACACCTGGCCACGCAATAAAAATTTTGCAGCGGCCGCGCAGAGAACACGTATCGTTCGTACTTCGCCGGATGAGCGCATGATGAGCGCACCGTCACGACGCCGCCATGCCCTGCGGCGGTTGAGGCGCGGAGACTACCGAAGCGCTAACTGCCGGCGCGAATCAGCACGACAATCTGCTTCGCTCTATCTATCGTTCCTAGATGGCGGCACCACCTCAGCGAACCCAAGGGAACCAAGAGTGCAGTAAAGACCCTTTTCATAAAAGGGCGCCTCTAGCGAGCTGCCATGAACCACAGCGAGCTGCCGTGATGAGGGCAGACTAGCAGACGACGCGAGCCAGCGAACGTCAATGCGCGAGTACGTGATGCCTCAGCACCGCCTAATACTGAATTGCTCCTTTTTGTTATTGGGGCGCTGAATTGTCCGAACATGGTGTACGATAATCCAAACGTCGATGTGCTAGCATTGAGGTTGCCCTGGCAAGAACAGTGAAAAGGTTATAAATTTAATTAGAAGCCAGAGGAGCTGTGGCGCACCACACGCGACTAGAAAAGGGTGCGTGTATTCACTTTTACTATATCGTAATGGCCATGACCATAACTTTGTGGTTATGGAGGCATGTACACTAATTCGTTTGGCTACAACCTTATAGATTATTGGCCAAGTTTATATCCACAGACGGCCACTGCTGATTCACTTAACCTACTCTTCTAGCCCAAACTATTTGAACCGATTCTTGTCTGGTGTATTCTTATAGGGAGCGGAATATCCGAAGCTTTCTGCACGTCGAAAGGTTTTTCATTACCTCTGAGATCGGCCGACGGTTTTTCCCCTACGGACGACAAGCATGCACTAAAACCTAGCCTCGTACGGCTTCGAGTTTTAAAAACCTAGTTGTAAACAAACGCCTCCGTACAATAAATGAGTAAAAACACACTTGCCGATGGGCTGTCGTTCGTAAACGCGCTGCACATAGGAAATTTTCAGTGGGGCAAGCTGAGCTTTCTTCTCCTTTTTATTGTTTTTTTTTTTTTTACATTGGATTGCAATGCGCGAGCCTTAAAGGGGTCGTGAAAAGAATTTGGAGATGCCGGTTTGTAATTTTCACTGCTTCAATACGCATTCGACAAGCCGATTCCGAAATATTTCGGCGAAATATTCAGTGCACATTTAACTACGCCCGTTTTAAATCTCAGCTTTCTTGCGCTCCCGAAACGACTATGCGACACTACCGGCCGGCGTGGTACTATCTGGTGACGTTGAGTTAAGATATTTTTAAGTTCAAAGGCACAGTGAACTCGCGTTTGCTCTAAAGAAATCGATTTACTTGAAAGCTAGAAAGGAAGAAAATACTTGGAAACCGTGTGGTGCCACCATTCGGAAGAAAAGCGGCAGCATGGTTTGTTTTCCCATGGCCTCCGAGAGCGCGCCAATCTCGGAGGTATGACGACTACTAAGATGACGTCATCTGCAGAGTTGAGGGGAACGCGCGATGTGAAACCGAAACCGCGTTTTTTATCGCTCTAAATCAACGCACACGGTGCAACGGAACAATGCATATTGTTGATTGGAGGGTAAGGATCCCGAATGCGCACTTAGTACAAAATGTTCAGAAAACGTTTCACGACCCCTTTAAGGTTCGCTAGGGCAGCCGGAGCCAAGGGCCGAGTGCTAATATAATACGCTGCAAACAAAAATAAGGATGCGTGCATTTCCTAGGCGATGACCACAGCCACGAACAGTACCGTGAATAACGACAGAATTTATTGGTGCATGCGAGAAAGGTTGACAGTCTTACCAGGAAAGTGATTACGCAGTATTCTCGCCAAATGCTCTCGCAGAGTTTGTCACTAAAGTTAAAACAAGCGTTATTAATCATAATTAATTCTCAGGTCGATTTTTCTTTCTTTACCTGCGATCACGTACCTTTTTGCCAACAAGCTACGCGGACACTAACCCATGCCGTTCGGAGGGGCCGGGGAAATGACTTACAAAAACAGCCAAGCTTTGCTCAATGAACTTTACTGAAAAGTGCTTCTTTCCTGCTGCGGAACGTGTACGACGACCATCGAAATACAATGGCGCCGCCTCGGTGTTCCCTGCGGGATAAAAAAACGAAAACATCCGTAAACAGTGCGAACGCAAACATCGCTGCGTACACAGCACCGGCAGCATGTTTATGTGCACGCACAGAACGGTATATAGCTACCCACCTTTCTTGTTCCTAGGAAGCACGAAAAGTTGATGTGGCAACGTAAACCTCGCCAAAATACGGCAAGCCCTTTTTCTCGTTCGGGTGGTGCCAGGTGTTGATGGTGCACGCTGCCGCAGACGTTGACAACGCACGCTTGCAGGTTTATCATCGTCCTGCGACCGAGCCACTCTGCCCCACCAACTCTTTAGTGGGCACAAAATATACCACTCACTGTAGAGAAAAAGCCCTTCGGGGGCACGGAAACACTGAAAAAAAAAAGCACCTTCGCAAACACAGACGATGAAACTTCGGCGGATCACACGGGAACCAGCTGCCAGCACACTCGCGCTGCCCCCGCTCTCCAGCGAAGCCTTCATGATGGCTTAGCAAAACGTTTTCTTGGGCTAGTTGGTTCATGACTTTTTTAAAAGTATTGTAGCGCAAAGGAACAGAGGGACACACAAAGCGCCCGTCCTGTGCTCTTCGTGTGTCCCTCTGTTCCATTGCGCTACAATACTTTTAAGAAGTTCATGATGGCGCCCCCATAATTACTTGCAAAGCGAAACTGACGAAAAGACCACCACCAGGTGCCGTATTTATGAAAAGGGTCTATAAGGGAAGCGATGCTAAGTCATTTTGCTTGTTGAACACCATAGTTCACTGTACTGAACACCTTTACTCTAGCCGGACGACAATGAGGTGCAGCTTGTAGAGTGCTGCAGTGAACACGTAAGCTGCAGGGCGACGTCGTAAGCAAGGACGGAATTCGACCGGACCCTGACAAGATTGCTGCGGTGCCTCAGTTTCCGCGCCCTGAAAGACCGAAAGACTTGCGCAGCTTCCTCGGCCTTACCTCTTATTTCCGCCGTTTTATAAGGAATTTCGCCTCCATAGAAGCCCCATTACACAGCCTACTCTCTAGTGGTGTGCAGTTTGTATGGTCTGAAGAATGCGAATCGGCATTTACACGACTGAAGGGCGCCCTTACGTCTGAACCGGTGCTTTGCCATTTTGATGAGGCCGCACCGACTCTCTTGCACACGGATGCTAGCGGCCACGGTATCGGTGCTGTCCTACTGCAACGCGACAACTCTTCGCGCGAAAGGGTCATAGCGTACGCCAGCCGTGTACTCACCACTTCAGAAAGGAATTATGCCATCACGGAACAAGAATGTCTCGCCGTTGTCTGGTCCATACAGAAGTTTCGCCCTTATCTGCACGGCCGTCATTTCACGATAGTCACAGACCACCACGCCTTGTGCTGGCTTTCCACACTGAAGAATTTGACTGGACGCCTGGGTCGCTGGATTTTGCGGCTGCAAGAGTATGATTTCGACATCATTTACAAGTCCGGCAAGAAACACCAAGATGCCGATGCTCTGTCTCGCTGCCCACTTCCCACGGCTTCGCTCGACGCTTGGGCAACAACCGCTTCGCGCGTTACCTCTTCGAACGACCCCGGTACCGCTTCGTCGCTAGCCTCCATACACCAAGTGCCTTCGGACGACGACCAGCCGTTCGCATCTCATCAGATGGCAGACCCGTACTGTCGACGTTTCATAGAACATCTATATGGGGCTTCTCCTCCACCTAACGCGCGCCTCCGCCGGCAACTCGCGCACTTTAAGCTGGACGATGGAGTATTGTATCGCCGCGTTTACCATGCTGACGGACAACGCTGGGTACCAGTTCTCCCACGATCCCTTCGTCTTACTGTCCTCAATGCCTTTCACGATGACTTGACAGCTGGTGATCTTGGATTCCATAAAACCTATGACCGAATTCGGAGGCGATACTAGTGGCCTGGCCTTTCTTCAAGCGTCGCGAGGTACGTCGGTTCCTGCTTTGCCTGTCAGCGTCGGAAACTCCCAACGTCTGCTCCAGCTGGCCCATTGCAACCACTTCCGTGCCCCACAGCACCATTCGAGGTTGTCGGTATCGACCTCTACGGGCCCCTTCCGATCACTGCTTCTGGCAACCGGTGGATCGTGACTGCCGTCGACCACCTGACGCGCTACGCTGAGACAGCTTCAGTGTTTAGCGGCTCTGCTTCAGAGGTTGCTAACTCCGTCCTACAATCCATCATTCTGCGTCATGGTGCTCCTCGTGTACTGCTGAGCGACCGTGGAAAGGCATTCATTTCGCAAGTCCTCAGCGAAGTTCTCCGAGCGTCCGGCACTATCCACAAGACATCCTCAAGCTACCACCCTCAGACTAACGGCTTGACCGAGCGCTTTCATCGCACTTTAGCAGACATGATCGCCGTCTACATTCAACCAGACCATAGAAATTGGGATGTCCTTTTGCCATTCGTCACCTTTGCCTATAACACGGCCGTGCAGCGAACAACTAGCTACTCGCCGTTTTACCTCGTATATGGACGTTCCCCCACCGTCGCTCTGGACGTTTCCTTCTTCGGCTCTAGAGCTCTTTCATCCCCTTCCTCGTGCGAAGAGTACGTTTCACGACTAGCCCAGTGTCGCAAGCGTGCGCGCCTCAACACAGAAGCCAGACAACACGACCGAAAAGCTGTATATGATGAATGCCACCGCGTCGTTTCTTTCCGACCTGGTGATGAAGTACTTTTCCTGACTCCTCCTCGTACTTCTGGTCTGTGCGCCAAATTTCAGCTACGGTTCATCGGACCATACACAGTCATCGAACAAACTTCACCTGTAAATTATCGTGTCACTCCCCTTGACGCCCCAACAGACGGCCGTTGCCGCAACACGGAGGTTGTGCACGTGTCCCGAATGAAACTCTTCACGCGGCGTTCATCAGTGTATTGAATCGCGTCCAGGATGGCCGCTTCCACGTGGGGGGGAAATAGTGTGGGCGTTTATTAAGCACGTCTTCATCATCTGTATTTTATCATCATCACCATGCGTTCTGCGTATCTTCTTCATCGCTGGTGGGTGATCATCATCATAGTGTTTTGCGCCCAGCGCGTTGGCATCATCGAGCGACCTGCCGAGCTACTGAGAATAAACGTCGTCCAAACCGAGGCCTCATATAAGGCCCGTTTGTTCCATATATGAGTGATGTTGCGGCGGCGTATCGGTTTCCAGCTCCTCTCGTCGGATCCCGGGTGAATGTGGGTTCAGTTCCCACTGAGTGGAACTTTTTCATTGCAATTGTACGTTAATTTTTTCAGAGATCCACTTCGGAAGTGGATCCCGGCACCGGCATAAAACACTTTCGTGTTAAAAAAACAAATAATTTCCCTTATGTCATCCTCGGTCTGTTGGCTTCATTGTTAATGTGTCTAACAAAGAGACGAGCCCTTCATCCATTTCATTATCGCCGCTATAGGGCTTTTCCAAAAGATACACGCTGTATATATGGCATATGCACATGTATGCAATGTAGCAGCTAGAACTTAGAGAAGGACGCCACCCACACAATGCGTGGGGCCCCTCCGTAAAGCGACTCTACTCGCTCTCGCACGAGTGCACATACCCCAAGAGTATGAATGCTCAATGAAGAAAGAGACGCTGGCAAAAAGGTACCGAAAGTGTAAATGGACGCGAACAATTCCACAGGGAAAGTGAGTGAAACCGCACGCTAAATCGATGTGTGGCCGTGAAGTTTTAAACAATTTTAGCGAAGAGGGTGACGTAGCCTGAGACATTACAGGCGTAAATAGTCCTGCAATACCGAAATAATCTATTGATTTCTGGGGCTTTACTCCCAAAACCAGTTATGATTATGAGAGACGCCGTAGTGGAGGGCTCCGGAAATTTCGACCCCATGGGGTTCTTTAACGTGCACTGACGACGCACATTACACGGGTCTCAGCATTTCGCCTCCACCGAAATGCAGAGGCAGCGGCCGGGAGTCGATCCCGCGACCTTCGGATCAGCAACCTATAGCGCCATAGCCACTAGAGCACGGTGGCGGGGCCAGTATCGAAATAGAGGCCTTAATTAAAATAAGCAAAACTATGCAGCCGGCACACTGCAATAGATCTGATAGAACTCGACCTTAATACATACTGGGCAAGGCGACCCTGTGTACGCGTCACGAACGGTCAGCAGCATCGGCGAAGTTTTACTACGACTATACCCAACGATGAAACAATTGGGCCAAAGCAAGCTGGCTCGTTTTGAACTTCTCAGCGCAAAATGTCGGCGGCGTCCCGTCTACTTCCCTCCTCCGGCATGGCTCGAAGTACAAGAATGAATGTACACGTGCCGAGAAACAAACGCCAAAGCGTTGTCAACTCGTTTGTTTATAGAGTACTTGAACTACGCGCGAGTTTGAAGCTTGCGCGGTAATACGGCAATGTTTACGAGGGTGTTGTCACATTCAGAAAAAAAATTGTCGGTCTATATCAGAGCACCGTATAAGGCGAAATCTTCGTTCGCTTTAGATTATACTGAACCATGGTGTTTCACGCGCCAAAAACATGCAACAGTGGAAGCTACGCTGCTTCATTCCGCCTCCATGAAAATGCGGCCCCGTTTTGATAGAGACGCATTTCTGAACTCGAGCCATGGCGTTATCGACGAGGGCACGAACACCCGCGTGCTCATATTTACGTTACATTCCTAAAGAATTCGGCGTGGTCGAAATTGATCAGGAGTCCCGGCTACGGCGCGTCCCGTATCCTGTTTGTGGCGCCACGCTAAATGTGGATTCACTCTAAAAAGCAGAGCGCTGGAACGGGGACAACAAAAAAAAAAGGAAGGAAAAAAAAAAGATAGCTTCCCCATTCCAGCACTGATTTTTTAGAGTGAACCCAGACCAACTATAGCCCAACTTGTATGCCATTAAATGCGGACGCCGTTAGTCGAAATGTGTCCTCGACGGCGGCCACGGGTGCTCAGCATCCGTTGTCACAGCAAGCAGTTTGACAGTATTGTAATATCGAAATGCGATGCTCGGAGCATCAGTTCTAATTTATTTCTCTCTACAGGATTTTGATTTCTTTAACTTGGTAACCTGAGTTATGTTCATTGCGTCACTGCGAGTCGGCATAAGCTGTCAAGTGCTTCTGCGCTTCCACTCCGTATCGATATATATCGAGTCCGCCTTGCCTGGTTCGATGCAGCACGAGGTGGATGACGAAGCAGAGCATGACCACGGTGACCGAGACGAGGAAGAAGAGCAGCGTGTTGAGCCTCTCGTCCCGAAGCAGCGCCTTGGTCAGGATGCGGTTTGCCGACACCAGAACGCCCGCGGCACCTGCAGCACACGCGGACTGATTACGGGGCTCCTCCTCCTGGACACCCCGAACACACGACGCCGGAGGAGTGAACGCCCCCGACCTTTTTCGTGCTTCAGCTCGGCTGGTGCCTCTGGGATAAACTGGCCGGCTGTGACTCGGCTTCGGTCTCGCAGTGTCCCTTAAGCTACACCGTCTGCAGCAATTTTCGTCACGCGTGGTATCTCGAAACCAACGAAATTCCAACCGTCTCCTAATTGTCACCGCAGTTGTGTCTGCTTCCCGTGCTGTCTTCAAAAACCCATCTCCGCAACCAGGCCTATCGCTTCCTCATTCGCCATATTCCCCAACTAGACAGAAACGACAACATCGACGAATAGGACCTTTTTAGGCCGAAAAAGAGCGTTCGAGAACACGCCTCAAATAAGAGACCGCGCGACTCGAGCGATTCAGACAACCCAACCCGTTAAAGGGGCCCTGAAACGGTTTTGACAATTTTGTGAAAACATGGCGATCCGGTAGAGCGAGTCATTAGAATCATTAGAGGACAGATTTCAGCGCTCTGCGTAAAGTGTGTAATTTACAATAAAGCTTTGAACACGTGCATCGCGAAAGATCGCAGCGGCTCGGCGAAATGCGTTTTCAAACGCCCCCGCCCATCGAGCGATGGAATGCGAGACCGCTGATTGGCCCCCTAACATGTGACGTGCACGTAATTTTCCCAATCTAAATGCAAGAACGTGCTCCTACAGCGTGCTCCTTCGTTTCAGCCAACGGTATCGTCGCGGCATCTGGCGGCGTACACACGAGTCGCCGGCGCTCTATCGCAGAGGCTAGCACTGCCGAGGCCGGGGAGCTTAGTAAAGATATCGGGGCGATATGTAGCTGCGGAGGGCTCCGCAGGGCGGCGGCCGAGGGAGGCGCAGTCGTCACTAGCGCGCACTCCGCAGCTGATCGAGTTGAGGAGGAACAGCAGTGGTAAGGAGGAAGGCGACAGAAATAAGCTCATAGCTGCCTTAGCGCATGATGCTTCGCTTTATTTATGGCGTGAATGATTTAACAATTGTGTTGCCTAATCAGTGACGCAATGTCAAAAAAAACGTTTCAGGGACCCTTTAACGTGCACTTGCCTCTAGATCAAAGAGAATCTTAAGAGAAACCGTTTGACGCCTCTTTTTGACGACTGCATTTTTCAATTCGGTATGGTATTACTCCGAAACAATTTATATTTGTTTGCTTAAGAAGCTTTCGGTATCGTGAAAAAAAAAATGACAGGCCGAGGTTCATTCTCTTTCCTTTCGTGCATGAGCTGCGGCAAAGTTATGCACGACATCGCAGGTTTAAATGCTTGTTTTAGCAGTCACCAAGGATTGAGTTATCCGTTCGTTTAGCACGCAGCGCAATTAATTTCTAAGAGACAGACAAAGATCCTGTCATGGACAACACTGCGGGACGCTGCCACGTGGGGCCAGGGAGGCCGAGCCTCACCGGCGCATAGTGGGCTCTCTGGACAGTTGTGCTCATTGATGATCCCACTCCTCCTCGGCGACATGAGTGGGCCCTTGTAACGAGGGGCGCCGCCAGAAGCTGCTCGCAGTCCGGGCAGCTAGACTCAAAGGCGTCGGGAGCAACGATGCTGAGAAGAGCTAAACGATGCAGCTTTCAGAGTGTGATTGCCTCAGGGCCGGAGAGTTCACCGTGCGGGGAAATTAATTGCGCCCAGTGCTCAGTGACCTCGATAAAGGTGAATAAAATGCCCTTAAATTTCCCGTAGCCATCCAGCAGGCCTGCGTTCTCCCCGGCTTCGAAAGTTAGAGCGCGCGCCCGAGAGTCTCACTGAGCTTGGTGAGGCAGTCTAGCATGCGAATGCAGGTGTACCGGAAGGCGGTACAAAATTGCCGTCGAAGCTTCCAAAACTCTCGTTGCAGAGAATTTTGGGTGCCTCGATGGCAATGGAGCCAAACCGCCGCCGAGTGTGTACATTTGCTGCCGTCCAGGAGCGCGAGAGCCGCCTGCTCGGCCCTCGAAGGTGTAGAATCGGCGGCAACGGCAGCGAACCTGGCCGGGCGACATCTACGAAGCAGGCCGAGCGAGATTCGTGTCTGATGTGTCCGCGGCGTCCCTGAGCCTGGCGACGTTGTACCGTGGATGAACGCTACGAGACCTGAATGCTGGGCGTCAGAGAGAGCTGATGTCGCCGCTCTTCAACGAGCGTTAAAACGAAAACTATATCAATTCAATGCTAGAATTTCATTACCTTACTAAAAGCTGGCTCGCATATTCGGACCTCACATGCCCTGTCGATTTTTCTTTCCTCTTTTACCTCTCTTGCGGCATCCCTGCCGCAAGAGCTATAGATTAATAACAGAGCTTAAAAATATTTGTCCTTCCTGATTGCTCAAATCAGAGAGACTTAAAACGATTTACATCAGTAAAAAAAACGGACGTCCGACAATATAGTTTGTCCAACCCTTGCGACTCGTCCGTGCTGCTCCAGCACGTTATCAATATCAGTACAGCGCTTGCGTGTATTTCACGTCACTCGCGTGGTTGTCTCCGTTTTCGCGAGTACTTGCTCAATTGTTTCAGGACTCTCTAGACCGCGACATCAAGTTTGCATATGCGTGAAGACATCCAGTGTTTTTGTCTCGCTTTGGAACGCCTCACGCGAGACACGTTACAATCGATCCACATTTGTGAAAGAAATAGAATGTCACCGAGCCAGCGTGAATCTACAAATAAATCTTGCATGCTACAAGCGGGTGCATGCAATATTACGAGCTTCCGTAAAACTATTAGCGGCACCACGTGCGTCTTCGAAGGCATTCTTTTGCAAGTATAGAGCCACTCACTCTCTCCAGTCATGACAGCTTGCGTGTACCGGGAAGGCAGCATGCTGGTGTACCCGTAGAAACTCGACTGCTGCACTGCAAGGGGAGGCGGTATGTGTGCACACAAGTTGTTTGTTGCCACGGGGCGCATAACGCACCGGTGCAGCCGAGGGCGACGATGGCGATGGCGACCAGGTTGGCCGTGTACCCGGCGTCGTGGCCGAAGCTCTCCCAGTGCACCTCGAACAGCGCCACGAAGAGCAGCGTGGCGAAGGAGAGCAGGTAGCCGAACGTGATGCGCACTTGCAGGGCCAGCGTCTCCACCAGCACGTTGTTCACCACCACCGCCACGAAGGCCGTCACGATGTACACCTGCGACACGATAAGCCTGAGGCTCCCTGCGGACGTGTCAGCAAAATGGCCCGCACAAAATAGAAAACGTAAAGTTTCCCGTAAAATACACCCAAAAATGTTTTGTTCGCAACCGTCGTCTCAAGTGCGTATAGCAAACAGGCTCAACTACAGGAGAAACTCTGTGATGGGCGCGACAGGCGCACAGCTGAAACAGAAGCAGTGCGGAAAGATGTCCGTAATGCATGGCGCAACGACCTCGCTGTGACGAAAATGCATTCCTTTTGCGCCCTAATTCCGCGTATACTCAAAAGTTTCACAATTCCTGTGACGCAGCATATTCGTACAGCAGTCCCACAGAAAAAAATCGTTCTATGATAACTTAGACAGTGTAAGCTCATCGTTGTGTGGCCCTAAATATGTACAGCGCAAAAGACACGGCGTCACAAAATTTTGCCATCTCTTCGAAGCTCGAGATATAAAATAGCCGTGCTCTTATGACTTAATTGTGATGTTATGGTCCCTACGTAAGAGGTAAACATAAATGTCATACATATTTGTAAATATTAATGCTTGGCTTCTGTGATTTAAGTGTTCACATTATGGGTTCGAATTTTTTCAGTGATGTTCATAAGTATGTTTTCAGCTAAATATGCAAATACTAAAACCGTAATAACTGTTCATTAAAACTTATTACTAATCAAGGTCGTTTCTATGAGCAATAAAGATGTTGCCACTCACTCACTCACTCACTCACTCACTCACTCACTCACTTCACTCACTAAATTAGATACATAACGGACAATGACAGGGAAAGACCCACTCATCATTACAAATATAAAACATTCAAAACCAAAATAGTTATTCCCTGCCTTGGGCAATTAAACGCTCTTGCGCAACCAGCATAGGATATCACGGAAAATACTGGCTTAATATCTGACAGTGCAGTACACTCATATAATTGCCAATAATTTAGCGCAGCACTTCTCATATGCCTGACGTGACAAGAAAGATGACGAGAAAGATGTAAAAACGAAGAACGTGCCATTTTTATGGCTGAGTCATTGGCTATTGCGTTAGCCCTTCGTAAACTTCCCTCGCATGATTCAGCAGCAGTTATAATTACAGACTCTCGTTCAGTATGCTCAGCTCTTCATACGGCAATAGATTCAGATCTCCTCTACATGTTTCATTCTCTGATACCTGCCAACTTACAAACTATTCGTCTGCTATGGGTACAAGGCCGCTGTGGGTTATACCTAAGTGAAATGGCAGACTCGTTAGCCGCATAATAATGCCCGTCTTACTTGGCACTGGTTACGTAACAGCACTGCGGTATAGAAATGCTTGTTCACAAAGTGAGCTTGACTGCTATATAGACAGTTTTAAAGACTTTGAACATTTAATGTTTTGCTGGAATAAACAGTGTTGAGCACCCCGGCAATTAGAGAGGTTTCATTCACCAGATTACGCTGTCGAATTCCGCATGTGAACCTTTACTTACACAGACCCAGTCTACGGGCGTACCAAATATGTCTATTTTGCAATGAAATCGAATCCGTAGACCACTTGTTTTTAGTCTGTCGCACATACTCGCCCAAGAGAAAAAGGTTCCACGTAACTCCATTTCGGAAGATGGGAAAATTCCAGTAATTTTGCATTTGGGGCCACTGTATACTGTCGCAGGAATATCTCTGTCCTTCGACTTATTAAATGAAACGAAAAGATATCCTTGCTGATACTTCTGTTCTTTTTCCCTTCCAAAATGCATCATCGTGGTCTTCATATCGAGACATTTCACTACTCTTGCATTCCCTCAATTCCATCTGTTAGTCCGACTACTGGACCGTTCAACTTTTTTTTTTATTCCTGCCGCATTTTTTCTTTTTTCTTCTCCTTTTCGGCTCAGTCCTTGTTGACACAGTCCCAGATTGTCTGTCACTACAGCTGCCGCCCGATTCTCAGTGGGTGAGCGCCATAAAAGAGGTTCATCATCATAATCGTCAACGTGTGATGGCGCCACATTTAGAGTTTTGCGGTGGAATCGTTTGTTGTTTTACATTGCAACTGTTGAAGGTGAAGTTCAAGAGCGAATTAAATAAGGAGCTATTTTCTCTATTTCTGTTGGTGCACGATAAGACGATTGCATACGAGAACACGGCGTGAGACAGCAGATTCTCACCACCGGTGCCGTGGCTTCAAATCAAGAAAATAAACGACGAAAGGTTCTCCCCGCGGTACGTACGCCCCCGGTGCTCCTGGTGTGCCCGATCCACCGCCGACGCTTCTGGTGCGCACTGTGCGAGAAAGGCGCTGACGATATACGCGGTCTGGTGCAGAATTCGCGCTTGCTACGCTGCGGTATATAGCGGTGGTGTCCTGCGAGAATTTGTGAGCGTGATTTTACTCTTTGCTCTGATACTTCGTTTAACGAGTCTTCCTTAGCCATCACTGAATCTTTCTGTCGGAGAGATTGCCCTTGCGTGCAATGCCCGCTACTCCTGCTCGGTCAGGCTAACAGGGAAGGAAGTCGGGCTTCAGGCAAACTATCGGGCATACAAGACAGACGTACTACGCGGCAAATGTTCGCTGGCTCTAACAGGCGCACAAAACAAACGAGCTAAACTAAGTTCACGCGACGTTCGTTCGTATGTTCTCCTCACGAGGTTCATGTCGAAGACGATGGTGGTGCGCGGGTATTTGTCCTGGAAGTAGTCGACGGCCGTGATGAAGCTGTTGTAGGGCAGCAGGAAGCCCACGCCGGCCAGCACCAGTGCCAAGTAGACGCAGCTGCAGCGGTCCTCCGGAGGCCGCTCGTGTGACGCCGCCAGGGGGACACTACCGCGCTGTCGACCCAGCTGGATGTAGCCGCGGCTCAGGTTCTCGTCCATCCTGAGGCGAAGCACATGTCGCCGTGTTCGGAAGGCCCCACTTTTAAATGCACGCGCGCTCAGAAAACGCACCTTTCTTTAAAATTCTTTGTACGAACAACATAGTCAGGAGAGTGTTGTTTCCCTCTTATTGCTGCAATATTGCGGAATAAAAAATTAAAAAAAAAAAAACAGCGACGAAGACGGCGTCAGCGTTGTATACTCGTCCTTACCATTTTCGTGGCTCTGTATGAGACGTAAAATGTTCCCTTACACCATCCGTATACAACTCCGCAACATTCGTAACAGTAACTGTCCGCCGCGACATCACCATGTCGTCAGTGATGCCATATCCGGTATTTTGATAACAATTAAAAGTTTTACATTTCCCTGCCTTTGCATATCTTTAATGTGGAGGCGTCAAAACTGGGTTGTAGTGTTTCTCTACAACCTTGAAAATATGTGTTGTCGTTATCACTCAAACCACACGCGATTATTGGGGGAGTGATCGATTTATTCGTGGTGTTACGCCCCAAACTCGCGACATGATTATCAGAGACGCCATAGTTGAGGTTGGGGACTTAAAGCTCCCAGAAATCAAGCAACGTTCGCACAACAATTACGTATGGTTTATATGTTGTTTATCGTCACAGTTCTATCACCGATTCCCGCCCTCCCCCCTTTTTATCTTTTATATTTTTGTCAAAGATGAGGTGCCACAATAAAGCGAGGAGTGTTGAATATACATACCACGAAATTTATGCATAAACCATCCAAAGCAACTTCTTTACTGTCGACTAGTGTAGTCGACAGTAAAGAAATATATATATATATATATATATATATATATATATATATATATATATATATATATATATCCCTCCCCCACAGCCTTCTCCCAAGCACCCATAACGCTCACCTGCAGAATGAACTGTGTACCTCTAGTACTACTCCCTCCCTTTTCTTCTTCCGATCAGTTTCTCAGCTATCACTTCACTTCTCTCTGTGCCTTGAAAAAGACCGGACCCACGGTCGAAACTGTTGGCAATAAACGATAACTGTGAAGTCGTGTCTGCTATTCCACTCTCTCTCTCTCTCTGATAGTCAGCGCTTAATTGCGTATTCGAACTCGAACAGGGAAAATTTGCAAAATTCGAAAATGATTTCCAAAAGTACTGTCCACTAGCCGCAGGGTCTTTTTCTTCTTCCTTTTATTCTGCTCGGCTTTGAAGCCATGATAAACATAAAAGCATGTTGCCATTTATACCAATTCGTAATGCTTTACTGTCATACGGCATCGCATGCTCCATGGACGTAGTGTAACGTCCTAGGTGAACAGTTTAAATCGTTGCTATTAGCGAGCTAAAGGAAATATGCCAAGATAAAGTTTATCACCGAGTCTGTGAATCGATGCTTATACTTGGAGAACTTCAAGCTCGCCCGGAGATCCCCATAGTTACGTGTAACATTGAAAAAAATGCCACGGGAGCATAGTGCGAAACTATGTATAGCTGGCAGCGCTGCTTCCAACGTGTCGCATATATCCGTGCGCGGAAGTGCACCACACGCCTGGCCCGCTTACGTGCTGCCCACACACCGAGTGGTATCGTCACGTTTCTCCTCGTTATTTTTCTTTTCCACTTGCTATAGGTCTTCGCAGACACGGTACTCGTCTGGCCGATCACACTTGGCTTCCTTTCCGGCCCTTCACGATTTCTTTTAAATACGATCGTCTTCCTTGGGATACTTGAACGCAGAAACTTTGGTCTGTCTTTCTATTTGTCTGTCTGTCACACGATTCAGCCACCCGGCCAAAGTTTAAGCACTTGCCTAACGCTCAGCCATCTTGAACTAGTAGCTGCGTTCATACTTCGATCAAAAGCAAATATTACTCATATACGAGGCGCAACATCAATACGTAAGTATTAGGTGGTGTGTTTCTTTACTAGAAAATACGTAGATGCGTACTTCTAAAGACCCTAGTGTTAGTTGGGTAGCGCTAAAGATGCGACGCCATGCACGAAAAAAAATCCACGCATATCCACGGAGTGAACGATGATCAGTGGGCGAAGCTCCGGAGGTTCATCGTAGATCGTGCCGAGTTCTGGATTAATTTAGCGCACTCACGCTACGGATCCTTATGGTTCAACTACGCACAAGTGAAATCTCCCACCGGCACTTCATTGCAAGTCAAGATCCAGTGCATGCATATATATATATATATATATATATATATATATATATATATATATATATATATATATATATATATATATATATATATATGGGTGGCCGGTGAACGGTTCTCCAGCGTGAGCAGTCGGTATTGTTCAATCAAGAAACTCGCTAGAAGACGCTGCCTGCGGCAACGTTGTCTCTCGCGGGTGAGGGCGCGATCTCCTTCTTTGCGAGCTGGTAGAGCGTTCATCGAAGAAAGAGCGTTTCCATAGTCAACGCGCGCCTTCCGCTCTCTCTCTCTCTCTCTCTCTCACAAGACAGCAGATGGAAGAGTGAGAGAGCTCGCGCGCCTGGAGGCACGCGCCGAGGGCGAGCGCGAGCGTGGCTACGACGCGACAACGACACAGCGTAGGGTTCCTCGATGCGCGCGCCCCCTTGCAGGGTGGAGACATCGTCTGCTACGGCGTCCGCCATTAGGATGCCCTCTCCGCAGGCCACCTATAGCCACGATAGGCAGCCAACGGGCGTCGCGCGGCTGCATGCAGAGTTCGTTGTGTCAAAACGAGTGGTACTCAAACAACATGACAAAAATACAAAGTTTTCGCATGGGGTGTGTGAAGGTCTCAGATTTCTATTCTCTAATCTTTATTTTTAAAGCGACATTAGCAGCTGCAGTTGCTCGCAGCAGAATACTACCGTCCACGCCAGCCACGTTAACACCTTCAGTTAGCATCTTCTTGGGCTAGTCGGTAACTATTTATACTGGTTAAAGATGCGAAACACACGCACGCAAGTCCCATAACCTTTCATTGTGTCTGTGTGTTTTGTGCCTTCCACAAAAGTGTAAAAACAGTTTGCCTGCCGGTCGAAAAAAGAAAAAAAAAACGTGTTGTCACGAGAAAAGAGAAAAACTGTGATTGCACACCATATTTTCAGATCTAGTTTTCGAATTATTCATCAGCTACTCCATTTACGGACCGTACCCTGCAACGCACAGTATTCTGAATTTTGTTTTCATCTTTTTTACCTTACTGTAAATAGCAGATGGGCAAAAAAAATTGTTGAATACATATCATACTATTTGGGGCTCTACATACGGCTTTTATGGCATTAAATCATGACTCGCACGCAGACACTGACTATCAAACCAGGTTTAGCGTGTTTTCCGCTGGAATATATTATAAATTAGTAACTTATAAAGCGTTCGTCGATATCGTTAAAATGAAGCGACCACACAGCTTCTCAACAATAAGAAAGCAAATTGCATTCAATATACGGCAATTTCTGATGTCATAGCTTGTTTATTTCATCGATAACTTTAATATATTTCAAAAACAAGTGCTACAACTCACTGCAAGTTAACCGCAGCGCATGTCTTGCTTCCACTCCCACTGGTTCTCGCTGTTTCGAGCTGGCGCAGGTGAATGCGAAGCCTTACTCGTGCATAACTTGATATCAAGATTTTTTCCAGAGAACCCTTGTGTTGCTGGCATGCCTGCACACTGCACTTGGTCCTCTTGATTAAATATTCAGTTACAGCTTTGAGAGGGGACTTCAGGGTGAACAGGTTGTCTGTCCAGGATGTGATTCCTTTAAAGTGTTCTTCACAAGATATGAGCGAGCTCATAACCTCACCGCTCGGATAACACATGTTCTCACCATCCTGAACATACTCCTTTAGTGCAGTTAAATATGCGTGTTCATGGCTCGCCGAGCCTTGCATTGCAGCCCTGCACTGCTCGCCGTCCGTTTTCTTCAATATTCTTTTCACAAGGAATCCACCTATATGATGTAAAATGCTGCACTCTATTGAAGTCAACGCTTCAATGAAAAGAATTTCCCCATCATCAATTTCCTCTTCAGCATCTCCTCGACACTCTCTTTTCCCTTGGGAAATCATGTCAACCAGGTACTCAGAGTCGTCATTCTCATAACTAGAGTTCGCTGGCGTGTGCAAAAACTGGCTGACGCACACAAGCTTTAAAGCGCATTTCATGTCGTACGCGTTAGGAACGGGTTTCCACAGGAGTCGCCTTTTCGGATCTTTCGGAAATCTGAACATCCTATAGCCATTTCGCGAGTGGTTTGTGCACTGTGGCACGCAACACCCGGGCATTATGCCCGAGAAAACGCTATAAAACTTCGCGCACCTGTCTCACTCAAACCAGACGCGACGGGGCTAGCACACTCTAACGAGGCGGGGGGGGGAGCCCAATGGCGGCCGCCGATCGGAAGGCGGCATTCACCCCCTCACAGAATGACTCCACCCTCCAAGGCGGCGGAGGGGAGAGCGCGCATCCAGGAACCCTAACACAGCGAGCGCCGCAGCTCCATCTATTGATCAGTTCACGTACTAGCTAAGCAGCACCGCAGCGCCATCTCGTGATCATTCTGAAATCATTCAAGAGCGAGCGCATTCAAGAGCGAGCACGAGACCTAGCGGTCTCGTGCGCCATGGGCTCCCTTACTACGCGTTCCCATACATTTGAATGAAGCGGGCACCGCAGCGCCATCACGCCATCTAGTGAGCACTTCACGAACTAGACGAGGTGGCTACGAGGGCAACAGAGGATGGAACGACCCACGGCGTAAGGAGCTTCGCCCCTAAAAGGCCTCTGCCGACGATTTGGTGTTGCCACCTGGCAGTTGCCCAGCGATTCTGCACAAGCTCACGTTTCGCGATGGCGCTGCCAGATGGCATCCATACGCAACGTTGTACGGCCGGCAGAATACTATCGCCTTTCGGCGACATTTGCCGCGAAGCACGCAGATACGCGGCCATTTTTTAAATCTTTTTTTTCTAAGGGGGGCAAGTGGGGCGCTTCTGTAAAGCGTGCATCTCCTTTATATTAGTATATGTGCAAGAAAGCCCGCTTCGAAAACGAATTTTAGTGGGCAAGATGGATTGATTTGATTGATTTATGGGGTTTTACGTCCCAAAACTAGCTGCGATTATGACAGACGCCGTAGTGGAGGGCTCCGGAAATTCTGACCATCTGGGGTTCTTTAACGTGCACTGACATTGTACAGTACACGGACCTCGACATTTCGCCTCCATCGAAATGCAGCCGCCACGGCCGGGATTCGATCCCGCGACTCTCGGATAGCCATAGCCACAGGCCACCGTGGCGGGGCTGGGAAAAATGGAGGGGGGGAGGGGGGGGAGGAGGAGGTATAGGAATACAAAGCAGCGCTTGTTGCCCGGCTAGACATCTTTATGTCATTTCCTAGAACAATGTTAAATCGACGAGGGTTAGTAAATGTTGGTAATAGGTAGAAAAACGTGCACTGCGTGGAAGAAGCACCCCCTGTTCTCCCTGTGACAAGAAACAGCGGGACCGCAGCGATGTGTGTGTGTCTTTCCATTCGTGCCGCATTTATCTGCCGTACACAAATCCTCGTTGGGTGCTCATGCCCCCCGTTGCCATCGTAAACAGATAAATACAAAGCGTATCAGCAATCAAAAGAGTGAAAACGCAGTAACTAATAATAAAAAATGAGCGCAGCATTAAAAAAAAAACTCGATATCATATCTTGTGGCATGACACTGGACGCTTTGAACCACGCCCCGTATTCAGGGTGACTTCCTAGCCCCGACGTTACAATATCTCCGCGGTTTTAACAAAAGCAAACATCGCCGTAACTATTCCTCTGAGCTTGAGAAGCAGAAAGAAACAGCAACAGTCGCCGTCTACATCGCGCATCCGACCACTACAGCGACCTATATCGGTTACTGCATCTTAGAAAGTAGTCAAATCGGTTTCGAGAACAGCCGTGCATGAGAAAACGCTACTTCATTCACACATTCAAGTTCCCGTGATGTCGTCTTAACGGCTGTCACGTACAAGTCATTGCTTCAAACCATTCATTTGTCCGCGACACCACGCGAGGCAATCCAAACGTCAAAGAGCACTCACATTCAATATGCTTCCGTTTCTCGCGCACGACAGTTCGGGTGCACGCTGAATAGCGTTCGTGTCGGTCAACATACGTGTGCAAGGGCTGCAGAGATTCGAGGAGATCACACACCTGCTTCAAGTCAACCTAGTCGTCTGCAAATTGCGCTGAGCCGTGGGAGCGGCCATCTTGCTGAGGCGACAGGATCTGCGGAGAGCGCACTATTGGTCGCCATCGGGGTCGCTTGCGCGCCAGAAGGTAGGCCCGCACTGAGCACGTCGCGAATGCTTACAGTCCAGCACTTCCGTTATCATTTCATGTTTCCATCGCTCTGCATTCTACTCTTTAAGTCATCGGTCATAGTCCATTTCTGCCGATATTACAAGTGGCCTAAAGGGCAGCGCAGTGACACACCACGGATGTGCAGCACAAATCGATTCCGGCTTTGGGTTCCGAAAGGGTGGGCGGTGTGTTTTCGCTCGCGATGCTGCAATAAGGAGCGGAGCACAAATGAACGGTGCGAGACGGGTCAAGACGCCGGCGATATTGCCTGCTCGTATAGCAGCCGTTACATCGAGGACAGGCCTGCGCTCTAGAAGATGCGATGTCTGCAACACCTTCGAACCAAACACACTAATTTGGCGAGTATTTACTAAGAACCGAAGAGCGCATAGTTGTTAGCAGCATCGTATTAAATAACTAACAACTCACTTCTAGAAAAGAAACATACTGAGCATTAGTTACGTGTTTAAAACACGGTCGCACGCCATTAGGCGCCACTTGGTGTTACTAAACGCGAAGCATTTCTAGGCGAACTTGAGCAAATTTGACCGTCTATGCAGCCGCCTATACGTCGCGGTGTTCTCGTGGTCGTCTCGTTCGCCTGATATAACCGAATATTTGCGTGGTAGGGTACAAATATATGACTAGCACGGCTGACTGATCTTTACACCACTAACACACGTCATGTGTACGTCACGTTTAACGACACTGCAATCGCGTGTGCCACGTGCCCGTATAGCGCTCGGCCTGCCGGTATGCGCCACAGGTGCTTTAATTTCGTACAGCCTATGTCAATCAAGGACCGACTATAACAGACATTTAACATATCGCTAGAACACACTTAAAGCTAACAAAGTTTTGTCGCAGCTTGCGATTGAAATATACATAGCAAGCACATGGCACGCACGCACAACCCATGCCGCAGGGGCTCATCGAACCCGGTCCCCCAAGGTGCCAAGCAAGCACTTTATCCCTATAGGCTACGGCTGCTCCTCCCACGTGGTATTTGCAGTAAGTTAACCACCGGCAGTACTAATGATGGTGCAACGTGAATTGCGCTTCTAACGTGTGTCAAGCGCTATCGTGTCGCCGTAATGAGCAACCCGTATGCTTTGGTATCATTCGACATGCTTTTGTCCATCTTTGCTCGATCCCGTAGGATACGCTTAAGATACGCACATCAGCGCACCGCAGCGTGAATTTTGCCTCCACTGAGGAAATGTCTAAGCTGTGCGCTGACATAAGTGCCATCGTTACTTCGTGCCATGAGCTACCATTCCGTCACCATGGTGCTGTCGACGTTGCTGGTTAGCGCACGTTAAGCATACACCTACTCATGCTCTTTGCGCAAAAATCTTAATCCTGCATGCGCGTAAGACTTGGCTTGATGTCAGTCAGTTCGTCGTAGCCAATTTCATCACTGACTGCTTCATGACTTGCGACCTTTCATTAAAATTTTACATTTTCGCTGAGTATTCTTTAAGAGTACGACATACTAGGTGGGCGCACCATTTAAGGCTATTGCGTCGGAAAACGGCGCGAGGAAGCAGATCCTTCGCAAAACGCTGAACCCGTTGTTCATTGAGGATAATATCCTTGTTGGGAACATTGATGCTGTCGAGGACTATTTCAGGTCGTCCTCGCATAACAACCTTTTAAACAGTTTTCTGTAAATATCAATATACCACTTTTTTTTTTTTAGATTTCTTACCGCGTTCACTCCAGCTCCCCTGTGCCCGGTGTTGTAATGACGGCCTTAGAAATGTCATATCGATGAACGCAATCACGATGTCAAATGCTCAATTTTTAGAGCTTCTTAGCTTTTGTTTTCGGTCTAACTTTATTCATTTGCAAAGGAAGCCTCTCAAACAGAAGAAAGAAATCTCCATAGGCCCGTGTATTGTGCCCATGGTTGTGAGAATACAGATTTTTTCCAATACGAATATCTAGCTTCGTGCATCAAATCGAATATTAAGACTAAAATGACCTTTCAGTTATATTCAACCCACGATTGTGTTAAAAATGAGCAACAAATCATTAATAAAAGCTTGACGCAAAATGTACTACTATCGGGACCGTGCTTTGTAGACCAGCTTGTCTATGTCCAAGTGTGTAGAAACCACGTGAAAACGAACACTCATAAAGGGGTTCTGGCGCACGAACCGGTCGCTGCAATGCGTGCCGCGGTGCACGCCGTGATTTGTGGCCGAACAGCGGAGCTGTTACAGCTGCGTACGCCGAGTGTTACACCGTGCAAGTGAAAACTTCGCAAGCACTCCGCATTGCAAGTCTCTTGGTTCAACTTGGGCTTGGCCTCGCGACACTGTCGTTTAAACTCGGCCCACCTTGCCCATCCAACAGACAGAGCCCTGAAGCGGAGGCCTACCACGACTGGCATACTGAAGTCTACACAGACCTCCTTCTCTCTCTCTCTCCCTTTATTGAAAAGGGAAATAATAGTATCTCCCATGTAAAATGGCTTCTGCATTTTCCCACCTTACTGATTCGGCCGAGCTTGCAAATCATGGTTATAGACCGTTTTCTCGGGGCGAGGAGGTGCGCTCTGGCAACCCACGCCTTCCTCCTCTCCCGGTGTGTGCCAGGCGGTTTGGGGCGCGCGCGCTGATGCTTGGATGTGTAGAGCTGTCGAACAACCTTTGCGTGTTGTGGGCTAACCTGGCGGTTTTTTTTTTCTCTTTTGTCGTGATACCAGTGTGCATTCAGAAAGACAGTGTGCAGTTTTCATGGTTGTACTAACAACCAAAGGTAACCAACGATTCGCTATTGACAGGATTGTACATAGTGAAAAGGCGAAAGGGGTGTCTGAAACAGCCCTTCTGCAAGGGCTAGCGGATACCTATCTTCCGCTGGGTCCTTCCGGTGACGCGGACTATCCTCGTTACCGGGGGGGAACGGTGGCGGAGCTGGACGCGCCTTTCACTGAACCAGAAATTTGGGAGGTTCTCCAGGAGCTCAACGGACGCTCAGCACCGGGCCCGGATGGAATCTCAAATAAGCTCCTACGTAACTTGGACGGTAAATCCATCCAGAAGCTAACCGAGGAAGTCAACAAAATCTGAGAGACGCGGCTTGTCCCCGAATCCTGGAAGACTGCCTCGGTGGTGCTTATCCCAAAGCCAGGAAAACCTTTAGCACCGGAGAACATGCGGCCGATCTCGCTTACGTCCTGTGTGGAAAAGGTGGCCGAACATGCGATCCACAATAGGGTGTCCCGGTACATCGAAATTAAAGAGCTATTTCCGCAAAACATGGTAGGATTTAGGCCTGCCCTATCTGCACAGGACGTCATGCTCCTCATTAAGAGACAAATTATTGACAACTACACCAGAGATACTAGAGGCATACTAGCTCTAGACCTGGCCAAAGCTTTTGACAGCATCTCTCACAAGTTTGTGCTTGAGGCAGTCTCCTCATTAAGAGACGAATTATTGACAACTACACCAGAGATACTAGAGGCATACTAGCTCTAGACCTGGCCAAAGCTTTTGACAGCATCTCTCACAAGTTTGTGCTTGAGGCAGTCTCCTCATTAAGAGACGAATTATTGACAACTACACCAGAGATACTAGAGGCATACTGCCATGTCTCCAACCGCGAACACGCACTTCGCGGGAAGCTTCAAGGACGCGCAGGCCGTCCCCCCCCCCCCCCCCCCCCCGGCTCTCCCTCTCGCTTTTGGCGGACTCCTTTCTTCGCCTGCTTCTTGCGCCTCTCTCCCCAGTCTGGTTCCGACGACGACAGTCGAACGTGTGCGCTCGGAAAATACAGACCGCTCGCGCTGGCTGGAAAAAGGTGCTTACGGCTCAAGTAATAAACAAGTTTTTCTTCCCACGTATGCCTGTTATTCCGGCTACCGTGGACATAACAGTGGCGACGAGGTAGTGGAATCGAAGCTCGCGTTTATCTTCACCGGTGCTACGCAATGGCAACGCACGCATCAGTCCGAATACCGGAGTTCAGTGGCTCATCCTGGACATCGTGGTTCGGACGCCTCCAGTTCTACTTCGAGGCCAACAGCATCTCAGACTCCAGCAAGAAGAGGGCACACCTGCTGACGCTGTGCGGTGAGCAGACGTACGACACCGTCTGCGCATTGGTTCAGCCAAGCAACCCGGCTGAAGTGGCCTACGACGACATCGTTGCGGCACTTCAGAAACACTACGACCCCAGGCCGTCCGAGGTATTCAGCCGAGCGCGCTTCCAACGACGAAACCAGTTGGAGGGTGAAACGGTAAGCGCCTACGTCGCGGCGCTAAAGACTCTGGCCGCCGACTGCAACTTCGGGACGCTGCGCCCAATGCAGGCAGATGCAGCAGCCACCGGACAGCAGACGACAACAACGCCACCTCCCAACGCAACGATGTTACCCTTGGACATTATGTTGCGCGACAGGTTTGTGTGTGGACTACGGGACGATCTCTTGCAACAAAGACTCTTTGCCGAGAGTGACCTAACGTTCACGAAAGCCTACGATATCGCTGTTCGAGCGGAAAGCGCTAGCCAACAGCAGCGAGACATGCGAGGGACCACCGAGCCGGTTCACCATGCAGCGGCTCACAGAGGTCATCACAACCAGGCAAGTGCAGGAAAGTCGGCTAAACCACAACGCTGCTGGCGTTGCGATGAGCAACACAACCCCCGGACATGCAAATTCCAAGCAGCTATATGCAATTTCTGCAACAAACGCGGTCACATTGAGAAGGCCTGCATCTCAAAGAAGAAACTCGCGAAGGGGCCACCCCAACGACACAAAAGCAGGAACTCCCCAAGGTCGATAACTCAAGTTGAGACGCAGCACAGCCTACCGGCACCAACATTGTTGTATGACTTGCATAACGTCAACCTCGGCACGCGACCAAAGATAATGGTCACCCTTGTTGTGAACCGCCAGCCCATAGAGTTTGAGGTTGACTCGGGAGCAGCCTGCACGCTCATCAGCGAGGAGACGTACCGCAACCGATGGCCACGGAATGCTCCACATCTATTCGATGAAGACACACACCTGAGAACATGGTCAGGACAAGACCTGCCAACTCTAGGCAGTGCCAACGTAGAAGTTGCATAGAACGGCACGGTGACCCAACTGCCTATCGTAATTGTGAAGGGCACTGGATCTAGCCTCTTGGGCAGAAACTGGTTCCACGCTCTCAACATCGCGATCTGCGGCATAAACCAGGCAGCAGAAGGAAGCTCAAATGGGCGACAAAAACTCGTCGAGCAGCTGCAGAAGAAGTACGGGACGGTCTTTTCTGACGAAATTTCTGGACACAACGGGCCACCCGTTGACTTAGAGCTTCACCCAGAGGCCCGTCCGAAGTTTCTAAAGGCCAGATCGATACCGTTTGCCTTGCAACCTGCCTACGAGAAGGAGCTCGACAAGCTGGAACGACAGGGTATTATTGCGCCAACACAGCATTCAAACTGGGCCACACCTCTGGTTGCAGTGAGGAAGAAAGATGGAAGCCTACGTCTCTGTGGGGACTACCGGTTCACCGTGAACTTGGCGACAAAATCGTCTTCATACCCCCTGCCAACACCACAGGAAGTTTTCAGCACGCTACGAGGAGGGAAACTATTCAGCACCCTGGACCTCACGCAGGCATATCAACAGCTGAAGGTGAGCGACAAAACTTCTGAGGTGCTCACGCTTAATACAACACGAGGACTGTACAGGGTAAGGCGACTTCCATTCGGGGTAGCGGCAGCCCCCCAGCCATATTTCAAAGGTACATGGAATCGCAGCTTCAAGGAATTCCTGGCGTGTGCGTCTACTTAGACGACGTAATCATCAGTGGCGCAACCAGCGAGGAACATGCTACTCGCCTAGAACTGGTACTGAAACGGCTAGCAAGTGCAAACCTACGCTTGAGCATCGATAAGTGCTGCTTCGCGGTTCCTGAAGTGAAATTCTGGGGTCATCTGATCGATGCCGAAGGCATTCACCCCACCAGCGACAAGGTACGCGCCATCACGGAGGCACGCGCGCCAACCAGCAAACAAGAGCTCCAATCATTCCTGGGTCTCCTAACGTTCTATGACCGTTTCCTAGAACACCGAGCAACGGTGGCCAACGACCTCTACAACCTGTTGAAAAACGACGTCCCCTGGACTTGGTCGCCACGCCATCAGGAAGCATTTGAAGCCCTTAAAGAGCTGCTCCGTGCAAGTGTGGTGCTCAGGCACTATGACGAGACAAAGCCATTGCTTCTTGCTTGTGACGCTTCGCCCTACGGCGTCGGTGCAGTGCTTTCACAAATTGACGATCAAGGCAGAGAAGCAGCGATCGCCTTCGCTTCCCGCACGCTATCACCTGCGGAACGCAATTATTCTCAGCTTGATCGTGAGGGACTCGCCGTCGTCTATGGTGCCACGCATTTTCATCAGTACATCGCCGGCAGACATGTGACTGTCCTGACTGATCACAGACCACTTCTGGGTATCCTGGGGCCCCAAAAGCAGATTCCTCAGACGCTCTCGCCTCGTATGATCCGATGGTGCATTAAGATGTCAGCATATGACTACGACATTGCGTGCCGTCCCGGAAACAAGCACCAAAACGCCGACGCACTGAGCCGCTTACCCCTCAGCGAAATCATTGAGGACCCGCCTCATGTTGGCTGCGTGCTCATGTTCGAAGCACTACCAAGGCCCCCACTAACAGCAGACGAAGTCGCAACGGCCACACAAGATGACCCGACATTGTCCAAGCTGTACAAAGCCCTACAGGAGGGCAGCGTACAAAAGCTCAAGGATGACAATTTCAACGCTTTTCGCAAGAGAGCAACGGAATTGAGCTGTCATCGAGGTTGCATCACACTAGGGTCACGAGTTGTCATTCCAGGCCCACTTCGACAACAAGCCACGGCTCTCATTCATGCCGGACACCGAGGCGTCGTAGCAATGAAGAAGTGCGCCCGCAGCTACATGTGGTGGCCGGGAATCGACAAGGATATCGAGACACTAGCGGCAGAGTGCACAGCCTGCCAATCCAATCAACGCGCTCCGCCACGAGCTCCAGTACCGGACTGGGACAGACCGAGCACACCTTGGCACACCGTGCACCTCGACTTTGCAGGCCCAATTGACGGGTCCACATTCCTAGTAATTGTGGATGCCTACAGCAAATGGGTTGAAGTTCGCCAGATGAGCAAAACAGCTTCGACAGCTGTCATCGAGGTACTGCGCTCGTTGTTCGCAACATTCGGATTGCCCCGCAAGGTGGTCTCGGACAACGGGACAGCATTCGTGTCGGCTGAGATAAAGAAATTCTACCGCGACAACGGCATCACAGCGGTAACATCTGCTCCGTACCACCCAGCCACAAACGGACAGGCCGAACGCTACGTGGGAGAGCTAAAACGAGCTCTTTCAAGAGACTCTACAGGGTCCTTGCAGCGCCGCATTGCACGCTTTCTATTCAAACAACACGCGACAGTGCACAATGCGACGGGCCAGACACCAGCAAAGCTCATGTTTTCTCGTGAGCTGCGAACGCATATCTCGGCCGTTCTGCCAGAGCCACCTTCCAAGGTCAACCGAGATAACGAAGATGCCCCGCGTTGCCGGAAACTCCACAAAGGACAAGCGGTGCTCGCCCGCCAGTTTCACCAGAAGCCCGAGTGGGTCCCGGCCATCGTTAAAAAACGCATCGGCCTGAGATCTTGGCTCGTTGAAGTGAATGGGACTGTTTCTCGCCGACACTTAAACCAGCTACGCCACGTGCGCGCACGCTATCCGCCCTGTGGACACGCTGAAGGCAGCAGCCCTTGTGTCCGTGTCCTGCACGCCTCTTCTTTTGATTATGGACTGTTACCAACTCGCTCAACTTTCTGTCCTTTTGAGCCCCCCGGCACCTTCCAACGCGGCTTGGCTGCTGACAAAAGAACAGGACGCCAGTCAACAACAGACACTTCCCGCTCACCCAGCAGCTTCCGTGGAGAAAACGAGCAGCTGCGCCCCAGCCCATACGGCGCCCGCCCAGCGAAAATCAACGAGACAGCGACACCCTCCAGACCGCTACCAGGCACAAAACTAGGGGGGAAGGAATTGCCATGTCTCCAACCGCGAACACGCACTTCGCGGGAAGCTTCAAGGACGCGCAGGCCGCCCCCCCCCCCCCCCCGGCTCCCCCTCTCGCTTTTGGCGGACTCCTTTCTTCGCCTGCTTCTTGCGCCTCTCTCCCCAGTCTGGTTCCGACGACGACAGTCGAACGTGTGCGCTCGGACAAAACAGACCGCTCGCGCTGGCTGGAAAAAGGTGCTTACGGCTCAAGTAATAAACAAGTTTTTCTTCCCACGTATGTCTGTTATTCCGGCTACCGTGGACATAACACATACTATACTCTAGACCTGGCCAAAGCTTTTGACAGCATCTCTCACAAATTTGTGCTTGAGGCAGTCTCGGATATGTGTCTGGGACAACGTTTCCACGCATACGTTAGCTCCTTTCTCAGGGAACGCAGGGCTTCCATTAAGATCGGCCAACTAAAATCCGCGGAATTTACCTTGGGAGCGAGAGGCACTCCACAGGGGGCCGTCATCTCTGCTCTTCAATATTGCCATGAAGGGCCTCTCCGAGCGACTCGCCACGGTTCGCGGGATTAACCATGCTCTCTACGCGGACGATATCACTGTGTGGTGCACGGGAGGGTCCGATGCCGAGGTAGAGCAGGCACTTCAACAGGCACTCAACGTCACGGAGGGCTTTCTAGTCGGTTCGGGATTGAGCCTGTCGCCTGCCAAGTCCGAGTTGTTACTGTACCGACCCAACCAACAAGGGATGAGGAACCTCACTCCTCTAGAGCAGATTCCAATATCTCTATACACACGTGACGGGCAGAGAATCGCCAGGGTAGACTGCACCAGGGTGCTCGGACTGTTGCTGGAGTCGAAGGGGGGCAACTCGCAGATTATAGCTCGCATCACTTCCAAGACGGAGAACATGCTTAGGCTCATACTCAGGGTACTCGAACCGCAGGGGCGGGCTGAGAGAGAGCAATCTCCTTCGGCTTCACCATGCGTTCCTCATGAGCCACATTAATTACGTCGCTTCGGCGCTGCACTGGTCCAAAAGGGAGGAGGCAAAAATCGACGCACTAATGCGCACGAGTATAAAGCGAGTTCTAGGCTTGCCTATCGGCACCAGCACCGAAAAGCTCATACAACTGGGCATGCATAACTCCCTCTCGGAGGTGATCGAGGCGCAGAAAATGGCTCAGGTAGTGCGCCTATCGTCCTCGCGGGCCGGTAGACGTATCCTGGAGTCCATTGGCTGCGGTCTTACAGAGATTCGCGAACGTAAAGTGACTCTACCGTCTTCTATAAGGGGTACATTTGCCGTAGATCCACTTCCCAGGAATGTCCACCCGCAGTACAATGTAGGACGCCGCATAGCTCGGGCCCGTTCCTTATTGAAGTCAGTTGCAGATAGCCCGGACCTCGCCACGTTTGTCGATGCAGCACAGGACTAGCGTTCTGATCGCTTTGCAGTGGTCTCAGTCGACCATAGTGGCAAGGTCCTATGTGCTGCGTCGGTTAGAAACGTTTCGGCAACGGTTACTGAGCAAATCGCCATTGCTGTAGCAATCAAGGACGCATCGCGTCCAAATGTATTCAAGGACTCGCGGTCTTCTGCCAGAGCTTTCGCCCCGGGCTCGATTTCGCGGGAGGCAGCAGCTATCCTCGGCAGCGAGGGGGCTGCCGGGTTTCACACCATAAAATGGTTCCCGGCCCACATGGGGGCCAACGTACACCCCGATGTCCCCAACGCCAATGAGTTTGCCCATGACCGTGCGCGAGGTTTCACTCACCGCGGCTGTCCCGGCGATTTCGTGGGCGGAGACGCCGGAAGGTACAGGGACCCGCTCCTCACTTTTCACGAGATCGTGATTCATTATCATCTCTCTCGGAGGGCCTCACCCCAAACTCACTCGACCGCAGTCTTCGGCCTTCAGGATGCTCCAAACGGGGTCTTTCCCTTCGAGAGGCAGGTTTAGTAACATCTCGCCCAACGTTGAACCGCATTGTCCGAACTGCGGAGAGGCCTACTGCTCACTAGCTCACATGCTCTGGCAATGTCCTGCGTTACGTAACACCGAGTTCAGCAAAGAAGAGGACTGGGAGGAAGCCCTGAGAAGCGGCGACCTTTCGGTTCAACTTCGGGCTGTCCAGAGAGCCTGCGAGAGGGCGGAGGGCCACGGTCTTCCTGTCCCTGCGTGGGAGCGGCCCGCAACTGCTACAGGATCCCCCTAGAAGGGGACGTCCAACTGCAGTTTCTCAGGACCAAAATAAAGTTCTGTGCCTGCCTACAGGAAAAGGAAACTCCTGTCGCAGGAATTATGCAACGTGCATGACCAGACCCGGAGAGTTCGCGGCTGGGTACTTTTCAAGTTGTATCGTTTTTAACGGAAAGGGTCTGTACACCAAGATGTTCTCGGGAATATCGGAGCCTTATAATTTCTGGCGAACACACCGATGCTCAACCTCGGCCATTAAAGGGGCCCTGCGACACAAATTGAGCAGGCCGTTTTTATCTTTTTATCACTGATTCTAGAACTGTTGCACGTGGGGATGTCGCAGAGAGATTAGAAACGCCGAAAGCAAAGTGGCTATAATTTTATTTCAGCGAACAAACCGCCCAAAATCGCCTCCTGTTTGAACTGAGGCGACACACAACGGAGATTTTTGTTACAGGAAGTGACACATAGTGACGACATTGGCGGGGCCAGGCGGGGCGTTCTGATTGGCTTGACGCTCCAAGGTGCTTGTTACACAAGTGTGGTGTCTGCTTGGTCACGCTATTCAGCACGAAAATATACTAAAATAGTTTTTATGCTTCGTAAGAAAGAAAGGAAGTATCTGACATTACTTGCAAAACGACACTAGGCGCGCTATGCAATGGTTAGAGTTACTGTATATGCTACCTTATGCTACCTAAAGGTAGCATATACAGTAACTCTAGCATGGATGGATGGATGGATGCATAGAGTTAATGGGTCAGTATATTATCTCTATGGATGGATGGATGGATGCTATGAGCTTCCCCTTTGTAACGGGGCGGTGACATGTGCGCCACCAGGCTCGTAAGAAGATTTAAGAACTTTTTTTTTTCCTCTTTTAATTTTCCTCATGCCTTTTAAATTTACTTCAATCAAATCGAGCATGGATGGATGGATGGATGCTATGAGCTTCCCCTTTGTAACGGGGCGGTGACATGTGCGCCACCAGGTTTGCGCGTCGCGCCATCTATTGCAGGCACGGCGAAACAACGCGCTGAGCTACCACACGCAGACTCCTGCAGGTTGTTGCCACACAGTTCTAAGGGCCTATCCTCGCTCAGCCCGCACGCCGCTCCGCAAGCGTGCGGAAGGGTGAAAACGGCTGTAAAACGGATCGAATCGTGAATTACTGAAGTCGGTGGGGCCACCAAGTTCGATATTTCGCGATTCGTTCCCTCCTTTCCGCACGCCCTCCGCACGCTTGCGGAACGGAGTGCGGGCTCAGCGAGAATAGGCCCTAAAGCGACTGTAGTTTCAGTGCTCGCCTCTGGTTCGGAAATTGCTCGGAGTGGCCCTGCGTGTTACATAGGTTACGTTCGTAAAACGAAATAGCCGAGCGTCGCGGTAGAATAACAACGTTAGCGTACCCATCCGCTCATTTTCCCCGGGCTCGTAGTTTTCCCCGTTCACTGCACTGAACCACTGGCGGAAAATCTCGGCGTTGTTCGTTATGGCTGGAATCGCCTGAAAAGACTGCAATGGCAGGGTTCCGGTGGTACGTTGTGCTCGTCGCAGGAAGAGCTTAACAACCTCTTCCTCTAGCGCTGGTTGTTTTGGCATTCGTAAATGACACGGTACCAGCCAGACACCTTCAAGTATGCAAAAGTAGCAGAATCAGGTACTTTTTCCGAGTCTGAGAGCTGATATATGCTTGCATGTTTACCTGCCTGAGATACACGCGCCTGCATACGCGCTGTCCGTCGTGGCAGCTCGGCTCTGTCGTCTGCTCGCGTAGCTTCGAAACCGGTTTGCTGTCGACGGTATGCGGGCGGCTGGGTGTGCAACACAGGCGTGCGCTGGCCGTACGTTGACGGCCGGACGCAATCTGCGCGCGCGCGCTCTGCTCCCGGTGTCGCTCTATAAGACGCGCGTTGCTATTAGACGCGACCACTGACGTCAGCGGGAGAGCGAAATACGAAAGGGAATGTTCTTCAGCTGTCTGCTCGTGTTTTGAACTTCGAGGACTAATAACTCCAGTTCTAGCTCACCGATTTGCATAATTCTTTTTGCGTTCCTCTCAGCATTCGATACTACACACACTGCAGTACTGCAGACGGCAGTTGAAAAAGTGTCGCAGGGCCCCTTTAACCGCAAGAAGCCTGCTCGACAAGTCCCGCAACGATCATTCAGCTCGCCTAAGAAAAATGGCAATAACGTTCCTTTTTTAATGATCGAATAGTGTTTCTTCAACAGCTTCAACTTAGTTTACCCATTACGGGGTGAACTTTGCAATACCAGTACACTGAGCAGATGAGAAAAAAAAAAAAAAAAGAAGGAAAGAAAAAAAAAAACACAGCTCACTTCTGAGGCTGATCATGTTTGAGCAAGGGCGCGCACTGCTTTATATCAGGTGCCGCGATCTGCCTCACAGGGGGCAGAAACTCCGGCTATCTTCACTGTTAAAAAAAAAAGGGGGGGGGGGGGGGAGGGGGAGTCCCTGCAATGACTCACTAACGGACTCCGCCTAGCCGTTCTCCAGAGCAGACGGCTGATCGTAGCGTTCCTTATCACCCTTGTTCCCGCCTCTCCCTTTCCTTTATCGTGACACAAACACTAGTCCACGCCTGTAAATCGTGTTACTGAGTGAAAGAAAAAAAAAAGCAAAAAGCGTGCGAGGGATGTAACCGAAACCAGCCACCGCGAGCCTGCGCTCGACCGCATTCGACCTCGCACACCGCACCCCCTCGCAAAAATACAACTAAGGAAAAAAAAAGTTCATTGTATCCCCAAAGGGTGCTCCTGCTCGGCCAGAAAGCATGGAAACGTGTGTGCGCTTCGCAAACAGAAGGAGCTCGCCGTAGATATACAGCAACACGGTACTTTCGCGGCGTCTTCTGTTAAAATCAATGACTAATGCAAGCTCAAAACTTGTTATGACCTTGCACAGACTCATTTCCTATACTAGTGCCGTAATTTAGGCGAAAGTGAGCGCGCCAGAACTTAAAAAACGACGAAAACTGCATCCGCCCCCACACCGACCTTACAAAAGCGAGCATTTGCACAAGCCAGTGGGTTGCCAGATCGGAGACGGCTCCGCCCGCTAGGCAACGTGGCGGCGCCCACGAGAAAGCGGTCTATACGAAACAAACAAAAAAAGAAAAACGTTTACGCGTTTCTAAAGGGACATCGCAATCCACGTTCATTCCAGCAATGCGCTGATCACAGACTGCTGACGGATAGACAGAATTGCGACATTCGCTCACGCAAAATACGCAATTAGCGCCGTATAAGTCGTCCCTGTGAGTCCGACAACTGCTCCTTCTGAAATATCAAAGTTGGTGACCCGCCCGTAGCCTCGAAACAGCAAACGGGGCTCTATTATTTGCGATGCAACTTCGAGCTACGCATGGCCTCCAAGATTTGCGCTTTCCGGGTACCAGCATTCCTGGCCGCTCTGGCGCTGCACGGTCGGTAGGGAGCCTACATGACTGTCATGTTGGCTCCCTAACTATCAGAGAGCGGCAGCGCCACCAAACGAGCGCTTAGTGGTGGGTAGAGTCACTTGGATCATGCCTAGCATAGTATAGGTGTTCTGTGTGTCTAGTGCCGATGCTAGTGCACAGTGAACGAGACCATTACTGTCCGCTTTGTCATCGTTCACGCAAGGCTTGTAATGCGTCACAAGTGTCGGCGTTGTGACGTGTACGCAAAAGCTCTCATCATCCTGCAAGCAGTGCGCGCGCTTCTCTTGCACTTTAAAAGCACAAGGCGCACGCCGGCAACACGTGCACGTTCAACAAACGACGTGAGCATATCTGAACCATATGAATCCCTTGGACTTTCTACCAAAGAAAGGTGGTCTAGCACGCTCTGCCAAGCTTCGCTTGCCCCATTTCTCCGGATTGGTTGAATGCTCGGAGCTTTCAGTACCACACTCAGCTTGTCACTACACTTCCGGGATCAGCCTACACGACAAAATGCACTGAAGCATAGTCATATAAAGATTCGCAGCAAGAACTCCAATAACTACACCAACACAGTGTCATCATGCTACTAACCTTTGTTAAAGGCACGTCGCTAAGCGGCCTGTACATTGCGGCATCATGAAGAAACTTCACTGTCGAGTCTACACTTTTTTTACTATTGTGCCACCACAACTCATCTTGCTGCTACACGTGTGAAGCCAACTTTATTGCTCCTATTTATGCATCCATGCTGCGAGGTCATGTATAAATATACCTTTATTGCTTCAAAAATAACAACAGCCGACTAGCAGGTGCACTCAATAGAGCACACAACACTGATTGTCATAAGCAACATTGCTGTTCAAAAATTTTGCATAGACATCAGCGCAATGGGCATATCAGGATGACAGCCAGCACGAGTGACAGTTATGTGGTTTTCTTGGAAGAAAGGGTCACTGTTAAGGTTGCCAATGAAAAGCCTGCGAAAAAGGCAAGAGAAACCAACACAGGCCCGACTGAAATGGCAATAATATGGATCAGTCACAGACAAATCCAGCCACATCACAGCTATGCTGATGCTTCGACTCATCAACACTACAGTCTCACATTCTTTTCAGATGATGACCGAGTGCATTACGTACATGTGAGACAATCATGCTTTAGACGCACCATCACACAAGCCGCAAGAAACCTTAGCTGTAGAGAAAGAACAAAGGTGTTACCCCAGTCAGTGTCATGTGGCTGAAAAGACATCCTGTGTGCCCGCACTCATTGTAAGTAGACTGTACATCACAAATTTAAGGCTTCCTTCATGCACAGCATGAATATCAAAAGTGTTGTCTACATACCAAAAGCAGTAAAGGACATAGCTGAAAAATACTGCAGCTGTCAACACAAGGCACTTCTTTAAGGTAACCGCCAGTGCCGCAATTAAGTGGCCACACTCAATTTCACTCTACCTAAACGCTTCAAAGTCTGCTGCCCATTAGCACAGCACAGCTTATTGTGAGCAATAGCAGCACTTCATGAACGAGTAAACAAAGATGCCTTGTGGAATGGCTATAACAAAAGCATTATTAATTAAAAAGCTACATTGCTAATGATAAAGTGAAACAATAAAAGTGCAGCAAAAATAGTTAGTGCTGCTTGATTTGAGTAATAGTCAAGCTGTATCAGGTTACAAAGCACTAAGATCCACAAGAGACCACAGTGCACTTGGTTCTCGAATCATAACAACAATTGAACTCATATGAATATCATTACAGCACATAAGCACTTTTGCCTTGCAACACTATACAGCTGAGAACAATCACCAAAATTTGCAACGGCTAAAGCAAAGCAACTGGAACTTGCACAAAAAGAAGCTAAGGCTAAAACGCACCACAGCGTATCTACTACTTTCTCAAGACTGGAAGCTGCTAGGTCCAGCACAGAGGTGACTTCGGCCACTTCCACAGATGTGCCCATCGTGTGACACCACCATACTGTCCCAAAGTCTCTTTCACTAATTCCATACAATGATGCAGAAGTTACTGGCACAATTCAGAAACCAGAAGCATCCGCTAGTCTCACAGGATGTAAATGATTTGCAAAACGTACAGTCAGCAGCAAGAGTTTGTGGGATCTGAAACTTTGTAAAAACCAATATTACCGCTTACCTTGGTAACATAGCCACGAATTAAATGTTTCTGTGGGTAGATGCTTCTGCAATGTACAGGCTGTAACAATTATTTCGAGGCTATGTTGCAGCAAAGCGGTGATATAGGCTTTTACGAAGTTTCAGATCCCGCAAGCTTTTGCGGTTGACTGACTGTACATGACTAACCCACCTGTGATTCTGCTTGGCTTCACAGTAAACGTGGTACATGACTGGGCATGAACAAATAAACTACGCACACAATGTACAGTTTGTGTGTGCTTTGATTTCAACTAGAAAGTGCGCAGTGCACTTGTTTGTCCTCGCCATATTCCGTGCAGCATCATAAAATTACATTATACCAACTTGACTCTTCTGCTTCACATCGTTGGCTTGATGAACAGATTCTGAAACTTCGAATGCACTGCACAAATCTAGTGAGATCGTGCCAGTAAAATCTATGTAAGGAGTACATATATACATATTTACATGCAAAACAATGGCACCATAGCATGAAGCTCCAATAAACATGCAGTGCATGGTAAAGCTAGCAACAATTGCTGACTAGTTGGTCCCTTGTGCTCTGGCACAGATAAAGACAACGCTAGCTGGCGTAAAAAGCGTACCAGTACATTGGCCCCTTGAATAAGGCGTTAAAAATGAATAAACAGCGGACAGATGAAAATAACAGCGCTACATTTCAGTCCAGAACTACATTCTGCAGCGTCCTTAGTTTCAGCACCCAAGTTTCTTCTAACTATTGCCTTAATGACATGTCACGCTGTTCAACTTTCATGAAGTAACATGATCAGAACAGAGGGCCCAATCAGCATGAAAAGAGGCATGAAATTCTGTATAGAGCAAAAGGTCCACTGTCATGTTAACAAGGTTTCTTCCAAAACGTCAGCACAAAAGGAAGACAGGCACCTCATTCAAGCATCACTGGGCTGTGACAACAACGCGGGGGCTCACTTCCATGGAACACGCCCTTGATAGGCACATTTTTCTTGCCAATAAAAGCATTCTTATTTTTCACTTATGTAAATCATTGTATGAGTCATTGTTCTTACTCACACATGAAGAATATTACCTAGCTGCTAACACACTTAACACAACGTCCAACTTACTGAGTCTCAGTAAGGTTAATAAGCTGTGCTTCTGTTCTTCCAGGGATCAACAGCGCAGAAGCTGTTCAGCCCCTCCAAAACGAGAAAATATTCCTAAGTACAGTCACACTGTGAAAAAAAAAAAAAGGACACTTTACCACTGATACTAACAATAGAGCAAAACCTAGGGTGAGTCACTTTCCCTCCCACAAGCAAGCATGTCAGAAGTTCCACAGCTAAGTGTGGCTGTCGGGGTCGAACATTGACGCCAGTAGCAGAAGGCAAGAGTGACAGTTCTGGCAGTGTCTCAGGACTCGGCATCTGTAGGTGTAGAGCTATCGAGCGTGTCGCCCCATGCGGTCGCAGGTTCAGATGTGCAGCCATTGCTCAATGATGAGGATGCACCCTTCCACTGTGACATGCAGTCTATGACATCAAAAAGAAAGAGCTTTGTAAATGTGAAGTGATTATTATGAGACACACTGTGGGTGCAGCAGCACCAGAAGTGAGGCAACAATAATGCACAATAATGCACGCCTGTGCCTAGGAGTACATGCACGTGTAATACACACGGTGCAGTACTTGGCTGCCACAAGGGTAGCTAGTGGCAAAGAAAAGAAAAACAATAAAACTAAGCTTTAAAATATGATTATATTTGTGCCGCTTTGAGGCACTTGGCAATTTTAGTTCAGCTTTTCAACATTCCAGTCTTTAATCACAGGTGCTTGGTTGAATGTTCATCCAAAAGAGACTACTATTTGCTTATGTCACTGCTTACAAGCAAGATGCATGCAATATTTGTCAGTGCAAAAGAAAACATGCAACCAGGTCCTAAATGGCTGTTCTGCAGTGATAATGCAAAAGTTCCCCTTCTGCCCCCTTAAAGGGACACTAAAGGCTGATAGTAAGTCGATGTGCACTGTCGAAAACCATTCAAGAAACGCCGTAGTGTTTGTGCCACAAAATGGCTAGTTTCAATGATAACGATATTGAAGTGGTCAGCCTGCCATTAGAATTATCGAAACTGGCCGCCTAGCCAGGTCCATTGATGTGGGTTTGCCGTTCCCTCTCTTTACTGGCTGACAGTCCAGCCAGCTGCGTTTTTTCTTTTTTCCTCCTTAGAAGGTCACCCGAGAGCGTACCACCCGGGATTTCCTGCCACCTGGGCTCCGAAAAGCGACGAGGATGCAAAATACTTCAATCAAGTGTGCCAAAATGTTGCAGCGCTACCGACTGGAAAGATGACACTATCCGCAACCACATCCAAAATTAAGCAATAAACAAGCCACGTCCCTCCACAGACTGCAAATTATTACGTAGGTACATGGCATTATTATGCACTGCGTACACCCCACAGAGTTCCCATACTTATGCCATTTTTGTAACATGTACTGTCGCTAGAAGTCCTCGCGATTGTCCACACCCTACGGTCATTTCCCTCCCTTCCTTTTCTCGCAGAGTATACAGTCTACTCCGACTCCTGCGTCGCTATCCGCCACATACAAAACCGTACCTTACCCCTTCCCTCCAATGCGAGGTCGAGCAGGCAGTCTATGCATTACAGCCTTCCACCGTCTTCCTGCGCTGGGTGCCTGGGCATTCGGGGATCGACGGCAATAAGCTGGCCCACCAGCTCGCCCGCGACATTTTCCATGACAGAAACGAACTGCGCGAAATAAACACGGACAAGGAAGACACACGCCTGCGCTTGTGCGTGTGTCTTCCTTGTCCGTGTTTATTTCGCGCAGTTCGTTTCTGTCATGGATTACCAACTCGCCCAGCGTTCGATCCTTCTAAATGACATTTTCCACCGGGCACCGATGATCCCATGGCCCCAAGTCTTCGGAGGACGATGGGAAAACTTGGGCGGGCGGAGGGAGCCCTACGCCAAACTATCCCTACGCCAAACTAACCCTACGCCAAACTATCCCTACGCCAAACTATCGGGGACGTAGCTCCGCCTCGACAAGCGACTCTATCCTCCCCTTCCTCACCGTGCCGGAGGCTCGCCTCGTGATTCAAATGAATCTACGAGTACCGCCCTGCCCCTCATCGTATGCATTCCACTGCTCAACAATCGGCTTCTTACCCTCACCCTTCCCTCTCAATCACCACCTGGCTTGGCTCTGAAGAGGAGCACGTTCAGCGCTGCCTAGTCGCACAGGCGGTAGAAATGCTGAGCCTGTAAAATTGGGCTTCAATAAAAGTCTTCTACTACTACTGCCAGACACCCTGCAATAGATGGTGCTGGTGCGCCCACACTACAAAAAGAACCCTGAAGTCTCCACAACCGCTAGAAGTTATCAAAGAAACGTGGGAGGCACCGTTAATGGCCCAGAGCTTGGAGGACCAGCCAAGTCTGGTGGACTGGGCACAGCTACGGCGTCAGCCAGAAATCTGCCCACCTCAAGCGAAGAACTTGCTCTTTTTTAAAATAAGTGAGATGGGCCCTTCTATTTCCACTTATGCAGCCCAACAGAAAGACATGCAGTATTCTGTCATACTAAAAGGCTCTTTGTCTTAATCTTCAGAAGTTATTAGAAATCATCACGAAGGCTTACTTCAGTGCACACAAAAATGACATGGACAAAGGGAAGAATACACACAAGCACTGTGTGTCCGTGTCATTTTTGTGTGCACTGAAGTAAGCCTTCATAATGAATTCACAACCAACTCGCCCAATTTTCAATCATTTTGCAGTTATTAGAAAGTTTTACCATTTGAACAGCTCTACTACAAAGCTACCATACTTGAGCAGAAACAGAGATCTGAAGGCAGAATTTTCCTGGGCCATTTGTCACACTAATGCCTACCGTAAATTTTTTTTTCTTACGAGAGCATTAAAGATGTCACGTGTCCTGTTCACTTAGCTTATAAAACTGTAGCGAAGAAGAGTGGCGCGCCTTATGGACGCAGTATCATCACCGTCTCACCGACGAAGAAGTGCTCGCGCTCTCGGTGTCTGACGCTCGCCTGAGTCGGTCGCTTTGCTGCTTCGGCAATAAACCGCCTTACATATTTGGTGGAGCTGTGCTGGGTCTTTCCCCTCAACCCTGGAACTACGCACTCGGAGGCTGCCAGCCATCATGCCTGACGACGCCAGCCAAACACCACCCCCGGCATCGCCAACACTGATTTGCCCTGGCTCCATGCGTCAGCGAGATCCTCCGATCTTCAGTGGCTCCGACGAATACGACGTGGAAGACTGGCTGTCATTGTACGAGCGGGTGAGTGCGCATAATAAATGGGACGATCCTCAGAAGCTCAGCTACGTCAACTTCTACCTGACGGGTGTCGCTAGCGTGTGGTATAACAACCACGAATCTGAGCTTCGTAACTGGTCGGACTTCAAGGCGCGCATTACGCAAGTCTTCGGTCGCCCCGCGGTGCGGAAGCTCCGTGCCGAAGAGCGCTTGCGCAGCCGTTCGCAGCTACCAGGAGAAAGCTTCACGAACTACATTGAAGACATCGTGGATCTTTGCAAGCGCGTTGATCCATCAATGACAGAGTCCGACAAAATCCGCCACGTCATGAAGGGCATTGAAGACGACGCATTTCAAATGCTCCTCTCTAAAAGCCCACGGACCGTCGTCGAAGTTGCTGAGCTTTGTCAGAGCTATGACGAACTCAAGAGGCAGCGTCTCCTTACTCGACGTCCTCCCACGCATGACGCACCTGTCTCAAGTTTGGCAGCTACAACTAGCCACGAACGCCTTCTCGGCGAAATCAAGGACTTCATACGCGCTGAAGTCGCCCGGCAGCTGTCTCTCCTGAGCGCCGTCCCAGGGCCCACGCCATCGCTGGCTCCTAGTTTCCGCCAGGTGCTTCAAGAGCAAGTAACGGAAGCAATCCAGTCGCCTCGTGCAGCGCCACCAGCGCCGGCGCCGCTGAGCTATGCGGAGGTTGCCGCACAGCCACCTCAACAGACCTTTTCAGCTCCGCCGTTTGTTGTACCGTCACGTCCAGTACATCCTGTGTACGCCGCCGCACCAGTACCGAACACGGGATCCTGGCGTACACCCGACAATCGCCCGGTCTGCTACTTCTGCGGGATCCCTGGTCACGTGGCGCGGCTTTGCCACCGTCGCTTAGGTCTTCAAGGTAATCACCAACCTGTCCGGACCTACGGTGCTCCATCTTCGCCCTTCTCGCCGCCGAATGCCTCGCATTTGCCGCCTACATACAACGTCCCTCCTGCTGCCCGTGATTCTCGCTCGCCATCTCCACGACGTCGTTCGCTGTCCCCCATGCGTCGTCGGCCAGCTTCTTCGGAGCAGGAAAACTAACAACCGCAGTTCCAGAGGCGAGAACTGCGTTTCTGTCGACTAACACAAGGCCTCGCTCATCATCTCCGACGAACGTAATCGATGTACTTGTAGAAGGAGTTGCTGTAGTTGCATTAGTGGACACGGGTGCTGCCGTTTCCGTGATTGCAGAATGTCTTTGCCGCAGGCTTCGAAAAGTAACGACGCCCTTCTCTGCATTGTCACTACGGACAGCAAGTTCACAGTGCATTACCCCTGTTGCTGCATGTACTGCCCGCATCGTGATTCAAGGATATCCGTACACAGTAGAGTTCGTCGTCCTCTCATCTTGCTCATACGACATCATTTTGGGATGGGACTTCCTTTCCGATCATCAGGCCGTCATCGACTGTTCTCGCGCCGAAGTTGAATTTTCTCCGCTTTCTGATATCCGTTTACATGCGCTCGACGATCTCGACGACAAAGTGGTCATGACCGAGGATATCGAGATTCCGCCGCACTCTTCGGTGATTGCGACAGCGTCTACTAATTTTGTCACCGATACTATTGCCCTCTTTGTGCCATCGTCCATTTTTGTTCTACGACGATGTGCACTACCCTTCGCTGTCCTCACTGTAAGTCGTGGCTGCACTCAACTCCTCGTCTCCAACGCTGAGGCCGTGCCCCTCACGTTATATCGTGGCGAGTGCCTCGGACGTCTCCAGCGTGCCGAGTCCGTGGTTACCTTCGACGCACCATTCGACAGCACCAGTACCAACGTCAATACGTTGGCTTTCAGCTCATTACGCTCCCAGCCTATGCCAGATATCTTTGATCGATCACTAGATGCCCACCTGAGTCCCTCTCAACGCTCCCAGCTCCTCTGCGTGCTACGGAAATACCTCTCCACGTTCGACTGTCACCAGAAGCCACTAGGTCGCACAACGACTGTATATCACGACATCGACACCGGCACCCACGCGCCATTGCGCCAGAGGCCCTACCGTGTGTCCCATGCAGAGCGTAGTGTTATTGAAAATCAAGTGACCGAAATGCTTGAGCGTGGCGTCGTGCAACCTTCCAGCAGTCCCTGGGCGTCACCAGTAGTTCTAGTGAAGAAAAAAGACGGCTCCATCAGATTTTGCGTTGACTATCGACGTCTGAATAAGATAACTCGTAAGGACGTCTACCCCTTACCACGCATCGATGACGCCCTCGATTGTCTGCAAGGCGCCGAGTATTTTTCCTCGCTCGACTTACGCTCAGGCTACTGGCAAGTACCTATGAATCCGGCCGATCGCCCGAAGACCGCTTTCGTAACGCCAGACGGCCTATATGAATTTAACGTTATGCCGTTCGGGCTTTGCAATGCCCCTGCAACTTTCGAACGAATGATGGACAATCTCCTTCGTGGACTAAAATGGAAGACATGTTTATGTTACCTCGATGACGTCGTCGTATTTTCTCCAGATTTTCCAACTCATCTGTGCCGTCTCGAAGAAGTCCTCCAGTGCATCACTCACGCAGGCCTCCAGCTCAATTCGAAGAAATGTCGCTTTGGAGCCAAGCAGCTTACAATACTCGGACACGTAGTATCAAAAGATGGCATTCTACCAGACGCCTCCAAACTTCGCGCCGTCACCGAGTTCCCAAAACCCACGTCCCTGAAAGACCTCCGAAGCTTTATTGGGCTTTGTTCTTACTTTCGTCGTTTCATCCGGAATTTCGCGACCATCATTGCTCCCTTGACTCGGCTACTTCGCGGCGACGCACACCTTTCTACTTGATCTCCTGCTTGCGACGAAGCCTTTACAACATTGCGCCGTTTGCTAACTTCGCCGCCCGTACTGCGCCATTACGACCCTTCGGCCCCCACGGAAGTACACACCGACGCCAGTGGCGTAGGTCTTGGTGCAGTCTTGGCCCAGCGAAAAAGTGGGCATGACGAATATGTCGTCGCTTATGCCAGTCGAACGCTAACCAAAGCAGAAGCTAACTACTCCGTCACCGAAAAGGAGTGCTTGGCCATCATCTGGGCCCTTGCGAAATTCAGACCCTACCTGTACGGTCGCCCCTTCGACGTCGTTACAGATCACCACGCTCTCTGTTGGTTATCGACTTTAAAAGATCCGTCTGGCCGCCTTGCACGATGGGCTCTTCGGTTACAGGACTTTGACATACGCGTCATTTACCGGTCTGGCCGTAAACACAACGACGCGGATGCTCTCTCTCGGTCGCCTACACCACGTGACACGGCTTGCATTTCTGCCATCGAGTCGGCGTCGACGGCGTTTTCATCACAAGTGGTCGTCGACATGGCTCAGGAGCAACGCCAAGATCCGTGGATTGCGGCGCTTATGGATTACCTTTCTGGCACTTCAACAACTAGCCCTTCCCGCGCTGTCCGCCGCCAAGCTTCTCACTTCGCGTTGCGGGATGGAGTTCTCCACCGTCGCAATTACGATTCCAACGGCCGCAAATGGTTGTTAGTCGTCCCCCGCCAACTGCGCACACAGGTCTGCTCTGCTCTCCATTCCGACCCGCAATGTGCCCATGCTGGCCTCTTCAAAACTTACGCCAGGCTCCGCACGCGCTTTTATTGGCGCGGCATGTATAATTTTGTGCGAAAGTACATTCGCTCGTGTACAGCGTGCCAACGCCGCAAGCTTCCTGCTCCTCGTCCTTCTGGTCCATTGCAGCCACTTCCTTGTCCGTCTCGTCCGTTCGACCGCGTCGGCATAGATCTCTACGGTCCTCTTCCCTACACACCAGCTGGCAATCGCTGGATTATCGTCGCTGTAGACCACCTCACGCGCTATGCAGAAACGGCAGCATTGAAAACAGCGACAGCCCGCGACATTGCGTTCTTTCTTCTGAATAACTTCATCCTTCGTCATGGCGCACCACGAGTACTTCTGAGTGACAGAGGGCGCGCATTTCTTTCAGAAGTTCTCAACGCTCTTCTGGCAGCTTGCCGTACCATCCATCACACCACTACAGCTTACCATCCGCAGACGAACGGCATAACTGAACGGTTCAATCGCACACTGGGCGACATGCTATCCATGTACGTTGCATCGGACCACACCAACTGGGACCTCGTCTTGCCGTATGTAACGTACGCATATAATACCGCCTCACAAGCCACAACGGGATTTTCCCCATTTTTCCTTGTGTATGGCCGTGAACCTACCTGCACGCTCGATACGATTCTCCCCTACCGCTCTGACCCATCAGAGGGCACGCCTCTGTCCGAAGCCTCCAAGTACGCCGAGGAATGCCGTCAGCTGGCCCGTTCGTTCACGGCGGAAGACCAAAGCTTCCAAAAATACCGTCGCGATGATGACCGTACTCCTGCCGCCTACCAGCCGGACTCATTAGTTTGGTTGTGGATACCTTCAAGCACCCCTGGTCTCTCCTCGAAACTCCTCGCCAAATATCATGGACCCTACCGCGTCGTTGAACAGACTTCACCTGTCAACTACGTTGTCGAGCCGGTCACGCCGTCCACTGACTTAAGGCGTCGCGGACGGGAGACAGTCCACGTTCAGAGGTTGAAGCCTTACCACGACCCCCTCATCCTAACCACGCCTTGAGTCGCCAGGATGGCTCCTTCTTCTCCAGGGGGCAGTTGTAGCGAAGAAGAGTGGCGCGCCTTATGGACGCAGTATCATCACCGTCTCACCGACGAAGAAGTGCTCGCGCTCTCGGTGTCTGACGCTCGCCTGAGTCGGTCGCTTTGCTGCTTCGGCAATAAACCGCCTTACAAAACAATTATATGCCCAATACTAGCAGCTATTATCTGGGATCCGTTTATGCAAACTAACATCCAAAATCTCGAAGGGGTGCAGAGAAAGGCAGTTCCCTTCATTTACAATAACTTCTCCCATACCTCAGTAACAGAACTCCTAAAACAAGCCAACTTGCCTGCACTAACGGAGCACAATCGAGTTTCCAGACTAAAATTCTTGCATCAGCTTGTGCATGGACGTTAGAACATTAACATCTTTGATATAATTACATTTCCTTCCGGGTATGCCACAAGACAAAAGCATCGACTAACGATGACACCATTACACGTAAAAAATAATTGTTTTAAATATTCCTTTTTTTCCTAGGACCGTGATTGAATGGAATAATTTGACTAATATAGAAGTTACTCAGCGTTCATTGCCTTTATTTGCTGCTAACATCTGTTGATTAGGCTACAAGCTCATATGTGACCTCGTTCATTTCTTTTTGCCATGTTTATTTAAACTGATGTTGTTTGTATAGTACTCTGTATTGCCATGTTTTGTTGCCTGCATTTATATGCTTCCACCCTGCTAAAATCCCTTTGGGGATTGCAGTACTCGTAAATGAATAAACAAAAGTGATCTCTTGTACATAACGATTGTTGTGGAAAAAAAAGCAGGAATGAATAGACAGAAAATTTTCACCAAGATGAACAAACCAAAAAAAAAGATACGATAAACTCCTGTTAACACAAACTTTGTTGAGACAAATTTCCATGTATAGTGAACAAGGGAACCTGTAAAAAAAGAAAAAAAAAAAAAAAGAGAGAGACTTCTTTCGATGTGAACTGCTCATACAAACTTTGCTCATGACTTCTACCCAGGTGATTTCATGCACATACCAGGCCAGTCCGGGAAGTGCATTCACACTGGAGGGGAAGCAAAATGAATTAAAAAAGCACTTTCTGGCACAACAGCACAAGGCCAATGAGGTGGCTTAAAGGAGAGCAAAGCAAAAGGAAAGGAAGCCACCGCCTCCACATGAAAAGAACCTTCTGAGGATCAAGCTGCCGCAAGGGGGAAATATGTGCCAACAAAATGACACCTCCTCACCCACCCACAAAGCCAGGAACACCTGTCGACAAAGCTGCCACACACGCTGCCAGAGGCCCACAGGTGTGACTCGACTGCCATCACATCCCAAGGGAGAAAGGTTGAGGTATAAAGGTGCCTCTCCCATGCCCGAGAGAAAAGACCACAATGCCACCGAGGTAGCTGAGACAGGTTATTCCATTTGTAGCTATGAAGGATGTTATCCACCATCTGTGTGAATGTAGCTGGTGTAGCTGGGCATCACGTGAAAGTACTAGTAGAGTCTACCGTGAGTAATGGAGGCAGTCTTGGGGCGATCAGGTTCGGCCATTGGGACTTACCAGTAGCCCAAATGCCAATCCAAAGATGAGAAGTACTCTACTCCCTTGAGGCTGTCAAGTGCATCGTCGATGCGTGGCAATGAGTACACATCCCTCCCAAGTTATCTTATTAAGGCACCGATAGTCAACACAGAATCTGACCGATCAAACCTCTTTGTGCATGAGTACAACAGGTGATGGATGAGACATAATTAGCGCAAAAACACACAAACCACAGACAGCGGACAGACAACACGAGCGATAAACTGCAACTAAAATTTTTTTTTTTACACACAACCTAGAGCCTGCACGATGTGCAGAACCAGGACACAGCAGAACCACCGTCTTTCCGTTTGATCCTGAATATTCAATTCTATATCAGGGTACATCCTGTCACACCTAGCTAATCTCCACATTTCGTAAATGTTTGTCCAGATATAAAAATTCTTTGCTCGAGAGGTGCCAGATAAGGGGTACCAACACGCTCGAAAATTTCTCTTTCCGACCGCCCACGCGTTTGCCTAAGCACACGGGTGCTGCGCAAATCATAAGCACCCTCTACAGTGGTCAGCCAGGTGGCCTCCAGCCGCATTACCCTCAAACGGTCGTTCAGGCAACGGCCCGTTCGAGCACCAGAGGAATGGAGTAAGCCACAGAAACGTGGCATTCCCCACACGGATCGACATGTCCTATGTCGCATTCCCCCGCCCCTTGCGCACACCGAGCGGCACATTCTTTGGAGTTTTCGTGGCGCGGTGAAAATGACACCGCTTTTCTGTGCCACTTTCTTGAGACGTTGCGACACATTGTGCAGGTATGGCACAGGTCACACCTGACTTGCTTGCCCTCTGCAATGAGGCTTTCTACAACTATTGTGCCATCAGGGAACCCGGCATCTCGCAGCCAGCTAACCGGGTGCATAACACTGCATGCAACCCGGTGCTCACAGGATTTGCGCAAGGCGGCTCGTAGGCAGTTCGTGGCTATTCCCCTTTTTACAATTTTTAAATGTGCCGAATTATAGTTGAGGAGTGGCTTTTTACTTCTCGGAAAGTATGTGCAGCAAAGTTGACATTGACCAAAATTTATGCGGAGATCAAGGAACTGTAAGCACTTGCATCTCGTGGGTAAACTTCAAACCGCCACCACATTTCTTGAAAACATCAAGCACACTGTTCACATCCTCCTCCCTCTCCTTGTTGTCAGCGCCCTTCAAGATAACGAGCAAATCATCTACACATCTAAAAATTTTTGCAACAAAAGTTTTGTCATGAAGTGCATCCACATGCTTGTCAAAATTTGATAAAAGCAAATTGCTTAAAACAGGTGCAATGCGCCGGCCTATACACACACCATCTTTTTGCACAAACATTTCGTTGTTAAAATCAACGAGCGTAGAAGAAAGATAAAACCTAAGCATTTATAGGAAGTTGTCAATAGATAAGCGTGAAGCATTCTGGGAGGCGAAGCCCCGAAATGCTCTATGTGATCCCTAATGGCACTTAAAAGCAGAGTTTGCGGAATCGAATAGAACAGATCCTCTATATCTATTGAAAAAGCAAATAACCTTTCTCTCGTTTTTTTTTTTTTCCTTCTCAGACAGATATTGAATAAACGAGTCCGAGTCGACCGCCATATAAGGGTCATGACAGGCCAAAATATTCAAGTGTTTTTGCAGAAAAATCAACAGTTCACTCTGCCAGCAGCCCTTTTCCATAATAACTGCCCTGAGAGGCATGCCCTCTTTGCATGTCTTGGCTGAAAAGAAGAGGCTTAACTTGTCCCTTTTCTTCCCCGAGATACTCTTCCTAAGCCCCTCAAGGTTCATTTGTTCACACAATGCTACAGCTTTTCTCTTCAGGGGAAAGAAACTGGAAGGGTGGTGAGGCAAGACATGCTGTATTAAAGGGGTGCTGAACCACCGCTCGGGCTTGGTTTTGAAAACGGCTGGGTGTGTATTGAATGCCTCTCAGAAATCCACAGCCGAAAGAATTTTTCAAAACGGTTTGTTAGGAGCGAAGATATTGCGACCGGAAAACTTCCCTTTCCAGTCCTGTTTCAACTCTGCGGAATAGAGGGTACAGAGCTCCTTAGGGCGGCGTCGAAGGAGGTGCCCCGCCCACCGCTTTACGTCACCAGACTTCGGCGACGTGTCAGTGGCTGTCGAAAAGCGCGCGACTACCGGGGGCTGCTAAAGAATATCCAGGGACTTTAGGGGCTGCTTCTTCGCAGCGCGCTTGCGGCCGCCTGCTCGCTTCGCGCCTGGGCTCGGTCGCGTGCCCTCGCGATCACCGCATTCTTTTTTTTTTTTTTTTCGATCCTCCGAAGCTTTGCTTTCTTTGATCACATACGTTTAGGCTCGCAGGTGTGAGCGTTTACTTTGTCAGTGCGCTGCGTGTCGTCGATATTGCGCATAACGCGGCGTCAGGACAAAGAGCGCAACTACCAACGCTGTTCCACCTTGTCCTGCATAACCCCAAGTTAGTTAATTGTTGATTAGTGATTGTAGACGGGATAATCATGCTGCCGGGCTCGAACGTGACTACTATGACTCGAAAGGAAGACCTTCACAACTCGGACCCTTGCCGACAGGTTAATGTGGAATAAGGTGCGTCGGCATGCGGTAAGATGGATGGATTGATTTAATGTGTGAATACACTAGTTCATTTTAACAGTGAAGCTGTTTAAGCTATTGGTGAAACTGGGAAATCTGCCGAAAACTCCGCTGAGCTATGTGATGCTAGCATAACACTACCACGCTGTAGTAAAGGCAAAGCTCCCTAGGACTAGTTAGGTAAGGCTAAGTCTCATTCAATGGAGCCTAATTAAGATTCCTAGGACTAGTTAGGTAAGGCTAAGTCTCATTCAAAGGAGCCTAATTAGGAATACTTAATTGAAGCCTAGTTCAGATAGGACTAATCCAACTAAGCCAAACCAAGCCAAACTGAACTAATTCAACCTGAATTGAGCTATGACAAGTAAGTCCCACCTAATTAAGCGGATACTAATGATGTATAATTAATTAAGCCACGATACTAATAAACCACGTCTAATTAAAGTAAATCTAATTATGCGGAGCCTAATTTAGCTGATATGAACAAATCTAGTGTAAGCAAGCTTCTAATTAGACCTTGTTTAATTAATTAGTACTCGTTAAATCACGCATACCTAGGTTATTACTAGTTAAGTCAAACCTAAGCCAGCACGTATTAATCAAAGGTAAATTATGCTATGACTTCAAGGTCAAGCCTCACTAAGTTGAGACTGAACATTTCAGGACTAATTAGGTTAACACTGATTAAATCAGGCCTATTTCAGGTAGTATTCATCAAGCGATATCTAATTAAGATAATATGTCCAAGAGCAGCGTAACTAGGCCTGTACTAATTAGGCCATGTATAATTAAGATATGAATAATTACCGCAAGCATAATGATATCATGAGTAATGAATACCAGCGTATTAAACAATGTATCATTAGGTATAAGTTATTTAGATCGAGTCTAATTAGTGTAACACTAATTAGGTCCTGACTAATTAAGTTAAGACTAAGTCAAGTCTCAATAAGCTCAGATTATTAAGTTACGCCAAATTAAGCCAAACATTACAGATGTAATGATTTCATTCGAAACTAATTTACCTTAGTCAACCCTAATCTGCTGTAATCCCTAATTCACCCTAATCTAAGTCTAGCGTAATCCACTCTATAATATGCCATAGTCCACCTTAATGCACCTCCGTCTGTCTTAATCCACCCTAATGCGCCTTAATGAGCTCTAATCCACTCAAGTACACCGTAATCAGACCTTGCCCTTTAATCTACCTTGTAGAAGAAATATTTTGGGTTCGACTCCAGCCATGTTATTGAGTACGAGTACTAGAAGGTGGCGCATTGGAGTATAATAGGGAATAAACCCATCTACAATCACTGATGAATTAAAGTTTGGGATTAATTTGTGATGTATTACGGGCTGCAGGCATGCATTTGTTGGCTTCTTGGAAAACTATATTTATGGTGACTTTTGCACCGCACCGTTCTCGTCCACGCCGAGGTAGTTTACGGACACCTTCCAATGGCATCTATGAGGCTTGCGCATTAACAAATATATTTTTACATATTTCCAGTAACTATTTTGCCTATAGAGGTGCTCATAACGCAAGGAAAAGCGAGCGCACGGCACGCACGGCACGCACGCGCTTACGGTTTTAAAAAAGGCGCGCTGCGATGGGCAGCACACAGCCGAGGCGGGCGTGTCTGCCATCGGCCAATAGCAGCGACGCTCCTTGTAAATGCTCTATGACGAAATAGAGCATATTCAAAGAGCGTGAGGAGAAGCCGCTTTTTGAGTTGAGGGCTTCTGAAGAAGTGGAAGCTTTGTGCTCCGCTTGTGAACGCTACGCTTCGCGGATGACTACAGCATTTGGCTGAGATGTTCGTTACAGCCTAGGCAAGCCGTAGAATATGTTTTTTCACCAAGCCCGGAGGGTGGTTCAGGACCCCTTTAAGGACTCCAGAAGTTTTGACCACATTGGGTAATTGAGCGTGCACTGGCATTGCAAAGTACACGGCCAGTGCCTCCCTCGATCTTTCAGTGCCCGGCGCATGACAACAACAGAGGGCCACAGCACGCGCTTCTTCACGTTGGACACACTGCCGGCGTAACTTAGCCTGAATGTGAAACGTGGGAGAGTAGGCTACTCTAGAGCTGGCTATCCCACGTTCCTGATCTCGCAGCTTTAGGTACACAGGTGGTTTTATGTTTTGTTCATAACGGTAAGATGTGCGCAATGAAAATTGTGACTCTTGCTGCCATGCGATGCGCACAGCAGAGTGGATGTCAGCTTTCTATGAAGACCAGCGTTGCTGGTGCTGTTCAGTGAGTGTATGAGAAATTTCAGCAGCTTTAATATGGTAAAGGTAGCTCGGCGCACGTAGTTGTTGCTCAGCTATCTGTTGCGATTTCACGCGCCGCGAGCGATAACAGCACACCCATTTGGATAGGAGCTTCAGGCAGTTTTGAAAGGTTTTTTTTTTTTTTTCTTTTTCGCGAAATGGCTGCATCGTTTGTCAGTCACAGAAAATGGTCTGTTCAAAAGAGGTCGCCGTATGAAAATCTGTTGCATGAGTTTCAGATGGTTCAACGTGTGAGTGTTCTTGTGCTTTAATACACATTATACAGGGAGCTAGTGAGCCGTACTTCGGCGGGTAGTGAGGTGCGAAGGCTGTCAGCAACAAAACGAAGAACATAAGTAATGCGCCTCAAACTTGGTGCATATCAGGTGAATATATCAGGAGTGGCTAATTTGATATTGTGCAAACAGTTATGCAGTTTTTGCATTTAATTTGCTCATTTAGCAGTATGTGACCAGCAATCCACTGTCGCCGCAACCTGATACGAGGGCAAGTACAAGCAACAGCGTGCTAGTCGTTCCACTCAGTGGTGGTTCATAAAATTTGTGACAGCTGGTGAATTGTTCTACCGGAATCTCTGGAAACAGCCCACATTACTCTTGCTGTAAGCAACATTTGAAAGTGCACTTGACACAGCAGTTCATGTGTCCCATTGTTTTCCAGCAATCCAGCCTCCTGAAGTCCTCCTGAAAGGGCTGCGCGAAAGTCGAACGTGTCCAGTGGTGGATGGCATCCACAAAGAGTCGATGGGTCACTGCTCAACCTTAGGTGAATATGAAACGAGGACATTTACCCAGGAATTACAGTTCATGCCTGCATAGGAAGGAATGGGGATTGAAGGGAAAAGGGCTACTTATCTTGATTTCTTTTTCTTTTTATGTAAATACAAGCGACAGTTGTGGCTGCCACATATGACAGAGATTGTGCAAAATTAGTATCCTACTTTACGAAAAGAACCAGGCCACATTTAGAAACGTACTGAAGTCACGAGATTGAATATAAGAATAATCTTTGACAATTACACGCAACAAAAGTATATCGACTGTATGCAAGCACACACTCTGCGCATTCCCTTCTTTCGGCTCTGGTTTACAGGATCCTTATTTTTAGTTTTTTCGCAAGCCAGGATTATTGCAAACAAAGTAGGCGGGTGTAGCAGTTACCTTCAGATAAACAAAGGGAGAGGGGAGGATGTAAGGAAATGAAATCTGCTTCATGTGCTCGTTTCGTCGGACGGCAAGAATATATGGGTTTCGTTTAATTCTCGTCAGACTTGTGCATAAGCCCACAGCAGTATGTTATTTCAGCTTAAATGCGCTCAGACAGAAATAAGCACGCAGTGAACACACTGGAACAGAAAATAACACACAATTTTCAATTAAAAATGAGCAAGAATGTCTTTGCACTGCCAGGAAGCTACCTTGATGTACGCAAGCGGGCGCATTGAGGCAGCCAGCTGTTAAGTGGCACCTCAGCACGGTCACTGCGAGCAGGGCGAGAGAAAGAACTATGACGGCATTCAGAGAGTGAACTGCCGGGCACTGAAAAAATAGAGGAGGCACTGACACGGCCTTTGGCATTTTGCCCCATCGAAACTGATCACGCAGCTGGGTTTGTATTCGTGCCGTTTGGGTCAGAATTCAAGCACAACTATGGACCACTTACTGCAGAAAAATATGGGGCATCCGTAAGAAGAAAGTGAGTCAACCGATAACGGCCAACAGACAAAGGAATCTATAAGAGGGACGAGATGCTGCTGTCACATCGAGGCATTGCAGCACTTTGAACCGGTTTGTACTGAACCAATAACCGATATTACTTTTTTTTCGGTTCATGTTCGGTTCCGGTTCAAGCACATTCCGAGAATATCGGTTCAGGTTCAGGTATGGTTTATGGCTCTTGTTCGGTTCGACAACCTGATGGAGAGCTACGGTTTGACAAGGGTGGACAATCATTGGTGGCATACCTTGGTGGCATCCAGAACAATGAAGGAACAGGCGCGCCAAATGTCATACGGTCAAGGAGGATACCAGCGACAGAGGCGGGCGACGTACCTGGCGCCACCACAGGCAAAGCCGATAGGCTTGTTGTCTGACATTTGCCACGCATCCTGGCATCGGAAGAACGGTACCAGAGGCCTCTTGTAAGATGGTGGTTGGGAAAGTATGGATCGGGATCACAGGTCAAGAATATGGCACAAGTGCTGTGACAGAGTGACAGAAGTATATGTAAGCTGCACAAGTGACAGGTGGCACAGGTGGGAGGGTCTCTGCAACATGGGTGCGAATAATGTGTCGAATGTCCAAAGAGCGCTTAGGCTCATGCGTTACAGATGGCTGACGTGCTGCCTCTTGAGAGATTAAATCTTTGATTGTGGACAGCAGTGGTTGTTCATAGGCAGGACGGGTTGCAAACTGTGGACAAAGTGGGATGTGCAGTGGAAGTTGCGAGGGTTTGGCGGGCGACTGCCTAAGCAACGCGTCAAAGCTGAAATGAAGGTGTCCACCGTGGAGGGATACTTCGCAAGATATTGTCCTCGATGCCTTTCAGAAAGTGCCTAATCGTCCTCAATCATCGTGGAGCTCACACATCCTCAATGGCGGCGTACAGTGGCGCAGGTGACTGCCAGAGTTACCCATAAAGTTTCTTACTTAATCTAAGGCCATTCGTTCAGCTGCACTTCAACCAGCAGGAGGCTTCGGATGGATTGTGTTCTTGGGACCCGCGGCGATTGCTTTCTGAGCTTTAAACAAAATTAAAAGAAAATATGGAAACTACAGACAATGAATGTAGACTCAAGCCGGCAAAGTGCTAAGCTAGGATTAAAGATGAATATGCAGGAAACAAAAGTAATGCTAAGTGGCACGGCGAAAAAACGTGCCTTCACGACTGAAAACCAAGCATTACAAGTTGTACAAGAATACACGTATCTAGGACTCTACTGACAGGAGAACCCACTCATGTAGCCGAAGAAAATAAGCATGGAATGGCGCGTACGGGAGACATTCCTAACTCATCAACAAAAACTTACCATTATCACTCAAGCGGAAATTATATAACTGCTGTATCTTGCCAGCAATGACATACAGGGCAGAAACTTGGAGAATTACAAGGAAGCTAGAAAGGAAGTTAAGAACCACTCAGCTGGCGATGGAACGAAAAATGATAGGCATTACTTTAACACACAGGAAGACAGCTGAGTGGGTCAGGGAACAGACAGGGCTAGGCAACATAATAGTCCAAGTTAAGAAGAAAAAATGGACATGGGCAGGTCACGTAATGGGAAGGCTAGACAACCGATGGACAGTTAGAACGATGGAATGGATACCAAGAGAGGGTAAGTGCAGCCGACGATGACAGAGTAAGATGGAGTGATGAAATTAAGAAATTTGCAGGCATCAAATAGAATCAGGTCACACAGGACAGGAAAGGATGGAGAGCATAGTGATGCCTTCATCCTGCAGTGGACATAAGATGGGCTGATGATCATCATGAAAAGGAAACATTTGCAATTAACATTTGCTTTTGTGTCCTGCATGTAAGAACTGAAGCACAATGTTTGCGTCATTTTGCGTAACTGTGACGTTAAAGGAAAGCAAAGACAAATTTTGCCACCAGGGTATGCATGGTTCGACGAATGTGCTCTAGATGTGGCATCACAGAGAAATTGTTTTTGCATCAGTGTAAACAAACATAAGTGTTTCCCTTTGTAAAATACACAGTATGCATTTATGGAAATAAAAAATTCTATATTGGGCGAGGAAGTGTTGAGCTTTCAAGAGAAACACTATACGTATCATCTGCTTCTGCGCTTGCTCCGTCTGAGCTGTATGCCATTTGGCTTTTATCATGATCATGGTTTCTAGCAGATTACTGATACAGGTTCCAGTGGCTCAGGCCCTCCCGATAGATAGCTTTATTACTTACTGACTGAAGTGCGCATTCTGCTTGTCATGACTTGTGCATATCTGCTGTGCAACAGCAGACTGCTGCTTGGATGCAGCAGCCTATCACAAGGAAGTGTGTACTTGCAATTAAAACAAATTCTTTTCACCAGTGGGTGGATTGAATTTGCCGATGCAAGTGTATCTATGCTCTGACTGCCCTTTTCAGTACACCTCCGCACCACGGCAAGTGCATGTACGCCCACGTTAGAAAGCTCGCGTTAGAAAGCTTGCATTAGAAAGCTCGTTAGAAAGCTCACATCGACAGTGCACCAGACCACTAATGAGCAAATACTGAGTGGCGAGCATAACAAAAGAGGCTGGTGGAATCACGTCATGTGGCAATGTGACGCTGGGTTTTCGCCGTTGCATGTTGCAATAGCTTTGGCTGTAGTCGAGGCTGGTTATTTTTTTTTCTAGCTTTTATTTCTCCTGAGGGCGTCGTACGGCTCGAACCTCGCGGAAGGTATGCGGGAAACAGAACCAAAACTGTAGCAGTAAATGGCTTGTGCACATTTCGCAAGCCAATCTGAAGCCTGTACTTCCCATGATTCCCATGGTGATTCCACAAGCACCAGATGGCCCTCTAGTTATCGAGTATGAAAATTTATGGCATTACCCATGTTGGCACTGGAGTTGGGAACAGGCTCAAGTGTCCGGGAGCAAAGTTGCAGGTTGGTAGCGGGAACCCACGCAACTCCACCAAATTAGGCGTGGTTCACTGAGGTCTGAACATTGAGGAACACCAAAGGCAAGCTTTGACAAATGGTGAGCATCAACCAGCCAAAATCCGGGCAAGTGCGCGCTGAAGATGCGATACTATCGCCAACACTGCGGCTTGCCTGCTTGCCTTGCTTGTCTTCATTACACAGTAAATAAAACGGGTGAGAGAAATACCCAGGGATAAAGCTGCCCCCACTCTCCAAGGAAGGCTTTGCGCCTCCCCCGCCACACAAGCAGCTAACTGGGAAAAACAGAGACAGAACTGTATATCCCTACTAATAAGCCAGGAAGGATCTGCAATCTCCACCATGCCACAAACCAGAGAGAAAGACACGTGGATAAAGAACCAAGCCTCCAAGACAGGGAGAGCCACGGATACCAGCTGAAAGTCCTAACCCCCATCTCCCCCACCCAGTGGTGAGGCAAAACAAAAAGGGCATCATGGCTAGTCTGTGATGGGGCATACAAAGGGATACCTTCAGCGTGCATGTCAGCCGAAAACAGGAATCCAGATTTCAAGGACATTTTTGCACTTTCTGGTACAACCCCATAACGATCTGCTCGTAGGCTAGTCGGTACGTCCCTTGGAATGTGTGCAGCGCAACAGAAAAGTGACAAACAACGCAACACATACGACCCTTTCCTGTGCCTGTACATTTGATTTCTGTGTTTGTCCAGTTATAGCGTGCCGCGCACTTTGCGAGAGAGCCCTATACCGACACAGCATGTCGATGTGGCGTCTTGAATTGGCACGCCAGAAAAGCTGGAATGAAAGGGACCGTCAAGAGAACAGTTCCCGTTACTCGAAGGCGGCAAAGTGCACTTGTCTATCTTTCTCTCCTTCTAATCTTTAACACAGCGGCACATCATAGTTTTGTCTTTTAAAAAGGACAATCAGGCGCATTTTTACTTAGAATCCACAAAAATTGGGTGCCCATTAATTCGTGTCATGCCATAGTTGCAAGACAGCTTTCCATCAAGATGAGCCAAATAAATGCTTTATCAACGTTTATCACCTCATTACAATTCTATTTCATCAGCTGTTTAAGGTAACACATTGGGCACAATTGGCACATCCTTTTTGGAGGACACTCGTGACAAGATTAAAAAGATTTCATAAGGGGAGTCCACTGCAAGGTGTCGGAAGCCTTCCCTTACAAAAGATCCCTTGCTGCCCCCAACGTGAGGATGTTCACACGACACAACAAACAGTAATTTCGGTACAACCAGGAAAATGTCCCTGTCCCAGTACCAATTTTTCCTT